>OZ014467.1:0-123816 GCA_963966035.1 Acleris laterana
CAGGACAAGCCCCAAGTATTTGATGTGGGGCCTAATCCGGACCGACTCCCCCCCCAGGGTGAGCGCCGCGCCCGCCGGCAGCCTCCACCCCCGCCCCCCGAAGACAATCGCCTCAGTCTTCGGGAGGGCCACCTTTAGGCCGAGCCGACCGATCCGGTAAATCGTCAGCTCGGCCGCCGCTTCCGCCCGGCACAGCACCTCCCTCATGTCACTCCCGCGAACGGCCACCATAGTGTCATCTGCATAGCAGATGGTGGCCGTCCGCGCGAGCGACTCCCCCCTGATGGCCCAGTCGTACCCCAGGTTCCACAGAAGCGGACCGAGCACGGAACCTTGGGGCACGCCACAGGCCATCTCCGTCGACCCCCTTCGACCGTCCCTCTGCTCATAGAGCACTACCCGATCAGTGAGGTAGTGCTCTATGACACGCCGCAGGTAGGGAGGCACTCGGTGGTAAATGAGCGCCTCCCTTATCACCCCATAGGGGAGGGTGCCAAACGCGTTGGCGATGTCCAATGACACCGCCACTACACCCTCCCCTCTGCTCGACGCGTATTCACAGAAGTCCCTGAGGGACTTCAACGCGTCGAGCGTGGACCGCCCTTCCCGGAACCCGAACTGTCTATCCGAGACGTTCGGGCCGGCGGTCTCCAGGTGCTGCAGGATCCGGGAGGCCAGGATTCGCTCAAACATCTTCCCAGCCTCGTCCAGCAGCACTATGGGGCGATAGGCAGAGGGACAATCATGGGGTCGACCTTCCTTCCGGAGGAGGCAGAGCCTCCCCTCCTTCCACACCCTCGGGAACCGTCCATCCTGCAGGCAGTCGTCCATCAACTGCCTGAGACGGTCCCCGAGGTATTTTAGGGCGATGGGGAGTACCCGGCCCGGTACTCCGTCGGGCCCCGGGGCTTTCTTGCAGCCCCGGAGCCTGTCCACCGCCCTCTCGAACTCGTCATCGCTTACCGGTGCAATGGCGAGTTCGGGTAGGTCCTCCAAGTCCCCCGGCGGCTCGGTCATCACCGGGGGAGTTATCGAGGGGGCTGCCGGAAACAGCCCCTCGACGACCCTCCTCAGGAGGGGGGGCTCCATTGAGTCCATGGGAGGGGCGGTGCGCATCTTGTTGCGCACCACCCTGTACGGCCGCCCCCACGGATCCTTGTCCAGCGTGGCCAAGAATGAGGCATATGCCTCCTCCTTGGCCTTGGCGATCGCCAGAACTAGGGCCCCCTTGGCTTCTCTGAGGGCCCCGTGGAGCCCCTCCTCCTCCTGGTCGGTGTGCCGCCTGCGCCTACAGTGTTGGTAGGCGCGGCGGGCACCGTTGCAGGTGGTCCGCAAGGCCGCGATATCTGCGGACCACCAATAAACAAATCTCCGGGCGAACAAACGTTTCGCCCGGGGCATAGACGCTCCGCACACCGCCTGTAGCGATGTGCGGAACATGCGCGCCCTCTCTTCCACTCCGAGGGCGGCGGGTGGGGCAGCACACCATGCCTCCACCATCGCCGCCTCGTCCGCCTTGGCCTTGTCCAGCAGGGACAAGGACCACTTTGGGAACTCGTCCCCTCCCCCCCTTCGCCCCCCCCTTGGGATGGGTGGCGACTGGCCTGCTCCTGTGGAGACCCTCATTCTGATGTACAGATGATCTGAGAGGGTCTCCACGTCCTCCAGGACGCGCCAATCGGAAAGGCGTGCGGCAATGGCCGGGGTCGCGAACGTGATGTCCACGATGGATCCCCCTTGCCGCCGCACGCACGTGTTGACGCTGCCCTGGTTCACCACCTCTAGGCCTGTCGCCGCCACCCAATCCTCCAATACCGCCCCGCGCACATCCGTTAGGGGGGACCCCCAAGCCGCACTTTTGGCGTTTAGGTCCCCCAGGACGATAGTTTGGCGCGGGGCCGCCCTCCTCGTTACCCCCCCCAGCACCACGAGGAAGGCCTCAAAAGCGGCCAGCGGCCTATTTGGGGAGAAATACACCGCGACGAGTACGATGTCTCCCCATTTGGCCGCCACAAACCCCGGGCCGCTTTCAAGCTTCGTCAGGGGGGGACCGTTCCCCACCGCCGGCACCACCACGGCAACCCCCTCGTCTGGTGATCCCGCCCAGTTGGGCGAGGGAGGGACGAGGTAGGGTTCCGCCACCACCGCAACGTCGATCGACCACTCCGCCATAGACTGCATGAGCAAGTCCTGTGCTCTGGCGGAGTGGTTGACGTTGGCCTGCAGGAGCTCTAAGTGGTGTACTGGCATTAGTGCTCCATGCAGGTCTCCTCTGGGGCCCGGCCGGCGGCGATCGCTGCGGGGGCATCCGTGCTAGTGGGGGGGCGAGTGCGCTGAGGCCTCGTGTCCTTCCCCTTGGTTTGGGGGGGGAAACAGTTCCTACCCCCCAATATGTGGTTGGCCGGGAGTTTGGCCTGGTGGCACACTGCACACCACGCCGCCTCCCAGCACTCCGTCATTTTGTGCCCCTCCTTGCTGCACCGGAAGCAAAGGTTGCTCCGGTCCGCTTTTGAGGGGCACAGGTCCTTCGAATGGCCGACACCGTAGCACCTAAAGCAGCGCATTGGTGTCGGCCCCACTGCCGTGACCCTGGCGGACGCCCACCCCACCAGGATCCTTCCCGCTTTTTGCAGGTTCACCGCGGCCTGCACGGGGCACTGGATTAGCACGGATCCAGTGCCGTCGTAAAGGGTGCGCACGGCCCCCACCTTCACCTGCTCTGCCGAACACGACCCCGCTGCGGCGACGGCTAGCGCCACCGACTCTTTGGAGGCGGACTCGTCAAGGCCGGCAATTTGAATGCCGGCCATTTTGACGGGGCGACTTACGTCAGCAACGTCGCCCACTATCCCTTGCAGCTTAGCCGCAAGGGTGTCCGCCACCTTGTGCCCGTCCGCGCCGGGGACCTCTATCACCCTTGACCCCGTAACTGAGGTCCTGACCCGAACGTGCTGCAGGCCTACCTCACTGAGGCTAAGGCCATTGATGGCCCTGGCCATTGTGGCCTGCAGCGTGGTGTCGGCCCCCTTTTTGAGGGAGACCACCACTGCCGCCGTCTTAGGGACTGACAGCTTTGCGGGCCTGGGCCCGTGCGCCGCTTTACCGGCCTTCTTGGTTGGGGGAGGGGGGGAGGCCTTGGCCTTGCCCTTCCCTTTCTTCCTGACCACCTCCGACCACGACATCTGCGCGGCTGGAGGTGGTGTTTGGCCCGAGGGGCCGGGTCTCTCCTCCGAGTTCCTAATGGGTTTCAGTGGCTTGGCAGGCTTGTTAGGCCTGGTTGCCTCCTTTCCGGGGGCCACAGGAGCGGGGGTCGGAGCCGCCGCCTTTTTGGCCACAGCGGCCTTAGGCCGCCCGTCCCCCAATCGGGCCCTAGCCACTGGCTCCAGGGCCTCAACCGGGGCCGAAGAGGGCCCCGCAACCTTCCTTTGGGGAAGGGGGGCTGCCACGGGCTTGGCAGCTCGCTTTTCGTGCGCAAGCGGGGGGCGGAGGATTGGCTCCGCCGGGAGGCGCTTGTTGACCTCCGCAATCCGGTCCCCGATCATTTTACCGAGGCTGAGGAAGAGGTCCCTCTTCATCTCTTCTATGGCCTCGGTAAGTTCGGCGGTACCGAACTGCAGAGGTGCAGCGACTGGGGTGGGAGGAGGAGGGGGGCGAGCCTCCCTCTCACTGAAGGCAGTGCGGATCGCCTTCAGCTCGGCCGTAACGAGCGCGAGTTGTTCCCGCATCCTTTTGTTGTCCGCTTTCAGGATGCGGATCTCCTCGCTCTCGGCCCTGGCCTCCTCCACCTCATCCATGGACCCTAATATCGTCCGGCAGGCCCGGTTCATCCGGCCCCATACACTCCCCTTGAGGTTCCCGGATGACTGGGCCGCCTCTAGTATGTCCTTCGCTGCCGAACGGGCAGCGTCTATTGGGTCGGTATAAGCCCGACCCTCCGACATGATCGGGGAGCGCGAAGCGGAGCGAGAGCGCTCCGCTCCAGCCGTCTTCACCTTCTTACCCCCCCTGGAGCGGAGCTCCGGGTAATCTTTCCTATAGGACTCCGCGGAGTCCACCACCTCCTCTGGCTGGGGCTCGAAGTCCGGCTCCAGTAGGTATTGCCGGGCCCTTAAACGAGCCGCGTCCAGCCCCGCATAAGCCCCTTTGGGCTTCCCTCCCCGTATGGCCGAGTTGACCTTCGGGGCCTGGGAAGGACGGGGGTCGTCCTCCTCTCCTTCATGTGGCCTTTTGAAGGCCTGGGGGAGTTCCTCATCCACATCGATGAGGTCCTCAGGCTCAGAGTCCGAACTCAGAATAACTCCCCCCCCCCCCGGGGGAAAGTTCCAATTTTTGGTAGGCGAGGCCATCTCGGCCCCGACTACCTATAACCCAAATTTGGTCCAAATCCGACCGCAGGAACCAAAGTTAGGACCTAACCTAACTTAAAACGGTCAAGTGCGAGTCGGATTTAACATTTTCCATACAAAAGTGACTTTTGCGCCTGAATTGGAAGTAATAGCAATCTGCCAATTTTTTCAGACGCAATTTCACCCACTTCCCGTGGTCGTAGAGCTTTGGAAAAATACTTAAAAAATAGGTCTTGATGAGACCTACAATCCGATAACCTTCAAAAAATTTTAGGTTATAAGGTTAAAAAGTTATCGCAATTACCAACTCAAGCGCAAAGCTTAAGTTGGTAATCCGAAAAACTCCGACTACCTTACTACACAAAGTAAACAATAACTTTTGACCACGTGGTCAAAAGGTTAAAAAGTTAATACAAAAAATTTAAAGAATTAAATTTCCTAACTCCCTATAAGTATATAATATTTTACAAACCTTAAAAACTAATTATTATATACACCTAAACACAAAAAAGACAAATAATATTTTTGAATATTTACAGTTTAAAACGTAATTTACCAAAAATTAAAATTAAATGACTTACTCTACAAAATAAAATAAACAAACTAGCCTATAATAATTCTAACAGTTGCAGGTATTCCCGCCCAAAAACTTGGCACGGTAAAATAACTACAACTAGGAAATAATTAAAATAGAAAAAGGTAAACAAAGCAATGAAACTACAAATAATTAAACCTAAATATTTACAGTTTTGTAAAAGCGATAATTCTTAGAATAAAATTCCAAAAATTACCGAGTTTACACCCACCACAAAACCAACTCGTCTGCTATCTTTCAGCCTTGAAAAAGGCTAAAAAAGATAAACAGAAATAATAAAACAAGAAGGTTGAAAAAGAGAAAAAACTGAACGAAAAATTACCAACCGCAAAACGATAAGTGGCAAAAATAAGAAAACTACTGAAGCTATAGAAGAATTGAAAAGAGCAAAAGAACCAGCGAAAATTATCAGGTTTAAGTTCCAAATATCTCAACAATCCGTCTGGAGCAACCCCAAAATCCACGTCAACCTAACCTAACCTAACCTAACCTAACCTAACCTAACCTAACCTAACCTAACCTAACCTAACCTAACCTAACCTAACCTAACCTAACCTAACCTAACCTAACCTAACCTAACCTAACCTAACCTAACCTAACCTAACCTAACCTAACCTAACCTAACCTAACCTAACCTAACCTAACCTAACCTAACCTAACCTAACCTAACCTAACCTAACCTAACCTAACCTAACCTAACCTAACCTAACCTAACCTAACCTAACCTAACCTAACCTAACCTAACCTAACCTAACCTAACCTAACCTAACCTAACCTAACCTAACCTAACCTAACCTAACCTAACCTAACCTAACCTAACCTAACCTAACCTAACCTAACCTAACCTAACCTAACCTAACCTAACCTAACCTAACCTAACCTAACCTAACCTAACCTAACCTAACCTAACCTAACCTAACCTAACCTAACCTAACCTAACCTAACCTAACCTAACCTAACCTAACCTAACCTAACCTAACCTAACCTAACCTAACCTAACCTAACCTAACCTAACCTAACCTAACCTAACCTAACCTAACCTAACCTAACCTAACCTAACCTAACCTAACCTAACCTAACCTAACCTAACCTAACCTAACCTAACCTAACCTAACCTAACCTAACCTAACCTAACCTAACCTAACCTAACCTAACCTAACCTAACCTAACCTAACCTAACCTAACCTAACCTAACCTAACCTAACCTAACCTAACCTAACCTAACCTAACCTAACCTAACCTAACCTAACCTAACCTAACCTAACCTAACCTAACCTAACCTAACCTAACCTAACCTAACCTAACCTAACCTAACCTAACCTAACCTAACCTAACCTAACCTAACCTAACCTAACCTAACCTAACCTAACCTAACCTAACCTAACCTAACCTAACCTAACCTAACCTAACCTAACCTAACCTAACCTAACCTAACCTAACCTAACCTAACCTAACCTAACCTAACCTAACCTAACCTAACCTAACCTAACCTAACCTAACCTAACCTAACCTAACCTAACCTAACCTAACCTAACCTAACCTAACCTAACCTAACCTAACCTAACCTAACCTAACCTAACCTAACCTAACCTAACCTAACCTAACCTAACCTAACCTAACCTAACCTAACCTAACCTAACCTAACCTAACCTAACCTAACCTAACCTAACCTAACCTAACCTAACCTAACCTAACCTAACCTAACCTAACCTAACCTAACCTAACCTAACCTAACCTAACCTTTTTTTTTTTTTTTTTTTTTTTTTTTTTTTTTTTTTTTTTTTTTTTTTTTTTTTTGACAGGGTGGAAAATCCTTTATGGATTCCCCTCACCATGGGAGTAGTGAGGGGATATGTGGGACTCACCCGCCACCCCCCCTCAGAAGGAGAGGGGGCGGCAAAGCGCAACCCACTAAAAACCACCCTGGCGTACCCTCCTGCCGGCTCGGAGACAACGTGGAACCTGCCGAAGCCTTACCCACGCTGCCTCCCGGCTGCCCCAGCCACTGCCGGGGCTACCCGCGCCTAAGGAGAGAGGGGCCGAGCACGCCTGGTCCCTCTCCCAGACAACCCAGTGGCTAGCCTACGGCGGGCCAGGGACTCCCATCCCCGACCCGCAGCCACTAAGGGTTGAGGCGGGCGGCAAAACGCCGCCGCCTCAACCCCTGCCGTCTGCGCCGGAGCGGATGCGCGTGAGGGGAATCCTCGCGCTCACGCTCCGATGCCTCCTTCTGCGAGATGACACACTCGCAGAAGGAGGCCACCGCCCTCCAGGACCTGTCGCTGCACAGCATTGCAGACACAACGCTGTACAGGGAGAGGTCCCACTGCCCGATAGCCAGTGCCATGTCGGCGCGCTCCGAACTCCAACGGCTGCACACCGCGAGGGTGTGCTGAGCCGTGTCGTCCGGATCGCCGCACTCATGGCACTGCGGGCCGGGCTCCCTTCCAATGTTGTGCAGGTAATGACCGAAGCATCCGTGTCCGGTCAATACCTGCACAAGCCGGTACGATGTCGCGCCGACCGCTCTTCCCAACCAGGTGTCGAACCACGGGAGGATCGCCCCTATGGTACGGACACCATAGGGAGAGTCCTCCAGGTGTGCTCTCCACCTGTCCCGCAGTCGGCGCTCCATCATCCGGCGCGTCCCCTCAACCTCCTCAGGGTCCGGGCGTTCACCCCTAGCCCGGGCCCTGGACCTAACTACGTAGGTCTCAGCCTGCACCTCCGCATCCAACTCCCACGGCGGTGTGCAGGCGAGGAGGCAGGCCGCGGCGTGGGCCACCGTCATATAGGCCCTCACAATTCGGAGGGCCACCACCCGCTGAGGCCTCCGTAGCAGGGCCCGGTTCTTGGCGGACAACTTGTCCGCCCAGATGGGGGCCCCGTACAGAGCCATGCTCCTTGTGACACCGGCATATAGCCGGCGGCACAAGGAGCCCGGCCCACCCACGTTCGGCAGCAGTCTGCCCATCGCCGACGCGGCGCCCACAATACGGGGAGCTAACTGTACGAAGTGCTCCCCAAAAGACCAATGTCGGTCCAGGACCAGCCCCAAATATTTGATGTGGGGCCTGATCCGGACCGACTCCCCCCCCAGGGTGAGCGCCGCGCCCGCCGGCAGCCTCCACCCCCGCCCCCCGAAGACAATCGCCTCAGTCTTCGGGAGGGCCACCTTTAGGCCGAGCCGACCGATCCGGTAAATCGTCAGCTCGGCCGCCGCTTCCGCCCGGCACAGCACCTCCCTCATGTCACTCCCGCGAACGGCCACCATAGTGTCATCTGCATAGCAGATGGTGGCCGTCCGCGCGAGCGACTCCCCCCTGATGGCCCAGTCGTACCCCAGGTTCCATAGAAGCGGACCGAGCACGGAACCTTGGGGCACGCCACAGGCCATCTCCGTCGACCCCCGTCGACCGTCCCTCTGCTCATAGAGCACTACCCGATCAGTGAGGTAGTGCTCTATGACACGCCGCAGGTAGGGAGGCACTCGGTGGTAAATGAGCGCCTCCCTTATCACCCCATAGGGGAGGGTGCCAAACGCGTTGGCGATGTCCAATGACACCGCCACTACACCCTCCCCTCTGCTCGACGCGTATTCACAGAAGTCCCTGAGGGACTTCAACTATCAGAGACGTTCGGGCCGGCGGTCTCCAGGTGCTGCAGGATCCGGGAGGCCAGGATTCGCTCAAACATCTTCCCAGCCTCATCCAGCAGCACTATGGGGCGATAGGCAGAGGGACAATCATGGGGTCGACCTTCCTTCCGGAGGAGGCAGAGCCTCCCCTCCTTCCACACCCTCGGGAACCGTCCATCCTGCAGGCAGTCGTCCATCAACTGCCTGAGACGGTCCCCGAGGTGTTTTAGGGCGATGGGGAGTACCCGGCCCGGTACTCCGTCGGGCCCCGGGGCTTTCTTGCAGCCCCGGAGCCTGTCCACCGCCCTCTCGAACTCGTCATCGCTTACCGGTGCAATGGCGAGTTCGAGTGGGTCCTCCAAGTCCCCCGGTGGCTCGGTCATCACCGGGGGAGTTATCGAGGGGGCTGCCGGAAACAGCCCCTCGACGACCCTCCTCAGGAGGGGGGGCTCCATTGAGTCCATGGGGGGGGCGGTGCGCATCTTGTTGCGCACCACCCTGTACGGCCGCCCCCACGGATCCTTGTCCAACGTGGCCAAGAAAGAGGCATATGCCTCCTCCTTGGCCTTGGCGATCGCCAGAACTAGGGCCCCCTTGGCTTCTCTGAGGGCCCCGTGGAGCCCCTCCTCCTCCTGGTCGGTGTGCCGCCTGCGCCTGCAATGTTGGTAGGCGCGGCGGGCACCGTTACAGGTGGTCCGCAAGGCCGCAATATCTGCGGACCACCAATACACAAACCTTCGGGCGAACAACCTTTTCGCCCGGGGCATAGACGCTCCGCACACCGCCTGTAGCGATGTGCGGAACATGCGCGCCCTCTCCTCCACTCCGAGGGCGGCGGGTGGGGCAGCACACCATGCCTCCACCATCGCCGCCTCGTCCGCCTTGGTCTTGTCCAACAGGGACAAGGACCACTTTGGGAACTCGTCCCCTCCCCCCCTTCGCCCCCCCCTTGGGATGGGTGGCGACTGGCCTGCTCCTGTGGAGACCCTCATTCTGATGTACAGATGATCTGAGAGGGTCTCCACGTCCTCCAGGACGCGCCAATCAGAAAAGCGTGCGGCAATGGCCGGGGTCGCGAACGTGATGTCCACGATGGAACCCCCTTGCCGCCGCACGCACGTGTTGACGCTGCCCTGGTTCATCACCTCTAGGCCTGTCGCCGCCACCCAATCCTCCAACACCGCCCCGCGCACATCCGTTAGGGGGGACCCCCAAGCCGCACTTTTGGCGTTTAGGTCCCCCAGGACGATAGTTTGGCGCGCGGCCGCCCTCCTCGTTACCCCCCCCAGCACCACGAGGAAGGCCTCAAAAGCGGCCAGCGGCCTGTTTGGGGAGAAATACACCGCGATGAGTACGATGTCTCCCCATTTGGCCGCCACAAACCCCGGGCCGCTTTCAAGCTTCGTCAGGGGGGGACCGTTCCCCACCGCCGGCACCACCACGGCAACCCCCTCGTCTGGTGACCCCGCCCAGTTGGGCGAGGGAGGGACGAGGTACGGTTCCGCCAACACAGCAACGTCGATCGACCACTCCGCCATAGACTGCATGAGCAAGTCTTGTGCTCTGGCGGAGTGGTTGACGTTGGCCTGCAGGAGCTCCAAGTGGTGTACTGGCATTAGTGCTCCATGCAGGTCTCCTCTGGGGCCCGGCCGGCGGCGGTCGCTGCGGGGGCATCCGTACTAGTGGGGGGGCGAGTGCGCTGAGGCCTCGTGTCCTTCCCCTTGGTTTGGGGGGGGAAGCAGTTCCTACCCCCCAATATGTGGTTGGCCGGGAGCTTGGCCTGGTGGCACACTATACACCACGCCGCCTCCCAGCACTCCGTCATTTTGTGCCCCTCCTTGCTGCACCGGAAGCAGAGGTTGCTCCGGTCCGCTTTTGAGGGGCACAGATCCTTCGAATGGCCGACACCGTAGCACCTGAAACAGCGCATTGGTGTCGGCCCCACTGCCGTGACCCTGGCGGACGCCCACCCCACCAGGATCCTTCCCGCTTTTTGCAGGTTCACCGCGGCCTGCACGGGGCACTGGATTAGCACGGATCCAGTGCCGTCGTAAAGGGTGCGCACGGCCCCCACCTTCACCTGCTCTGCCGAGCACGACCCCGCTGCGGCGACGGCTAGAGCCACCGATTCCTTGGAGGCGGACTCGTCGAGGCCGGCAATTTGAATGCCGGCCATTTTGACGGGGCGACTTACGTCAGCGACGTCGCCCACTATCCCTTGCAGCCTAGCCGCAAGGGTGTCCGCCACCTTGTGCCCGTCCGCGCCGGGGACCTCTATCACCCTTGACCCCGTAACTGAGGTCCTGACCCGAACGTGCTGGAGACCTACCTCACTGAGGCTAAGGCCATTGATGGCCCTGGCCATTGTGGCCTGCAGCGTGGTGTCGGCCCCCTTTTTGAGGGAGACCACCACTGCCGCCGTCTTAGGGACGGACAGCTTTGCGGGCCTGGGTCCGTGCGCCGCTTTACCGGCCTTCTTGGTTGGGGGAGGGGGGGAGGCCTTGGCCTTGCCCTTCCCTTTCTTCCTGACCACCTCCGACCACGACATCGGCGCGGCTGGAGGTGGCGTTTGGCCCGAGGGTCCGGGTCTCTCCTCCGAGTTCACAATGGGTCTCAGTGGCTTGGCAGGCTTGTTAGGCCTGGTTGCCGCCTTTCCGGGGGCCACAGGAGCGGGGGTCGGAGCCGCCGCCTTTTTGGCCACAACGGCCTTAGGCCGCCCGTCCCCCAATCTGGCCCTAGCCACGGGCTCCAGGGCCTCAACCGGGGCCGGAGAGGGCCTCGCAACCTTCCTTTGGGGAAGGGGGGCTGCCACGGGCTTGGCAGCTCGCTTTTCGTGTGCAAGCGGGGGGCGGAGGGTTGGCTCCGCCGGGAGGCGCTTGTTGACCTCCGCAATTCGGTCCCCGATCATCTTACCGAGGCTGAGGAAGAGATCTCTCTTCATCTCCTCTATTGCCTCGGTAAGTTCGGCGGTACCAAACTGCAGAGGTGCAGCAACTGGGGTGGGAGGTGGAGGGGGACGAGCCTCCCTCTCACTGAAGGCAGTGCGGATCGCCTTCAGCTCGGCCGTAACGAGCGCGAGTTGTTCCCGCATCCTTTTATTGTCCGCTTTCAGGATGCGGATCTCCTCGCTCTCGGCCCTGGCCTCCTCCACCTCATCCATGGAGCCCAAGATTGTCCGGCAGGCCCGGTTCATCCGGCCCCATACACTCCCCTTGAGGTTCCCGGATGACTGGGCCGCCTCTAGTATGTCCTTCGCTGCCGTACGGGCAGCGTCTATTGGGTCGGTGTAAGTCCGACCCTCCGACATGATCGGGGAGCGCGAAGCGGAGCGAGAGCGCTCCGCTCCAGCCGCCTTCACCATCTTACCCCCCCTGGAGCGGAGCTCCGGGTAATCCTTCCTGTAGGACTCCGCGGAGTCCACCACCTCCTCTGGCAGGGGCTCGAAGTCCGGCTCCAGCAAGTATTGCCGGGCCCTCAAACGAGCCGCGGCCAGCCCCGCATAAGCCCCCTTGGGCTTCCCCCCCGGTATTGCCGAGTTGACCTTCGGGGCCTGGGAAGGACGGGGGTCGTCCTCCTCACCTTCATGTGGCCTTTTGAAGGCCTGGGGGAGTTCCTCATCCACCTCGATGAGGTCCTCATGCTCCGAATCGGAATTTAAAATAATTCCCCCCCCCCCCGGGGGAAAGTTCCAATTTTTGGTAGGCGAGGCCATCTCGGCCCCGGCTACCTATGGTCCAAATTTGGCTAAAATCCGACCGCTAGGACCGAAGTTACGACCTAACCTAACTAAAAACGGTCAAGTGCGAGTCGGATTTAAGCTTTCCCATACAAAGTCAACTTTTGCGCCTGAATTGGAAGTAATAGCAATCTGCCAATTTTTTCAGACGCAATTTCACCCACTTCCCGTAGTCGTAGAGGGTTCAAAAAATACTTAAAAAATAGGTCTTGATGAGACCTACAATCCGATAACCTTCAAAAAATTTTAGGTTAAACGGTTAAAAAGTTATCGTAATTACCAACTCAAGCGCAAAGCTTAAGTTGGTAACCCGGAAAACTTCGACTACCTTACCCTACAAAAAGATTAATAACTTTTGACCTAGTGGTCAAAAGGTTAAAAAGTTAAAACAAAATATTTAAAGAATTAAATTTCCTAACTCCCTATATGTATACTATATTTTACAAACCTTAAAAACTAATTATAATATACACCTAAACACAAAAAAGACAAGTAATATTTTTAAAAATTAACAGTAAAAAACGTAATTATCCAAAAATTAAAATTAAGTGACTTACTCTACAAAATAAAATAAACAAACTAGCCTATAATAATTTTAACAGTTGCAGGTATTCCCGCCCAAAAACTTGGCACGGGAAAATAACTACAACTAGGAAATAATTAAAATAGAAAAAGGTAAACAAAGCAATGAAACTACAAATAATTAAACCTAAATATTTACAGTTTTGCAAAAGCGATAATTCTTAGAATAAAATTCCAAAAATTACCGAATTTCCATACACCACAAGACCAACTTGTCTGCTATCTTTTAGCCTTGAAAAAGGCTAAAAAAGATGAACAGATATAATTAAACAAGAAGGTTGAAAAAGAGACAAAACTGAAGGAAAAATTACCAACCGCAAATAGCTAAGTTGATAAAATAAGAAAACTAAGGTAGATACGAAAGAACTGATAAGAGGAAAAGGAAAGGCAAAAAATGTAAGGTTTAAGTTCCAATTTACTCAAATATCCGTTCAGGGTAACACCAAAATCCACGTCAACCTAACCTAACCTAACCTAACCTAACCTAACCTAACCTAACCTAACCTAACCTAACCTAACCTAACCTAACCTAACCTAACCTAACCTAACCTAACCTAACCTAACCTAACCTAACCTAACCTAACCTAACCTAACCTAACCTAACCTAACCTAACCTAACCTAACCTAACCTAACCTAACCTAACCTAACCTAACCTAACCTAACCTAACCTAACCTAACCTAACCTAACCTAACCTAACCTAACCTAACCTAACCTAACCTAACCTAACCTAACCTAACCTAACCTAACCTAACCTAACCTAACCTAACCTAACCTAACCTAACCTAACCTAACCTAACCTAACCTAACCTAACCTAACCTAACCTAACCTAACCTAACCTAACCTAACCTAACCTAACCTAACCTAACCTAACCTAACCTAACCTAACCTAACCTAACCTAACCTAACCTAACCTAACCTAACCTAACCTAACCTAACCTAACCTAACCTAACCTAACCTAACCTAACCTAACCTAACCTAACCTAACCTAACCTAACCTAACCTAACCTAACCTAACCTAACCTAACCTAACCTAACCTAACCTAACCTAACCTAACCTAACCTAACCTAACCTAACCTAACCTAACCTAACCTAACCTAACCTAACCTAACCTAACCTAACCTAACCTAACCTAACCTAACCTAACCTAACCTAACCTAACCTAACCTAACCTAACCTAACCTAACCTAACCTAACCTAACCTAACCTAACCTAACCTAACCTAACCTAACCTAACCTAACCTAACCTAACCTAACCTAACCTAACCTAACCTAACCTAACCTAACCTAACCTAACCTAACCTAACCTAACCTAACCTAACCTAACCTAACCTAACCTAACCTAACCTAACCTAACCTAACCTAACCTAACCTAACCTAACCTAACCTAACCTAACCTAACCTAACCTAACCTAACCTAACCTTTTTTTTTTTTTTTTTTTTTTTGACAGGGTGGAAAATCCTTTATGGATTCCCCTCACCATGGGAGTGGTGAGGGGATATGTGGGACTCACCCGCCACCCCCCCTCAGAAGGAGAGGGGGCGGCAAAGCGCAACCCACTAAAAACCACCCTGGCGTACCCTCTTGCCGGCTCGGAGACAACGTGGAACCTGCCGAAGCCTTACCCACGCTGCCTCCCGGCTGCCCCAGCCACTGCCGGGGCTACCCGCGCCTAAGGAGAGAGGGGCCGAGCACGCCTGGTCCCTCTCCCAGACAACCCAGTGGCTAGCCTACGGCGGGCCAGGGACTCCCATCCCCGACCCGCAGCCACTAAGGGTTGAGGCGGGCGGCAAAACGCCGCCGCCTCAACCCCTGCCGTCTGCGCCGGAGCGGATGCGCCTGAGGGGACTCCTCGCGCTCACGCTCCGATGCCTCCTTCTGCGAGATGACACACTCGCAGAAGGAGGCCACCGCCCTCCAGGACCTGTCGCTGCACAGCATTGCGGATACAACGCTGTACAGGGAGAGGTCCCATTGCCCGATAGCCAGTGCCATGTCGGCGCGCTCCGAACTCCAACGGCTGCACACCGCGAGGGTGTGCTGTGCCGTGTCGTCCGGATCGCCGCACTCATGGCACTGCGGGCCGGGCTCCCTTCCAATGTTGTGCAGGTAATGACCGAAACATCCGTGTCCGGTCAGAACCTGCACAAGCCGGTACGATGTCGCGCCGACTGCTCTTCCTAACCAGGTGTCGAACCACGGGAGGATCGCCCCTATGGTACGGACACCATAGGGAGAGTCCTCCAGGTGCGCTCTCCACCTGTCCCGCAGTCGGCGCTCCATCATACGGCGCGTCCCCTCAACCTCCTCAGGGTCCGGGCGTTCACCCCTAGCCCGGGCCCTGGACCTAACTACGTAGGTCTCAGCCTGCACCTCCGCATCCAACTCCCACGGCGGTGTGCAGGCGAGGAGGCAGGCCGCGGCGTGGGCCACCGTCATATAGGCCCTCACGATTCGGAGGGCCACCACCCGCTGAGGCCTCCGTAGCAGGGCCCGGTTCTTGGCGGACAACTTGTCCGCCCAGATGGGGGCCCCGTACAGAGCCATGCTCCTTGTGACACCGGCATATAGCCGGCGGCACAAGGAGCCCGGCCCACCCACGTTCGGCAGCAATCTGCCCATCGCCGACGCGGCGCCCACAATACGGGGAGCTAATTGTACAAAATGCTCCCCAAAAGACCAATGTCGGTCCAGGACAAGCCCCAAGTATTTGATGTGGGGCCTGATCCGGACCGACTCCCCCCCCAGGGTGAGCGCCGCGCCCGCCGGCAGCCTCCACCCCCGCCCCCCGAAGACAATCGCCTCAGTCTTCGGGAGGGCCACCTTTAGGCCGAGCCGACCGATCCGGTAAATCGTCAGCTCGGCCGCCGCTTCCGCCCGGCACAGCACCTCCCTCATGTCACTCCCGCGAACGGCCACCATAGTGTCATCTGCATAGCAGATGGTGGCCGTCCGCGCGAGCGACTCCCCCCTGATGGCCCAGTCGTACCCCAGGTTCCATAGAAGCGGACCGAGCACGGAACCTTGGGGCACGCCACAGGCCATCTCCGTCGACCCCCTTCGACCGTCCCTCTGCTCATAGAGCACTACCCGATCAGTGAGGTAGTGCTCTATGACACGCCGCAGGTAGGGAGGCACTCGGTGGTAAATGAGCGCCTCCCTTATCACCCCATAGGGGAGGGTGCCAAACGCGTTGGCGATGTCCAATGACACCGCCACTACACCCTCCCCTCTGCTTGACGCGTATTCACAGAAGTCCCTGAGGGACTTCAACGCGTCGAGCGTGGACCGCCCTTCCCGGAACCCGAACTGTCTATCCGAGACGTTCGGGCCGGCGGTCTCCAGGTGCTGCAGGATCCGGGAGGCCAGGATTCGCTCAAACATCTTCCCAGCCTCGTCCAGCAGCACTATGGGGCGATAGGCAGAGGGACAATCATGGGGTCGACCTTCCTTCCGGAGGAGGCAGAGCCTCCCCTCCTTCCACACCCTCGGGAACCGTCCATCCTGCAGGCAGTCGTCCATCAACTGCCTGAGACGGTCCCCGAGGTATTTTAGGGCGATGGGGAGTACCCGGCCCGGTACTCCGTCGGGCCCCGGGGCTTTCTTGCAGCCCCGGAGCCTGTCCACCGCCCTCTCGAACTCGTCATCGCTTACCGGTGCGATGGCGAGTTCGAGTGGGTCCTCCAAGTCCCCCGGTGGCTCGGTCATCACCGGGGGAGTTATCGAGGGGGCTGCCGGAAACAGCCCCTCGACGACCCTCCTCAGGAGGGGGGGCTCCATTGAGTCCATGGGGGGGGCGGTGCGCATCTTGTTGCGCACCACCCTGTACGGCCGCCCCCACGGATCCTTGTCCAGCGTGGCCAAGAAAGAGGCATATGCCTCCTCCTTGGCCTTGGCGATCGCCAGAACTAGGGCCCCCTTTGCTTCTCTGAGGGCCCCGTGGAGCCCCTCCTCCTCCTGGTCGGTGTGCCGCCTGCGCCTGCAGTGTTGGTAGGCGCGGCGGGCACCGTTACAGGTGGTCCGCAAGGCCGCGATATCTGCGGACCACCAATAAACAAATCTCCGGGCAAACAAACGTTTCGCCCGGGGCATAGACGCTCCGCACACCGCCTGTAGCGATGTGCGGAACATGCGCGCCCTCTCTTCCACTCCGAGGGCGGCGGGTGGGGCAGCACACCATGCCTCCACCATCGCCGCCTCGTCCGCCTTGGCCTTGTCCAATAGGGACAAGGACCACTTGGGGAACTCGTCCCCTCCCCCCCTTCGCCCCCCCCTTGGGATGGGTGGCGACTGGCCTGCTCCTGTGGAGACCCTCATTCTGATGTACAGATGATCTGAGAGGGTCTCCACGTCCTCCAGGACGCGCCAATCGGAAAGGCGTGCGGCAATGGCCGGGGTCGCGAACGTGATGTCCACGATGGACCCCCCTTGCCGCCGCACGCACGTGTTGACGCTGCCCTGGTTCACCACCTCTAGGCCTGTCGCCGCCACCCAATCCTCCAACACCGCCCCGCGCACATCCGTAAGGGGGGACCCCCAAGCCGCACTTTTGGCGTTTAGGTCCCCCAGGACGATAGTTTGGCGCGGGGCCGCCCTCCTCGTTACCCCCCCCAGCACCACGAGGAAGGCCTCAAAAGCGGCCAGCGGCCTATTTGGGGAGAAATACACCGCGAGGATTACGATGTCTCCCCATTTGGCCGCCACAAACCCCGGGCCGCTTTCGAGCCTCGTCAGGGGGGGACCGTTCCCCACCGCCGGCACCACCACGGCAACCCCCTCGTCTGGTGACCCCGCCCAGTTGGGCGAGGGAGGGACGAGGTAGGGTTCCGCCAACACAGCAACGTCGATCGACCACTCCGCCATAGACTGCATGAGCAAGTCTTGTGCTCTGGCGGAGTGGTTGACGTTGGCCTGCAGGAGCTCTAAGTGGTGTACTGGCATTAGTGCTCCATGCAGGTCTCCTCTGGGGCCCGGCCGGCGGCGGTCGCTGCGGGGGCATCCGTACTAGTGGGGGGGCGAGTGCGCTGAGGCCTCGTATCCTTCCCCTTGGTTTGGGGGGGGAAGCAGTTCCTACCCCCCAATATGTGGTTGGCCGGGAGCTTGGCCTGGTGGCACACTATACACCACGCCGCCTCCCAGCACTCCGTCATTTTGTGCCCCTCCTTGCTGCACCGGAAGCAGAGGTTGCTCCGGTCCGCTTTTGAGGGGCACAGATCCTTCGAATGGCCGACACCGTAGCACCTGAAACAGCGCATTGGTGTCGGCCCCACTGCCGTGACCCTGGCGGACGCCCACCCCACCAGGATCCTACCTGCTTTTTGCAGGGCCACCGCGGCCTGCACGGGGCACTGGATTAGCACGGATCCAGTGCCGTCGTAAAGGGTGCGCACGGCCCCCACCTTCACCTGCTCTGCCGAGCACGACCCCGCTGCGGCAACGGCAAGCGCCACCGACTCCTTGGAGGCGGACTCGTCAAGGCCGGCGATCTGAATGCCGGCCATTTTGACGGGGCGACTCACGTCAGCGACGTCGCCCACTATCCCTTGCAGCTTAGCCGCAAGGGTGTCCGCCACCTTGTGCCCGTCCGCGCCGGGGACCTCGATTAACCGGGACCCCGTTACTGAGGTTCTGACCCGAACGTGCTGCAGGCCTACCTCACTGAGGCTGAGGCCATTGATGGCCCTAGCCATAGTGGCCTGCAGCGTGGTGTCGGCCCCCTTTTTGAGGGTGACCATTACTGCCGCCGTCTTCGGTACGGACAGTTTTGCGGGCCTGGGCCCGTGCGCCGCCTTGCCAGCCTTCTTGGTTGGGGGAGGGGGGGAGGCCTTGGCCTTGCCTTTTCCCTTCTTCCTGACCACCTCCGACCACGACATCTGCGCGGCTGGAGGTGGTGTTTGGCCCGAGGGGCCGGGTCTCTCTTCTGAGTTCCGAATAGGTCTCAGTGGCTTGGCAGGCTTGTTAGGCCTGGCGGCCGCCTTCACGGGGGCTACAGGAGTGGGGGCTGGGGCCGCCACCTTCTTGGCCGCGGCGGCTTTAGGCCGCCCGTCACCCAGTCTGGCCCTAGCTTTGGGCTCTAGGGCCTCCACCGGGGCCGAAGAAGGCCCCGCAGCCTTCCTTTGGGGAAGGGGGGCTGCCACCGGCTTGGCAGCTCGCTTCTCGTGCGCAAGCGGGGGGCGGAGGGTTGGTTCCGCCGGGAGGCGCTTATTGACCTCCGCAATCCGGTCCCCGATCATTTTACCGAGGCTTAGGAAGAGATCCCTCTTCATCTCTTCTATAGCCTCGGTGAGTTCGGCGGTACCGAACTGCAGAGGTGCAGCGACTGGGGTGGGAGGTGGAGGGGGACGAGCCTCCCTCTCACTGAAGGCAGTGCGGATCGCCTTCAGCTCGGCCGACACGAGCGCGAGTTGTTCCCGCATCCTTTTATTGTCCGCTTTCAGGATGCGGATCTCCTCGCTCTCGGCCCTGTCCTCCTCCATCTCATCCATGGAGCCTAAGATTGTCCGGCAGGCCCGGTTCATCCGGCCCCATACACTTCCCTTGAGGTTCCCGGATGATTGGGCCGCCTCCAGAATGTCCTTCGCCGCCGTTCGGGCGGCATCTATTGGGTCGGCATACGGTCGACCCTCCGTCATAATAGGGGAGCGCGAAGCGGAGCGAGAACGCTCCGCTCCGACCGTCTTCCCCTTCTTGCCCCCCCTGGAGCGGAGCTCCGGGTAGTCCTTTCTGTAGGACTCCGAAGGGTCCACCACCTCCTCTGGCTGGGGCTCGAAGTCCGGCTCCAGCAAGTATTGCCGGGCCCTCAGTCGAGCCGCGGCAAGCCCCGCATAAGCCCCTTTGGGCTTCCCCTCCCGTATGGGCGAGTTGACCTTCGGGGCCTGGGAAGGACGGGGATCGTCCTCCTCACCTTCATGTGGCCTTTTGAAGGCCTGGGGGAGTTCCTCATCCACGTCGATGAGGTACTCAGTCTCAGAATCAGAACTGAGAATAACTCCCCCCCCCCCCGGGGGACACTTCCAATTTTTAGTAGGCGAGGCCATCTCGGCCCCGACTACCTATGTACCAAATTTGAACCAAATCCGACCGCAGGAACCAAAGTTACGAGCTAACCTAACTAAAAACGGTCAAGTGCGAGTCGGATTTAAGGTTTTCCATACAAAGTGAACTTTTGCGCCTGAATTGGAAAAAATAGCAACTCACAAGTTTTTGCGAGCGCTATTTGACCCACTTCCCGGGGACGTAGGAACACCAAAAAAATACCTAAAAATAGTGCTTAACGAGACCTATAATCTAATAACCTTTTAACCTTAAAAAGGTTAAAAATGAAATTGATACGGTCACTTTAAGTTTTACCACTATCCTTAAGTTTGTACAACTAAAATTTAACTCTACCTAAGCCTAATAAAATGTTAATAACTTTTAACCTATAGGTTAAACAGTTAAAAAGTTAAAACAAAATATTTAAAAAATTAAATTCCCCAACGACTGCTTGGGTTCAATAATTTTTATAACTAAAACTAACAAATATATAAACAACGAAACACAAAAAAGTCAAGTAAAAAATTTCAAAAACTTAATGTTAACACATGTATTTTTAAAAAATTTAAATTATATGACTAATTAAACAAATCTATATTTACAACTTAACTATAATAATTTTAACCGTTGCCGGTACTCGCCCCCAAAAATTTAAAGAGGTGAGACAATAGCAACTAATTTAAAATTAACACAGAAAAAGGTAAACAAACCAGAAAAACTATAAATAATTAAACCTAAATATTTACAGTTTTGTAAGCCTAATAATTTAAAAACTTTCGCCTTTAAAATTACAGGACTCACGACAAAACAAAGAAGAAGTATTCAGCTATCTTTAAGCCTTGAAAAAGGCTTGAAAAGAAAGTGAAAAAGACTCAACAAGAATTTTTGAAAAAAGGTCGAAACTGAAGAAAATTTTACCAACCGCAAATAGCTAAATTGATAAAATAAGAAAACTAAGGTAGATACAAGAGAACTGATTAGCGGGAAAGGATAAGAAAAAAATGTAAGTTTTAAGTACCGATTCACTCAATAATCCGTTCAGAGTATCACCAAAATCCACGTCAACCTAACCTAACCTAACCTAACCTAACCTAACCTAACCTAACCTAACCTAACCTAACCTAACCTAACCTAACCTAACCTAACCTAACCTAACCTAACCTAACCTAACCTAACCTAACCTAACCTAACCTAACCTAACCTAACCTAACCTAACCTAACCTAACCTAACCTAACCTAACCTAACCTAACCTAACCTTTTTTTTTTTTTTTTTTTTTTTTTTTTTTTTGACGGAGTGGGAAATGCATTTACGCATCCCCCCTGGCCTAAGGGTGACCGTGCAATGGGGGGTATAACGGACTCTCGCCCAGGCGAACTACCGTTTAAAACCCACTCCGGCGTAACCCTCCTGGCTGGTAGTGGAGACGCCGCGGTCCCGCTTTACAGCTTAATCCGCTGGGCGCCTCCCAGCCCGCTCCGAAGAGCCCCACGCCAAGGAGGAGACGACTGCGTACGCACACAGCGATCTCCCCAAACGGTAGAGCCCGTGCAATGCGGGTCCTTCACCCGCGTGGCTCTAACGGAAGTTCGGGCGAGCAGCGAATGAACGCTGAGTTCGCCTTCCCTCCCTCCGTCCGCCTGTGGTGTATGTTGCTTTCCGGCAGGCTATTCCCCCCGGGCACAATGACCAGGGTAAGTCCACGGTCCTTCAAGCAAGCACACCACACCCACATCCAGGGCACTCGGGTTCGCTTTCCGGGTGCGGATTTCGGGGTGTCCCCCCCCCGTACTCCGACCCTTCAAACTCCCCCTCGTGCCCTCCACCTCCATGGTGTGGCTTCTCGTCCGGACAGGTTTCACGACCATGGTCGATCCACGTATCCTTCAGATAGGCCACACCAACACGTCCAAAGCGAGCAGAATAGCGGAAGCTGTCCGGGGCGGGGCGGCCCACCCCTTTCAGCGACCTCTGCCGCGACCCACAACTGGTGACGAGACGGTTTTTCCGAAGAAAATCCGCTCGTCACCAAACCCTCCCCAGATGACAGAGGGAAGCTGTCTGGGGGTGGAAACCACCCCTTCTAGCGACCCTCTGTCACCTCCCCGTGTGCCGCTCTTTGTCTGGACCCTCACCCCGACCCTTCCCGGTATGGGTAGCCCTATCCGGTATAGCGTCGAGGATCATTGAGCCACGCAAGCCCCCCCACCACGGCAAGGTGGCAGCACATTCGGGGGGGAACCTAACCTAACCTAACCTAACCTAACCTAACCTAACCTAACCTAACCTAACCTAACCTAACCTAACCTAACCTAACCTAACCTAACCTAACCTAACCTAACCTAACCTAACCTAACCTAACCTAACCTAACCTAACCTAACCTAACCTAACCTAACCTAACCTAACCTAACCTAACCTAACCTAACCTAACCTAACCTAACCTAACCTAACCTAACCTAACCTAACCTAACCTAACCTAACCTAACCTAACCTAACCTAACCTAACCTAACCTAACCTAACCTAACCTAACCTAACCTAACCTAACCTAACCTAACCTAACCTAACCTAACCTAACCTAACCTAACCTAACCTAACCTAACCTAACCTAACCTAACCTAACCTAACCTAACCTAACCTAACCTAACCTAACCTAACCTAACCTAACCTTTTTTTTTTTTTTTTTTTTTTTTTTTTTTTTTTTTGCCGGGGGAAAATCCTCATGGATACCACCACGTCACGGGGAGACGTGGTGGTTATGTGAGACTCTTACTCACTAAAAACCCCCGGGTGTTCCTCTCTCCGCTTGTTGGCAGGGTATGAGTAGCGCTTTCGCCTTCTTTCAATGCCCTGCCAAGCGGTTGTCTGTGACTTCAGACCCATCTCGTGAGACACTTTGGTCTCCGCTCACCGTTAGTGGCGTGCCGGGAACACTTGGCACGCCACCCATCTCGAGGACCCTAGTCCGGCCGGCGATAGAACGTCCCCGTTTCTATCACCCGGAAGTCCTCACTATGGCGGCAGACGACGGTCGTGAGCCAGTCGCCTGCGGCCCACCCTCTTGCGCCGTTGTTGTGACGCTGCCTCTGCGTCCTCTCTTGCGCGTTCCGCGGTCTCTTTCTGCGACATCACGTCCTCGCAGAAAGAGTTTGCCGCCCGCCACGCAGAGTCATGTTCGACCATGGCCTTCACCACAGTCGGCAGCGTCAGGTCATCTCCAATGACCGCGACCAGGTCTGCCCGCGGTTCTACCCAGGCGGGACACTGCTCCAAGGTGTGCTGAGCAGTGTCCTCCGCCTCACCACAATCATGGCATTCCGCCGTCGGCTCTCTTCCGGCTATGCGACAAAGGTACTTTCCGAAACACCCGTGCCCGGAAAGCACCTGTGTGAGCCGGAAGGTCAGCTGCCCGTGGTCGCGGTCTAGCCATTCCTGTAAGATTGGTTGTATGGCGGCCACCGTGCGGAAGCCCGCGTTTGGTGCCTCCAACCTCCTTGCCCAACTCGCTACTGCCTCAAGGCGCAGTTCGTCTCGTCTCCCTTGTGTCTCGCGGGGTGCAGGCCAATGGCCCCGGTCTCGTTCCTCCTCATTCCACTCATACACTCTGGCGAGGGTCCTGGCCTCGAGGTCCCAGGGCATTGATCCAGCAAGGACACAGGCCGCCTCTGCTGAGATCGTTCGATAGCCTCGTATGGCCCCGATAGCCATTGCCCGCTGCGGTTTAAGCAGGAGGGCAGAGATCCGGCTATTCAGGGCATCCGCCCACACTGGGGCTCCATACAAGGCCATCGAACGCACCACGCCTAGGTACAGCCGCCTGCAAGAGGTCCTGGGCCCTCCCAAGTTTGGGAGTATACGCCCAAGAGCAGCGGCTGCACCCAACAACTTCGGCATCAGTTGCTGAAAATGTGGCAGGAAGCTCCACCGGCTGTCGAGGACAATGCCTAGGTACCGCATCGTCGACTCGACGCCTATGGTGACTCCCCCCACCACGATATGCGCACTCGCTGGAGGTGCTCTTCGAGGGCCATGAAAACAAATGGCCTCGGACTTGTTCAACGCCACCTCCAGCCCCAGACGTCTGATCTTGTCGACCACCTGTGCTACGCCCGCCGTCGCTAGTATAGCCGCCTCCCTGAAGGTGGCTCCCTGAGCAGTCACCAGCGTGTCGTCGGCATAACAAGTTACTCCGATTCCACGCAGGCGAGCGCCCCGGAGCACCCAGTCGTATCCGATGTTCCACAGGAGTGGCCCAAGGACAGACCCCTGTGGAACACCGCACACCATCTCCTTTTGGCCCCACTCTCGATGACCAGGGTAGATGACGAACCTCTCCGAGAGATATGAGCATATAATCCGTCTCAGGTATTGTGGGACCCGATGGTACCGCAGCGCCTCATGAATGCACTCCCAGGGGATGGAGTTAAAAGCGTTGGCGATGTCTAAGGACACCGCCAAAACAACATCACCCCGGGAGACCGCATCTTCCGCCAAGCCCTTTACTTTCAGAATCGCACTTACCGTCGAGCGACCTGTGCGGAATCCGTACTGACAGTCCGCCAAGTCCGGGCCATCGTTGGTGAGGTGCTTGACAAGGCGAGCTGCTACCACACGCTCAAAGAGCTTGCTCACCTCGTCAAGCAGAACGATCGGTCTATAGGCAGATGGGGAGTCCACTGGTCGACCTTCCTTCTTCAGTAGCACCAGGCGACCCGTTTTCCACTCTTTGGGAAAGCGGGCCTGCTCCATGCATGCACTGAACATGCGCCGGAGTCTGGGCTCGAATTCCCCCATCGCCAGAACCCACGCTCGCCCTGGAATACCGTCCGGACCCGGAGCCGTGTTTTTCGCCCGTAGGCGCAGGACGGCTGCTCCCAGCTCCGCTTCCGAGACGGCTGGCGTTTCTTCCTCCTGTCCAGTGTCAACTGTCGTAGGCGCCATAGTTGGCGGCTGGTATGCTGCTCTACGAGGAAACAGGGCTGAGACCACCTGGTCGACAAACTCCGGCTGCAGGCTCTCAGTGAGTGGAGGGGCCCAAGGCCGGAGCTTGTCTCTTACCATTTTGTATGGCCTGCCCCATGGGTCGCTGTTTAGGGTCTCAAGCAGCTGTTCCCTCGAGAGCTCGATGGCTTGGCGAATGACAGCCTTGAGCTCCTTTTTGGCCTCCTTGTACGCTCCGTACAGAGCAGTTTCCGCCAACTCGTCGCGGATTCGCCTTCGCCTCTGTCGCTGGTATTCACGCCTCGACGCTACGCACTGTTCGCGTAGTTGCGTCAGCTCCGCAGTCCACCAGTACACGCGACGCCGTGGCGGTTGGCGCTTGGTCCGGGGCATCGCTGCGTCGCATATTTCTGTCATCGCCCTCCGGAACCATTCCGCCTCATCCTCAACCTCCACTGCGCCATCTGGGACTGGCAGCCAAGACTGCACGATGGCGGCCTCTTTGAGGAGCTCCCTGTCCATCCTTGTGAGCGCCCAACGAGGGCCGTGCAAGGATGGCGCACTCCGGCTTGGGCTGTTCGGGATCATTGAAGGAGCGGAGACCTCAAATCGGATATAGCGGTGGTCCGACAGGGTCTCCACATCCACCATGACCTCCCAGCCCTGGACACGGCGCACCAGGACACCTCCTGCAAACGTAACGTCTACAATGGAAGCACCCTGTTGCCGCACGCACGTGTCGGCCGTTCCCACGTTCAAGAGCGTCAGACCACTCGAGACTGCCCAGTCCATAACCTTCCGCCCTCGTGCATCCGTGGCCGGGGAACCCCACGATTGCGAATGAGCGTTGAGGTCACCAGCGACGAGCACCGTGTTTGGATGGTTCCTGCCAATTAGGGCCCCAACCTCAACTAGGAACCGCTCAAACTCGGCCAGGCTCCGGTTCGGCGAGAAATATACCCCGATAACAAATATTTCCCCCACCACCGCTGACACGTAGCCTCTGCCCTTCGAGACCCTTCCAAAGGCTGGCGCTCCAGCTCTTGTGTGTGTGACGAGGGCCACCGTCCCGTCATGATCCCCTACCCAGTTATCCCTCGGGGGTATAGAATAGGGCTCCGCCACCACTGCTATGTGAATCAACCACTGCGCCATGCTCTGACACAAAAGGTCTTGAGCACTGGCGCAGTGGTTGATGTTCGCCTGAAGGAACTGGAGTGCCGCCATTTATGATGCGGTCGTTTCCATCTCCTCGGCCTGACCAGATGAGGGCAAGCCAGCGGTACTTGAAGGGGCAGGGGCATCCCTTGCCTTGTTTCCTTTCCCCTTTTTAGGTTTAGGGGGAGCGCACACCCTGCTCCCTGTGCGATGGTCCGCACTTTTGCCTGCCACCGCGCATACGACGCAGTGTGGCGTGACCGCACATTGGGATGCCTTATGACCCGGTTGACAACAGCGGTAACACAGGTCACTGCGATCTACCTGATTCTGGCATTTTGCCATAAGATGACCCGACTCTAGACAGCGATAGCAACGCCTAGGTCGGGCAGATAGCAGCTTGACCCGTGCTATCACCCACCCAACCCTTAAACGGCCAGAGTCCACCGTTGTCACCTTTTTGGCCACCTCAACCGGGCAGCGCAGCCATGCAGAACCAACATTACTGTGGTCTCTGCGTACTTCGCCACATTTAATTGCCTCAGTGGCGCAACCTCCGACGGCCGCCACCGCAGCAGCCACGTGACTTGCCTCCACTGAGTCGTCCAGGCCTGTCACCCGCAACTCCGCCGTCTTGATGGGCCTATCGACACGGACGACGTCCGCATCAAAAGCCGCCCTTAGGGCCGTGGCCAGGGAGTCCGCTTTACCCCCATTCGTTGCCCCTGGCACCTCCAAAATTCGCGCTCCAGAGGCCGCGGTTTTAAAACGGATCCCTTCTATATTGTGGTCCTCCAGGTTGACCCTTTTTCTTGCCTCGGCCATTACGCTGGCATACGTTAGGCCCCTATTCTCAGCCTCTGGAGTCAAGGTTATGACCACGGCAGCCGAACGAGGCGGACGCAGGTGGCGCGGGTCAGGTCGCGAACGCGGGGTGCTCGGCTTTGCCCTTGACCCTCTTGCACCTTTCCTGGCTGCTACATTCCACGGCTGGCTCAGAGGTGCTGGCGGTGGTGGTGGTTGCGATCCAGGCACCGGAGCATTCTCCACAGCAGAGGCAGCCGCTATTGCAGCAGCACTCTGCTTTTTCCGTCTCGTTTTCTTCGTTTTTCCACCCTGCGGCTGAGTGGAGATGGTTGGTCCTGATGACGCCGTGGCGTTTAGTCTCCTCGGGGCAGGTCGTGTCGGCTTAGGCACTGCCGAAGGTATGGTGGCCGTATCGGTTGGTACCGACTCCCGCCTCCTTGTTGCTGCCACCGAGGGCTGCTCTTCTGGTACTGAAGGACTAGATGTTAAAGCCCTATCAGCTGCTAATGCGGGACGCATCCGCTTCTCTGGGAGGAGACGATCCTCCAGCGCTGCCAACCTGGCGTTCATCATCGTCCCCACTTGACAGATGATTGAACGCGCAAGGTCCTCAGGATCCGGCGTCTGTACGACTGGCTGCGCCGTCACAACCTGTTGGGTGGGCCGGTTTAAAAGCTCTCTCATTTCCGCCACCTCTTTGCGGAGCTGCGCCACTTCCGCTTCCAGACGAGCGTTGTTTGCCTGGAGACCTTTTGTCTCCTCTGACGTGCATCGGCTTTGCAACTTTGTAGCCCCATCAATTATTGTGTCCGCTGCCTCCTTGAGCGAGCGCACAAAAACACCTTTCAGATTTTTCGAGGTTTTTGCAACCTTTCTGATAACCTCAACCTGGTCTTCTATAACCTGCCTTAAGGTTGTGGCCGCCTCAAATTCTTGGAGGTCTCTTTCGTGATTAGACGAGGACTCCGACAATCGTTCTATACGTACACGGGCCTGCCTACTTGCGGCCATTATTTCAGCCTCGGCCCTTTGTAGTTCCTCCTCTCTTTTTGCCTCTACCAGTGCAAGCTTGGCTTGAGCTAAGCCAACATACTGGCCTGTAGTAGGAGGCCGCCCTCGTCCTCGTTGCTTAGTGGTCGCTGGTCGTTTCTCGGACCCTGAGCACTGTGCCTCGTCTAGGTGTAGCTCAGGATCTGACCCACCTTCTAATGCCTGTCGCTTGACAGTGCCAGAGCCTTGTGCTTCGTCAATGTCCAGTTGGGGGTCTGATCCCCCTGTAACGTTCTTAGGACGTTTACGCGTCCTCATCTGTCGACTCAAGTCCGGTAGTGATTCGACGCTCATCATCGAATCAGTATCACTACTGCTCTCCTCCAAAGTTCTTGTTTTTAGGTTTGTTTTTGTTTTTAATTTATCCATTTTTATTCCCACGAGTAGGGTCGCTCTAAAATTCACCCCCGGGTGACGCCCATTCCGAGGGTGAGGCTACATACTGCAGAGGTCGCCAGGTATCTGCAGGTTTTTACGACTTTTCTGTCGGGTTTTATAGAGATTTCCTTCTCGCGGGCCGGCCAATGAAGGCAAGCCCTCCGTTCTGGTGTCTCTCAACTTACCCCATAACGTCGCTAGATGGGGATCGTTGAAGAGAGACACCAGAGTACGGAGTGCTAGAGGAGTCGACGTGCCTCCTCTAGTTTTGGGCGGTAGTGCTCGACGGCATTGTAAGTGCACGCCGAGCCCGCCCCCTAACCTAACCCATTTCCCCCCCGTGTGGCGGCGACAAAGCGGCTTTTCAACAGAAAAGCCGCTAGTCACCACCCCCCACCCCCCCCTGCCAGATATTTGCCATGGGCTGAAAGAATCCCCCATAAGGAGAAAGTCTCAGCCGATGCCCAGGGTGCACCAGCCCAGATGCTGCGTTCTCTCCGGATCGAGATCAAGAGAGACTGCAACACCCAGGCCAACGTGGAGGAATCCGGCCCGCACCCCAACCTAACCTAACCTAACCTAACCTAACCTAACCTAACCTAACCTAACCTAACCTAACCTAACCTAACCTAACCTAACCTAACCTAACCTAACCTAACCTAACCTAACCTAACCTAACCTAACCTAACCTAACCTAACCTAACCTAACCTAACCTAACCTAACCTAACCTAACCTAACCTAACCTAACCTTTTTTTTTTTTTTTTTTTTTTTTTACGAGGGGAAATGTTTTACGCATACCATCGCACTTATGGAGAGCGGCGGTTATGTGGGACTCTCCCCCCGCCACCTTCCCCTAATGGAAAGGCGCGGGAGTCATACCCACTAAAACCCCTCGGCGTTCCCGCTTTGGCCTTATGGTGTTTAGTGGCCGCAATGGGGTCCCATAGGAGTCAACCAAAACTGCGGCCACGGCCTCCCTGGTCAGATGGTGGGACCAGGGTATTCGTCTCAAGTTCGGAGGGAGGAGCCGTGGTAGTGTGGCTGCTTCCCTCAGCGGCTGGCGGGGTGGTGGTAGCCCCACTAGGCAGGGACAGAGTCGGCAAACTGCCTCCTCCTCCTTCCCCTTCTTCTACGTCTCATGATGTTTGCAGACACGTCTTCCTCACGAGCCCGCTCCGCTGCCTCCTTTCCTGTGATCACCTCCTCACAGAACGTGGCTACGGCACCCCACGATCTGTCACTGCCCAGCATAGCTGATACCACGCTGGGCAGGGAGAGATCTCGGATCCCACTTTCCGCAACCAGAGTGCGGCGCTCGGCATCCCACTTCGAGCACATCTCGATTGTGTGTTGGGCCGTATCAACCAAGTCGCCGCACTCGTGGCAACCCGGATTGGGCTCTCTCCTGATTCTGTGCAGGTACTTCCCGAAGCATCCATGTCCGGTCAGTACCTGCACGAGACGGTATGAGAGGAGACCGTGGCGCCTCTCTTTCCACTCCTGGAGAACCGGTCGGAGAGCCTCAATGGTGCGGACTCCATAAGCGGGGTCCATGAGGCTGTTTGACCAGCTCTCCATCATCCGTTCCTGGGCACTGCGCTGCGCCCTCTCCACGTCCTCAGAGCCAGGGCCTTCACCTCGTGCTCTGCTCTCCGTGCGAGCACGGTATGTTTCAGCTCGCACTGCAGCCTCTAGCTCCCATGGGGGAGTGCCGGCCAGTGCGCAAGCGGCCGCGAAGGAGACCGTACGATACCCCCTGATCATTCTCAGTGCCATTACCCTCTGCGGTTTTCGCAAGAGAGCTTTATTGTGGGCACCGAGGGAGGCCGACCATATGGGGGCACCGTAAAGGGCCATACTTTTAATGACCTCCGCGTAGAGGCGGCGACACGGAGCCTGAGGTCCTCCTACATTTGGGAGCAGCTTTCCGAGGGCCGAAGCAGTGCCCACAATGCGTGGGGCGAGGCATCGGAAGTGCTCCTTAAATTTCCAGTCAGGGTCCAGGATGAGGCCCAAGTACTTGATGTGGGCCTTAAGCCGGACCCTCTCTCTGTCTACTTGGATGCTAAGACCAGGAGTGATTCGCCATCTGGGCCCACGGAAGACGATGGCCTCCGTCTTAGAGACAGACACCTCCAGCCCTAGCATCCGGATGCGGTCCACTACGAGGGTAGCGCCCACTGAGGCTAACCGCATTGCTTCTTCCCGGCTGTCGCCTCGGACGGCCACCATTGTGTCGTCCGCGTAGCAGAAAACCGCCATCCGAGGCAAGAGCTGCCCTCTGATGGCCCAGTCATAGCCCAGGTTCCAAAGCAGAGGTCCCAGCACAGACCCCTGAGGAACGCCACTGGACATACGCTGGGTCATCCGCTCTCCATCTCTACTTTGATAGAGCACTACGCGGTCAGTCAGGTAGTGCCCTATAATCTTTCTGAGGTACAGAGGCATCTCATGAAAGTGGAGTGCCTCTTCAATTACTTCAAAGGGGAGGGAGCCGAATGCGTTGGTTATATCTAAAGATACAGCGACGACTCCTTCTCCCCTTCCCATTGCCTCCTCCGAGAAGGATCGTAGGGCCGACAAAGCGTCCATTGTGGACAACCCTCTCCTGAACCCAAATTGTCGTTCCGAGATTTCCGGGCCATGTCCGGCTAAGTGCCTACTGATCCTCAGTGCCACTATCCTCTCAAAGACCTTACCGACCTCGTCCAGGAGAACGAGTGGCCGGTATCCGGAAGGAGAGTCAGGTGGACGACCCTCCTTTCTCAGTAGGCACAAACGCCCCTCCTTCCAGCACCTGGGAACCTGTCCTGTCTCAAGGCAGTCATCAAACAGCTGCCGGAGACGACACCCCAGGTGCTTGAGCGCCAGGAACAGTACTTTTCCTGGTACTCCATCCGGCCCTGGCGCTTTGCGCGATGATTTTAGACGGGCAGTTGCTTCCATCATCTCGTCGTCCGTGATTTGTGGAACGTCCACGTACTCCTCATTCACTTCCGGACCTCTCATCCTTGGTGGGATAAAGGCTTCCCGCTGAGGGAATAGGCCAGTTATGACCGCTGAGAGGAGGGTGGGCTCAAAGGTATCCGTGGGGGGCGAGTGTTGTAGTTTGCTGCGTACAACCCGGTACGGGCGTCCCCACGGGTCTCTATTGAGCGTCTCCAGGAACTCCTTGTTGGAGGAGTCTTTGGCCCTCGCAATGGCAGTCTGCAGAGCAAACTTGGCCTCCCGGAGAGCTCGGCGGTAAATTTCCTCCTCTTCAGCAGTGTGGGACCTGCGTCGGCGGCATCGCGTGAACGCCCGACGAGCGGCATTGCTGGTGGTGCGGAGAGCCTGAATCTCTTGCGACCACCAGTAGACTTGCTTCCTCGCGGGCATTCGTCTAGTCCGGGGCATAGCAGCGTCGCAGATTTCTGTGAGCGCATCTCGGAAACAGACAGCTCGCTGCTCCACGCTGACCACGTCTGTGGCATCTGGCCCCCAGGCCTGCACTATGGCTGCCTCTTCCACCATTTCCCGATCCAGACGGGAGAGCGTCCATCTAGGGAACGGCTGCCTTCCGTGACGGGGGGGCGCATCCGTAGTCGAGGAACCGGAGACCCGAAAGCGGATATATAAGTGGTCCGACAGGGTCTCCACCTCTTCTAGGACGCGCCATTCCCCAATGCGTGTGGCGACAGCAGGGGTCGCAAACGTCAAGTCTACGATAGACCCCCCCTGCTGTCGAACACAGGTGTTGGTGTTGCCCCGGTTCAGGAGAACCAGGCCTATTGCCACAGCCCAATCCCTGAGCACGGCACCTCTCGCATCTGTGATGGGAGAACCCCACGCCGTACATTTCGCGTTGAAGTCTCCCATCACAATGACTTGGGCAGGAGCCGCTCTGCCTATCACCATCTCCAGCGTGGCTAGGTATCTCTCGAACTCGTCAAGTCTTCGGTTGGGGGAAAAGTAGACTCCGATGAGCACAATTTCGCCCCAAGTAGCCGCCACGTATCCCGGTCCTTTCTCTTTGGTAGAGAAGGGGGGGAAATGGGTAGCTGCCGGTACCACAATGGCAACCAAGCCCTCGGTGTCTCCAGCCCAGCGTGACTGCGACGGCACAAAGTAGGGCTCAGCTACTACGACGACATCCAAACTCCACTCCGCCAAAGTCTGCATAAGAAGATCTTGTGCTCGGGCGGAATGGTTGGTATTAGTCTGGAGAAGGTTGAAATGTCGGTGTGCTGGCATTAAGAAACCGACATTTCAACCTCCACAGGCAACTGGCCATTTGTCTCTCCTTGTGTTGTGACTTGGGTCATATGAGTCACTGCCGTCTTGCCCCTGACCTGAGGTGGGACGCATTTAGAGCTGCCCATCACGTGGCCCGCCCGTCTCTTGGCTTGTGCGCATACGGCGCACCGAGGATTCGCCGTGCAGGAGGCAGATTTGTGACCCTCTATGCCACACCTAAAACATAGGGCTTCCCTGCTCTCGCTTGACGGGCAAGTTGGCTTGGTGTGGCCCAGCCCCATGCATCTGAAGCATCTTAAGGGGCGGAGTTCCATTGGCGATATTCGGGCCGCCGACCACCCTACCAACAGTCGTCCCGCTTGACTCAAGGTTTTCGCTGCTGCTGCCGGGCACTCAACAATCACCGAGCCTCCGTATGGTCCCATGCGTATGGAGCCGACCTTTACTTCGTCTGGGCGACATCTTCCGGCATTTGATGCGGCAGCAGCGATGTCCTCTCTTTCAGTTAGTTCGTCTATTCCGGTCACCCTTAGCGAAGCCTTTTTGATGGGCCTGCTGACTGAGGCCACATCTCCGAGCACTTCCTGGATCTTTGTGGCTAAGGAGTCCGCTTTAGGCCCACTGTCAGCACCCGGGACGATGATTATTCGGGCACCGCTCATCGTGCTCCGGACTTTTAGAGTTTGGTCCAGGCCAACTTCGTCCAGCTTGAAGGCTTGTTTGGCCTTTTTTAGGGCGTCTTTGTAGGTTACACCTCTCTGCACCGCTTCCGGCTGCAGAGTAACCACTACCGCTGTGGTTTTCGGTGTACCTATCTTGGGGGTCCTCTTTTTATGTTTTTTTGGCACCGCTGCAGCAGGTGGTATCGGGTGCGTTGGTCGTCTTGGGGCAGATATGGTGGGCCCTGCAGCCGGGTTGGTCTTCTTGCCCTTTCCTTTACCTTTCGGTTTGCCACCTTTCCCCACTTCTATGAAGTCAGAGTCCACTTCAGCACGGGAGGTACTAGGCTGCGGCTGGGAGACAGGATCACCGGTAGAGGCAGCAGCCACAGGCTGGCGGCGTGATGTGCCTGCTGGCTCTGGGACATTGGCCTGATGGCGCAGCGGAGCCGCCGGTTTCGTCTTGGGGACTGAGCCCATCACTGTGGTGGTTGCTGCAGCCCTCTTTTTGTCCGCCGCCAGCGGTGGTCGCAGCACTGGCGCAGGCGGGAGTCGGGACTCTATGTCTCCAAGGCGGGCGTTAATCATCCCGCCGAGGGACACAAGGAGGTCTCGTCTTACATCCTCCATGATATTTGCGATCCCTGCTTGGATATCCGGCTGCTGCTCGCTAGGACGTGAATTCCGCTCCGAGAAGGCAGTGCGGAGGGCCTTCACTTCAGACCTGAGGATCTCCATCTCACGTCTGAGACGCGAATTGTCTGCCCTCAGTTTCCGGGTCTCTTCGTCTGTGGATAGAGTCCCCAGGTCTTCAACCGCCTCTGAGATGGCCAAAACCCCTCGTTTGATCTGTTTCCGGACCGTCCCCTTCAGGTTCTGAGATACTCGGTAAGCCTCACGGATGTCGTGAACTCCCGCGAGTACCTTACGAACCAGATCGTCCCTATTCTGGTACTCCGATGTTGGGAAGGATGGTACGAGCTCCATCTCCTCGGCTCTGGGAACAGCAGTTTCCAGCTGGGAACTTCCGGGAAGCGCCTCACCCTCTAAGGCCGTCTTCTCCAGTCTGTGTAGGACCACTTTGCATTGGTCCAGTCCAGTTGAATGGACATGGCCTCCGCGGCCTCCTCGCGACTTGTTAATTTTTGGAAGAGGAGATCTTCTCGTCTCGGTATTCTCCTCTTCTGAGTCGTCAGGGCGTCGTCTCTTTTCGCCTGTCAGATGGACAGACGGAAGGGAGGAGTCCGAGGCATAAATCGCCTCTCTGTCTCTCTCTGCGTCCATCTCCGCCATCCATTCCAGGTCTTTCTCTCTAATCATCGGTTCAAAGTCAAAGTAATCGTCGTCGTGTGTATCAGTGTCAGGTATGCGTTCGCTGTTTTCGTTTTGGTCCTGAAAAGGACCTTTTTTATTGTTTTTCTTTTTATCTTCCATACTTATTCCCACGAGTGGGGCCGATATAAAAGGTACGCCCCCGGGTGACGCCCATTCCGGGGGTAAGGCTAAATACTACAGAGGTCGCCTGGTATCTGTAGGTTTTAACGACTTGGCTGTCGGGTTTTTATAGAGATTTCCTTCTCGCGGGCCGGCCAATTAAGGCAAGCCCTCCGTTCTGGTGTCTCTCAACTACCCCATAACGCCGCCAGATGGGGATCGTTGAAGAGAGACACCAGGTACGGGGTGCTAGAGGAGTCGACGTGCCTCCTCTAGTTTTGGGCGGTAAGTGCTCGACGGCATTGTAAGTGCACGCCGAGCCCGCCCAGGAAGTGGGAAGGGATAGGTAGTGGGAAGGAAACTGAGGATTGGGAAGGTGGGAATGGAAAGGAAGGTGCTGCTCTTCGTCTGGACCCTCACCCCGAGACTTTCCGGTATGGGTAGCCCTGTCCGGTATAGCGTCGGGGATCACTGAGCCACGCAAGCCCCCCCACCACGGCAAGGTGGCAGCACATTCGGGGGGGAACCTAACCTAACCTAACCTAACCTAACCTAACCTAACCTAACCTAACCTAACCTAACCTAACCTAACCTAACCTAACCTAACCTAACCTAACCTAACCTAACCTAACCTAACCTAACCTAACCTAACCTAACCTAACCTAACCTAACCTAACCTAACCTAACCTAACCTAACCTAACCTAACCTAACCTAACCTAACCTAACCTAACCTAACCTAACCTAACCTAACCTAACCTAACCTAACCTAACCTAACCTAACCTAACCTAACCTAACCTAACCTAACCTAACCTAACCTAACCTAACCTAACCTAACCTAACCTAACCTAACCTAACCTAACCTAACCTAACCTTTTTTTTTTTTTTTTTTTTTTTTTTTTGACAGGGTGGAAAATCCTTTATGGATTCCCCTCACCATGGGAGTAGTGAGGGGATATGTGGGACTCACCCGCCACCCCCCCTCAGAATGAGAGGGGGCGGCAAAGCGCAACCCACTAAAAACCACCCTGGCGTACCCTCCTGCCGGCTCGGAGACAACGTGGAACCTGCCGAAGCCTTACCCACGCTGCCTCCCGGCTGCCCCAGCCACTGCCGGGGCTACCCGCGCCTAAGGAGAGAGGGGCCGAGCACGCCTGGTCCCTCTCCCAGACAACCCAGTGGCTAGCCTACGGCGGGCCAGGGACTCCCATCCCCGACCCGCAGCCACTAAGGGTTGAGGCGGGCGGCAAAACGCCGCCGCCTCAACCCCTGCCGTCTGCGCCGGAGCGGATGCGCGTGAGGGGACTCCTCGCGCTCACGCTCCGATGCCTCCTTCTGCGAGATGACATACTCGCAGAAGGAGGCCACCGCCCTCCAGGACCTGTCGCTGCACAGCATTGCAGATACAACGCTGTACAGGGAGAGGTCCCACTGCCCGATAGCCAGTGCCATATCGGCGCGCTCCGAACTCCAACGGCTGCACACCGCGAGGGTGTGCTGTGCCGTGTCGTCCGGATCGCCGCACTCATGGCACTGCGGGCCGGGCTCCCTTCCAATGTTGTGCAGGTAATGACCGAAGCATCCGTGTCCGGTCAAAACCTGCACAAGCCGGTACGATGTCGCGCCGACCGCTCTTCCTAACCAGGTGTCGAACCACGGGAGGATCGCCCCTATGGTACGGACACCATAGGGAGAGTCCTCCAGGTGCGCTCTCCACCTGTCCCGCAGTCGGCGCTCCATCATACGGCGCGTCCCCTCAACCTCCTCAGGGTCCGGGCGTTCACCCCTAGCCCGGGCCCTGGACGGCCCTGGACCTAACTACGTAGGTCTCAGCCTGCACCTCCGCATCCAACTCCCACGGCGGTGTGCAGGCGAGGAGGCAGGCCGCGGCGTGGGCCACCGTCATATAGGCCCTCACGATTCGGAGGGCCACCACCCGCTGAGGCCTCCGTAGCAGGGCCCGGTTCTTGGCGGACAACTTGTCCGCCCAGATGGGGGCCCCGTACAGAGCCATGCTCCTTGTGACACCGGCATATAGCCTGCGGCACAAGGAGCCCGGCCCACCCACGTTCGGCAGAAGTCTGCCCATCGCCGACGCGGCGCCCACTATACGGGGAGCTAACTGTGTGAAGTGCTCCCCAAAAGACCAATGTCGGTCCAGGACAAGCCCCAAATATTTGATGTGGGGCCTGATCCGGACCGACTCCCCCCCCAGGGTGAGCGCCGCGCCCGCCGGCAGCCTCCACCCCCGCCCCCCGAAGACAATCGCCTCAGTCTTCGGGAGGGCCACCTTTAGGCCGAGCCGACCGATCCGGTAAATCGTCAGCTCGGCCGCCGCTTCCGCCCGGCAGAGCACCTCCTTCATATCACTCCCGCGCACGGCCACCATAGTGTCATCTGCATAGCAGATGGTGGCCGTCCGCGCGAGCGACTCCCCCCTGATGGCCCAGTCGTACCCCAGGTTCCATAAAAGCGGACCGAGCACGGAACCTTGGGGCACGCCACAGGCCATCTCCGTCGACCCCCGTCGACCGTCCCTCTGCTCATAGAGCACTACCCGATCAGTAAGGTAGTGCTCTATGACACGCCGCAGGTAGGGAGGCACTCGATGGTAAATGAGCGCCTCCCTTATCACCCCATAGGGGAGGGTGCCAAACGCGTTGGCGATGTCCAATGACACCGCCACTACACCCTCCCCTCTGCTCGACGCGTACTCGCAGAAGTCCCTGAGGGACTTCAGCGCGTCGAGCGTAGACCGCCCTTCCCGGAACCCGAACTGTCTATCAGAGACGTTCGGGCCGGCGGTCTCCAGGTGCTGCAGGATCCGGGAGGCCAGGATTCGCTCAAACATCTTCCCAGCCTCATCCAGCAGCACTATGGGGCGATAGGCAGAGGGACAATCATGGGGTCGACCTTCCTTACGGAGGAGGCAGAGCCTCCCCTCCTTCCACACCCTCGGGAACCGTCCATCCTGCAGGCAGTCGTCCATCAACTGCCTGAGACGGTCCCCGAGGTATTTTAGGGCGATGGGGAGTACCCGGCCCGGTACTCCGTCGGGCCCCGGGGCTTTCTTGCAGCCCCGGAGCCTGTCCACCGCCCTCTCGAACTCGTCATCGCTTACCGGTGCAATGGCGAGCTCGAGTGGGTCCTCCAAGTCCCCCGGTGGCTCGGTCATCACCGGGGGAGTTATCGAGGGGGCTGCCGGAAACAGCCCCTCGATGACCCTCCTCAGGAGGGGGGGCTCCAAGGAGTCCATGGGGGGGGCGGTGCGCATCTTGTTGCGCACCACCCTGTACGGCCGCCCCCACGGATCCTTGTCCAGCGTGGCCAAAAAAGAGGCATATGCCTCCTCCTTGGCCTTGGCGATCGCCAGAACTAGGGCCCCCTTTGCTTCTCTGAGGGCCCCGTGGAGCCCCTCCTCCTCCTGGTCGGTGTGCCGCCTGCGCCTACAGTGTTGGTAGGCGCGGCGGGCACCGTTACAGGTGGTCCGCAAGGCCGCGATATCTGCGGACCACCAATATACAAATCTCCGGGCGAACAAACGTTTCGCCCGGGGCATAGACGCTCCGCACACCGCCTGTAGCGATGTGCGGAACATGCGCGCCCTTTCTTCCACTCCGAGGGCGGCGGGTGGGGCAGCACACCATGCCTCCACCATCGCCGCCTCGTCCGCCTTGGCCTTGTCCAACAGGGACAAGGACCACTTTGGGAACTCGTCCCCTCCCCCCCTTCGCCCCCCCCTTGGGATGGGTGGCGACTGGCCTGCTCCTGTGGAGACCCTCATTCTGATGTACAGATGATCTGAGAGGGTCTCCACGTCCTCCAGGACGCGCCAATCGGAAAGGCGTGCGGCAATGGCCGGGGTCGCGAACGTGATATCCACGATGGACCCCCCTTGCCGCCGCACGCACGTGTTGACGCTGCCCTGGTTCATCACCTCTAGGCCTGTCGCCGCCACCCAATCCTCCAACACCGCCCCGCGCACATCCGTTAGGGGGGACCCAACCTAACCTAACCTAACCTAACCTAACCTAACCTAACCTAACCTAACCTAACCTAACCTAACCTAACCTAACCTAACCTAACCTAACCTAACCTAACCTAACCTAACCTAACCTAACCTAACCTAACCTAACCTAACCTAACCTAACCTAACCTAACCTAACCTAACCTAACCTAACCTAACCTAACCTAACCTAACCTAACCTAACCTAACCTAACCTAACCTAACCTAACCTAACCTAACCTAACCTAACCTAACCTAACCTAACCTAACCTAACCTAACCTAACCTAACCTAACCTAACCTAACCTAACCTAACCTAACCTAACCTAACCTAACCTAACCTAACCTAACCTAACCTAACCTAACCTAACCTAACCTAACCTAACCTAACCTAACCTAACCTAACCTAACCTAACCTAACCTAACCTAACCTAACCTAACCTAACCTAACCTAACCTAACCTAACCTAACCTAACCTAACCTAACCTAACCTAACCTAACCTAACCTAACCTAACCTAACCTAACCTAACCTAACCTAACCTAACCTAACCTAACCTAACCTAACCTAACCTAACCTAACCTAACCTAACCTAACCTAACCTAACCTAACCTAACCTAACCTAACCTAACCGGAGGTTCCAAGTGTTGTTCATAATTGCTATAGTCATTTTGAGGAAACAAGTCGATTGCGCGATCTATTCGTCTGGCAGCGCCATCTAGCGGCTCACCGCGCGTGTTTGTTAGTTAGCGAATGTAGTTTAGCTTTTTGGTGACAGATGGCGCCAGTTATCCATCGTTTACCTGCCCGGGAATTTGTGCACCTTGTTATTTATGATTATGTTTATTATTATTACATAGGTTACGTTTGATATTCCCAGATTTTCCTGTTTACAGTGATGCCATTTTCGATCGCTGCGAAATGTGCCTTACATTTTAATTCAGTTGCGATTACTAGCAGTTATTCTTTATGAATCAAATCGGAGGTTTTTAGCTACTTGACGACAGATGGTGCCAGCTGTTTACGTTTCTTTTCCAAGGAACGAGTGTTCCTTCATTTTTACAATACAAATTGAAGTTTTATTTAAGTCAGGTGTGATACATTGCTATTATTTCATATGAATCGGTATTACATGATTGTTAACGAATATAGTTATTTAAGCTTTTCAACGACAGATGGAGCCACCTGGTCACGATTACTTTGATGCGATTGAGAGCAACTAGCGGTATCTACAAAATAGAAACAAAGTTTTGTTTAAGTCTAGCGAGATACATAGCAATAATTCTGTATGAATCGAAGCAACATGATTGTTTATTTATGTAACTTAGGTATATGGACCAACAGATGTCCCCAGCTATTTCACGTGTCACGTATATTGGGGGATATGATATTATATTATAATTCATATACAGATATTGTGAAAAATCCTTTACCATCGTTTTTGTCGGATAAGTTCATATTTATCTTGCTTTCTTAATTAGCTTAAGTACCTGTCATTAAGACAACTGAGAAAGCAAGATAAATACGAGCATATACATCTGTACATGTATTCGTATGAATGTTGCTTAGAGCTACTTGACTACAGATGACACTAGCTGTACTTATTATTATTGTAAAAAGCTGCGAGAATCATCTTCAATGTGAATTAAAGTTTAAATTATTTCTGACGTTATATATGGCAAATTACAAGATTGTTAACGCATGGCATTTCGCTACTTGATGACAGATGGCGCAAGCTGTACGCAAATTTGATATAGAATAGACTATTTTGAACGTTACGTGCGCGATACTCACCGTCATCCTCGAGACTTGAATTTGAAAGGTGATAATTTGTAAATATCATTTGATTAATAATTCATTATTGTAAATATGTTGATTACACTTTTTAAATACCTGCACCTGCCTACCTGCATTCAAAAATAAACAGGAATAATTCACTTTCGACATACATAAAAAAAAAAAAAAAAAAAAAAAAAAAAGTAATAAAAAAAAAATATATATATATATATAATGTATATATAATAATTTCAGGGTTTCTTTTTAATTGGTTTAAACAGATTTTAATGTAACTTGTAACAAGTTTTATTTCAAAACTGTAAGAAATTATTTAACAATGTTCCTCCAATTACACAGAACCTAGTATTATTCTTATTTTATCTTGAATGCAGCCAGTCCTAAGCCTGGTAAAGTATGAAGGGATTGTGGATTCAGTCATAACTTCATTAGCAGTAACATTAAGATTTTAGTACCTTGGCACTTTAACGTCCTGTTTGAACTGCCACACAAAATTGCAAGAAGAGTTAAAGCGACAAGGTACTGGAATGTAAACTTTTTTTTACTTCGACGGGAAGCTTTTTTTTTTTAACACGTGGGTAGAATCAAGTTACAATTATCAATAAAGGCTTGTTCACACTGTGCAGGTGAGAAGTGATAAGTTAACAAGTTTTTACGATGGTAACTGTTAAGCGTTAAGAAATCGTTCACACATTGCTTCGCTCTTCTTTGTACAGGTGCAAAGTGTGGAACAAACTGAAGGACGAACAACGATTACAACTAAGAAAGTTTAAAAAGGATAGTCGTGGTCATAGCTTCAGAAATCGAGAATGAGGTGTTAGTTGAAGTCGAGAAACCTTAACGGTTATGGCAAATAAAATTAATCAGCAGAAGAATTCATTCAAATTCGTTCGCATCGGTACTATGTATGCACTTTTACAAGCAGATACTGTTTACACAGTGTTTAGTTAGGACATACTATAAGTGCGGGGAGTACGCGGGTGTGCGGGGTTAACTACTTAACAGACAAACTTTACTTCGCACTCGCACTTTTGTCATGTTGTACACGTTGATTTAACTAATCACTTTACACCTGTACTTCTCACCTGGGATGTGATTCTCTCACCAACGACGAACCGGCGGACGACCAGGTGAATGTCCAAGCGGCGAGTTTAAGTAGTCCCGTCAGAGCGAATAAAACACATTTCGTTGCCTTTATGAAAGAGTGCGGCATCTCAAAATGAGTCGCTGTTGCAATTTAAATTCAGAACACTTTCTATTTAAAGTTTTCTTTACAACGTCATCATTTTTTGAGTTGTAGCAGTATTGTATAAAGGCAGCGATTTGAGCGCGTGTAATATAAAAATGCACGCGCTAAAGTGTATTTTGTTCGCTCGGACGGGACTACTTAAACTCGCCGCTGCGCTTTCGCTCGTTCGTTCGACCGACCGCCATTTTTAAGAGCATGACACGCCTGCACTTGCTACTTCACAAAGTGTAAACAAGCCAAGAAATGTGGCCGTGAAATGTGAAGAGAGCAGAAAGTACCCTCATCTAAAAATTATTGCTTAGGTAACAAAATTACAGATCTAAAAAGGGATCAGATCGTACAACAAAAACTTGAAAGTAATTTTTTGGGAAATGTATTACGTTTTGTAAAAAGTCTTCGAACAAAAGTTGTTGTTTATGATGTTAATAATTTAACCCTGAGAGGTTATTAGTTTTTTTTTTTTTTTTTTTTTTTTTTTTTTTTTTTTATGTCATTGAGTAGACAAACGAGCACACAGGCCACCTGATGGTAAGTGGAAACTGTGACCCATAGACATTCGCATTCACAGGACTGCGACGCAATCCTAAGACTGCAAATGCGTTGCCAACCCTGAGGACTAAGATAGAATGCCTCTATGCTAGTCATTTCACCGGCTGTCTTATCCCCAAACCGGAACACAACAATGCGAACACTGCTGTTTGGCGGTAGGTTAATGGATAAGATGGTGGTAGCGATCCGGACGGACCCAAATAAGCCTGTACATATATGGCAAAAGTTTGATATGAATCAAAACTACAAGATTGTTTACGCATGTTGACGACAGATAGCACCAGGCTGTACTCATTATTGAATTGGAATTTAAGTATTTTGTACGGAATCAAGTGCTGCTAGGATCATCTACAATATGAATTAAAATTTTAATATTTTCTGACGCTACGCATGGAAAAAGTTTGATATAAATCAAATTGTTTGTATTAATAGGATTGTTTACGCATGTCGTTTCGCAACTTGATGACAGATGGCGCTAGCTGTACTTAAATTTCACATGGAATGAAAGTATTTTTTACGGGAAATAGTGTGGCTAGGACCTAATTCAATACGAATTAAAGTTAAACTTTGTTTTGGTGCGATACAAGGCATAATTCCAATCTGAATTAAGCAATATCATGGTCAACGAATGGTAATCAGAGCTACTTGACGATTGCTCCAGCTGTACTCATTATTGAAATGGAGTTCAAGTATGTTGTACGGAAACAAGTGCTGTTAGGCTCATCTACAATCTGAATTAAAGTTTTAATTATTTCTGACGCTATAATATAGGTATGGCAAAAGTTTAATATGAATCAAAACTACAAGATTGTTTTCGCATGTTGACGACAGATAGCACCAGCTGTACTCATTATTGAATTGGAATTTAAGTATTTTGTACGCATTCAAGTGCTGCTAGGATCATCTACAATATGAATTAAAATTTTAATAATTTCTGACGCTACGCATGGAAAAAGTTTGATATAGATCAAATTGTTTGTATTAATAGGTTTCGCAACTTGATGACAGATGGCGCTAGCTGTACTTAAATTTCACATGGAATGAAAGTATTTTATACGGGAAATAGTGTGGTTAGGACCTAATTCAATACGAATTAAAGTTAAACTTTGTTTTGGTGCGATACAAGGCATAATTCCAATCTGAATTAAGCAATATGATGGTCAACGAATGGTACTCAGAGCTAGGTACTTGACGACAGATTGCTCCAGCTGTACTCATTATTGAAATGGAGTTCAAGTATGTTGTACGGAAACAAGTGCTGTTAGGCTCATCTACAATCTGAATTAAAGTTTTAATTATTTCTGACGCTATATATGGCAAAAGTTTCATATGAATGAAAACTACAAGATTGTTTTCGCATGTTGACGACAGATAGCACCAGCTGTACTCATTATTAAATTGGAATTTAAGTATTTTGTACGGAATCAAGTGCTGCTAGGATCATCTACAATATGAATAAAAAAATAAATAAAAAAGAATGTGTCGCTATACATGGAAAAAGTTTGATCTAAATCAAAACTATTAGATTGTTTACGCATGTTATTACGCAACTTGATGACAGATGGCGCTAGCTGCACTTGAATTTGATATGGAATGAAAGTACTTTTTACGGGAAATAGTGTGGGTAGGACCTAATTCAATACGAATTAAAGTTAAACTTTGTAATGGTGTGATACATGGCTAAATTCCAATATGAATTAAACAATATGATGGTCAACGAATGGTACTCAGAGCTACTTGACGACAGATTGCTCCAGCTGTACTCATTATTGAAATAGAGTTCAAGTATTTTGTACGGAAACAAGTGCTGTTAGGCTCATCTAGAATCTGAATTAAAGTTTTAATTATTTCTGACGCTATATATGGCAAACGTTTTATATGAATCAAAACTACAAGATTGTTTACGCATGTTGACGACAGATAGCACCAGCTGTACTCATTATTGAATTGGAATTTAAGTATTTTGTACGGAATCAAGTGCTGCTATGATCATCTACAATATGAATTAAAATTTTAATAATTTGTGACGCTAAACATGGATTTTTTTTGATCTAAATCAAAACTATAAGATTGTTTACGCATGTTATTTCACAACTTGATGACAGATGGCGCTAGCTGCACTTAAATTTGATATGGAATGAAAGTATTTTATACGGGAAATTGTGCGGCTAGAACCTATTTCAATACGAATTTAGGTTAAACTTCATTTTGGCTCGATACATGGCTAAATTTCTATGTTCATAAAACATTATGATGGTTAACGAATGTAACTTAGAGCTTCTTCACGACAGATGGCGGAAACTGTACTCATTTTCGATATGAAATTAATATATTTTGACGGGAACGAGTGCGGCTGACAAACGCCACCACGCGCAAGTGAGATGGCGCTAGCGTTAGTTTTATAAATAAAGATCGTGCAGATTATAAGATTTTTGTAGATTATACTAAAATACGATTGATTTCTTACGTAGTTTTGCGATAGCTTGAAACCTGTGTTGATATTTACTATCAGGTATTTGGCATTAAAAAAAAAAAAAAAGTAGCATTTTAAGAAGTACCTAGACTTTTGATGAAATATTAAACGACCGCCATCAATCACCTGTATTCTTTGACAGTCATTATTAAATAATATTAAGTTGTAATCCCGGTATCGGTAAATTAAAGTAACAACATAATAATGGGTGGTTTTTTTTTCTAAGATAGTTTGGCAAACGCAAAGAAAAATCATACTAAATTATATCAAATAAACTACGGTACAAAGATTGGAAATAACATTGTCATTGTTTACTCATCATAAGTAGTTACCGATAGATAAGACTACCTACCTTTCATTTTCCATTTATTTTATATAATTATTAATGACTACTACTGCCTCGTCCCCAACTTAATATTACATAGAATAAAATAATAATTTATTACTAAACACTCAAAGTGTGGCAAGGGGTGACGAGGGGGGAGAAAGTGTTCAGAGGGACTTAAGTCATTTTTAAAGTTCCGATACACAAACGTTTTAAAGGGTCTGCGCGGACACGTTTGACACGTTTACTTATTCACCCGTCAGAAGGTGGCGCGATAAACGCAGCCTACAAGCAAGAGTGGTTCTAATGAGGGCAACATAATAAACATTAACTTCGAACTTAACTTACTGTCGTAAGGGTGCGTTCTTACACGAGCGGAGCTGCGCGGAGGGAAGCATAACTGACCAATCAGGTTCTCGAACCATCTCTAGGTGTGTGTGTATTGTGCAACATGGTTGGTCGGTTCGCTCCTCGGCGCTTAGCTCGTCCCTAATGGAAACGCACCCTAGAATCGATACATCCCTGCCTTGCATGCTGTTTCATTTTATGCGCTCCTAGTACAACGGCGTGGGAGACCCGTTTCAGTTCAGGGAACAAAGCGTCAACTATGTGACTGACTGATTATTCTTGAATTACTGCCTTTTGTTGAATATTTTGACGTGAATTTGATGAAATTGAAAGAAAGTATTGATGTGGTGCTGAAAAATCATCGAATCTGCTTAAAGTGCATCTAAATCCTTAACCACCGATAGGATGAATTTAAATAGTATATTATTGCCCAGGCAGGGAAGGAGGCAATGCAATGCAAAAAATAAAGTTAAGTTACGAATATAACATGGATGTATAAAACTTGTGCCCTCGTTTTATTATGGCTCTTTTAACTTTTTAAAAAGTTATAAACTAGACAGTAATGAAATTTATTTGCAATATTGCGGGCTTGTATAGCGTAAACTATGTACTTCGCGTCCAAATATGTAGATAGTAATGTCAACTTTTCCGGAAATTTTTGACACAATGAGTTTTTTTTCGTATTGTAGGATTTGCTGTTTGCTGTCTGTGCTACGCTGGAGGACGAGTAGCGTCAGCAGCAGAAGTCGGCGACGACGACGACCACAAAATTGTGTACACACGCTCTTATTCTTACAGCAATATAATCGCACCAATCCGATCCGCCTCAATGACTACAACTCAAGTAAATAGTTTAAATCTCTTGATAAACATGTTGCTTGCGTTCTGACTGGACAAAGCATAAGTTGCCTTGAAAGGCTTCTCGCGTCATCAAAACAGAGCCACCTTTTTCTTAACATTTGAACGCACCCCTATAGCAGTAAGGGTGCGTTCCCACTCAAACAGAGCCGAGCGGAGTGGTGCCCAACTGACCAATCAAATTCATCGTACGATCTGCATGTGTGTGTATTGTACAACGTAATAGGTAGGTTTGGCTTCTCTCTAACAAGCGCTGCTTGCATGGAACGCACCCTTCAGTAAATCAATACACCCTGTCCAGAAGCTGTCTCATTTTATGTGCTCCTGGTAAACGCGGAAGAGTTTTGCCGATCATGCGGCTCGAGTGAATCAAGGAAACTTTAAAGGCTGATTCTACGCACAACAACAATAACATGTCATTTTTATTTACGTGAGTTCTGTTACAGGTAGATTATAAGTTAAATTGATTTTATTTATACGTACTTAAAGCTGTTGCCTGTGACTCGGTTCAGGGTTCCTACTGACATTTTAAGTTTACCGAATAAACTGAAGTGATCCCGTGCGCTCGCCGCCACGCACACGGCGCACGTACTTAAATGTTGATGATAACGCTCTGGCGGGAAAACTCAGGCGCCGTTTTATAATTGGTCGACCAAATTAAAAAAAGAGATTATTAGTTTCCAAAATTAACTAACGATACTCGTACCGATTCGCAAAACAAAGTCGCTTCCCGCTGTCTGTCGTTCCGTATGTATGCTTATATCTTCAAAACTATGCAACGGATTTTGATGCGTTTTTTTTTTGATAGATAGATTGATTCAAGAGGAAGGTTTTTGTGTATAATGCATTCTGTTTTTTTGTACGGGTGTTACAGAATTCTCACATAAACCGAAGCGAAGCGAAGGCGGGTCGATAGTTACAGATAAATTCGAGTGGTTTATCTAGGTCTGTGGAGTGGGTACCTACTTGATTTCGTAAAATAACATAAACCCCTTTTTTCCATAAACGTCCCAACCGCATAAAACCTAGCCAACAACCAATCCGATCAAAGGAAGTTAAAAAAGACGCATCCAAATATGTTTATTTATTCGCTTGGTATCTTATGCCATGAAAGACACACTGATACAGATACACACATACACACGTTTTCACCTTTTTGCCGTCGTTAAAAATAACCAACCCGTCCACTACTCGCACTCTCCCCTTCTCGCGCAAGGCGCGGGCGTGCCACATTTCTCTTCCGCGCTGACCAGGGCGGCAGAGACGAGAGGTGGTTCGATTCAGAACCTTCAGCGCCACATCAGGTTTACGACGACACAGTTCAACAAAACGCAATAAGCTGCATCCTGCAGAAAACAGCTCCCTCAGCTTTACCTTTCCGTAAAAGGTTTAGAAAGAGTTTCATAGATGGCGCTGTTAACCATCCATGTACTATCAATGATGTACTATCAGCCCAATGGAACCCTGACCCACTAAAGAACGGTGTCGCAGTGACAATTATAAAACAATTTGTTTGACACTTCTTACGACTTGAATCATAACGTCACTGTGACACAGTTCTATGGTGGGTCAGGGTTCCAATGGGCTGATAGTACACTGACGAACTTATGAACTGCATCAATCTGTTTTTGTATGCGAAGCTTGATGCAGGTTTTTTCACCATGAGTTTAGTTTTATAGTTATTTTAAAAATCTTTTTTGACATGAATTTCATTAGAACGTCTTTATTCTAGGGTTAGCTGCCATTTTAGCCAAACATTGGACACCACTGAGCGTGTGTACATCTCAGTAGAACAGACCGCTTGTTGGCTCTGATCAGTATAGATAACCTTATTACTTAATTAAGTCAAAAAATAAAGTAACGTCATTGTATGTAATTTATTGCATACACACGTGCAACTTCATAAAACAAACCCCTGGCGTCTGTAGTCTAAGGCTAGCTTTTTTAGGCTTCTAAATTCGAACCTGGGACCTGAAACATTAGATATAGCTTCGCCTTTACCCTCACCTTTTCTCAGAAACTATCAGTTACATAATTGAAATTTTGTACACATATACATAAGTAGATATGTATACCGCGCGCTATATCAATAATGAGATAAGACAAAAAATAGGTTCCCTCCTACACATTTAAATTCAGGTTTTTTATTTAATTAAAACATTGTGTGACATGTGGTTGGATAGTTATTAAAAAAACATTATGTATATATCATTATCAATTAAGTAAACCGCCTGTGATAAAAGTTAAGTTCGAAAATTGTCATCTTGAAATCAAGTTTTAATGTGAATCACAATCTTATAAGTTGAAAGCAAGCGTATATCCGTTGGGATGCATGGGGTCTAAACATCGTAACTATGGAGTACATGTGGCGCCATCTACTGGTCGGTAGTAGCTAGTACTAAACATTGAAAGTTTGTACCTCACGACGCCCTCTGTTGTGGAGTAGAAATGTAGTGATTCTCTCCAAAAACATGAATGTGTAATAAAATAAGCGTAAAAAAGATACTATTGAAATGTCAAATTCATATTATTTTATTGTCAACCAAAGGTTAAATGAGAAAATGCAATTTCACGATACAATTATATTGTGATGGATGAATCAGAACTACGTTAAAACACATACATACCATATACAATCTCACGCCTTCCTTCCCGGAGCGGCTACCCCGCTACATACACCTCTACATCTTTAAAAGTTGTTGATAATAGTGTAACCACGTTTACGTACCTATTTATTGTACTTATACCAAGTGTTACAAATCCATGAAGTCAATTGATGCAACCGTACTACGTTAACTTGAGTGGAGTTGACTCTGCATTAGGTGGACTCAACTCAACACATCACTCATCTATTAAAACCTGCAGTACCTATTTGGTAGAAATGATATAAATAAACAAATGATCTCAAAAATTTACCATAAATATCCTTCAATAAGTTTCGCCAGTTTTGTTAAATTGCAACCATTAAGTTTCATTTTTTTGCAGTCGGAGGTTTGAAAGCGATGCAGTGAAACTACTTCGAACTTAATTAAAATTACCAAGAGGCTGATTACCACTTGTAACATAACAGAAATCTATCGATTTCTGAATTTTTATAATATGAACACTACTAGTACTATCTAGCTGTTGTCCGACTTGTCCGTCTGCGCGAAGTTTTAAATTTAAATAAACAAACAGAGTTACTTTAAGACTGCGCCGAGCAAACGCCGAGCGTCCAGTGGCGCCCTCATTACTATTATTGTGTTTTCTAATTAACTAAAGAATTTCCTTGCAATCAAACTATACGTTTTTGTAGCGCAAGTAAAAACACAATTTATGGGATACGTAACAAACTTTAATAACAATTACCCTTTGAGTAGTCATAGTAGATAATTCGAAGGTGAAGTTGTGTTTTCATTTGTAGTACAAAAACCTACCGACCAATTTCAAGAAAATACTTTAGTTTATTAGAAAACACAATAATAGTAATGAGTGCGCCACTGTACATGATTGGATCATGATATTGTAATACCTACAATATATATTTATTGACAGCTATTTGAATATTCAGCAGCTGTACTACGCAGGGCTACGGACACCCCTAGCAATCTCGGCAATTCCCTGGGACTACATTTACCGATACGTTCTTCACGAAACCGATGACAACCCATTTATTTAAATCGGTCCATCAGTTCAGGAGCGCGAGTGTTACATCCGATTTCTAATCACATAAATGCATATAGGTTAGGTATACTGACATAGATAGGTACGTATATAAGTGGTCGTTAGACCAGTAACAGCTAGAGTATTAGAGCTAAGCTGGCCTCAACACTCGACCTTAATGTTAGGTCTGGCTCGCTCCTAGTTCTACATCCAACTTGATCAAACCGCACCATCCCTTTAACATGCCCCTCATCTGTTGTCCTCTAATAGGTACTTATTTATTTATTTATTTATTTATCAACAAAAGCTCAGTCGAAACTGTGCTTTTCCCCAGGTTAAGGAAGTATCCTCTCACCGGACAGGAGTTCTCCGAAGCGGTGCGCGCGCGCGTGTGTGTGTGTGTCGCTCACGCGTTATATTACTCACGATTAAGCTTTGGTTTAAGGCGACGGCTGTCCTCGACGACCTTGAAATATTATTTTTTCTTTCGTAATTTGTAAACTAAACAAAATATCAAAGTAGTGTTGTAAAAGAAGAGCATTGTATTAATTTTATCCTTTTTAATTATCTAGAGGGCGCCCGCGACTTCGTACGCGTAAAACAAGTTTCCCGCTTCTCCTTCTATTTCTTCCGGCTTATCTCTTCCTTTCTTTCCAAATTTCAAATCCTATGTTCGGCGGTAGCGGTAAGTGGTGGGTCTGGAAGTAAAACATTTATTTGAAGACATAGCTAGTAGGTATTTCCTCGTATTATTTAATAACAATTATTTTGAGTGGTGTTTCCAGTACCTATCCCTTGCGAGATATCTCACTCGACGGCCTGGGTCCGAGGCAGTGGCTCAGGTATCGCCTTTGTAAATTGACATTAACTCTACCTTGATGAAGCCAGACAATAATCAAGGTGGTGAGATCGGAGTAGGCACAGTCAAGTCACTTCAACTTACGTCGATAAAGAGAAATTGAAGTAACGCACACATAAAAAATTACCAGCGATAGAAAATATCCTTGCATCATTCTTATATTTCACAATGCATGCACCGCGCATTGCATTGCATCGTAGCCAGAATAAGGATTATTATTTCACTCACAGGTCGGTGATCCCTGGCTTTATAGAACGGCAGAATAGGGACCGAAAATTACCCAAATACTCGTAACCAGAACAAAGTGAAACTTCTCATCTGGGGCCGATTGCATAATAAACCACAAGCTATAGTATTAGTGGTTTTGTATGGATTTTTACTAATACTTTATTATGCAATAGGCCCGTCACTTAAGCTCGTCAAAATGGCATTTTTTTACTAATTTTAAGAAGTTTTATTTTTCTATCTCACCGGTGACTGACAGTCTCTCGCCTGTGATATCAAATATGAAAGTTGACACTGTTTCCAAGAGCGTGGACTCTCGTTAACAATAGTGTCAATTTGCGTTATTAGTCACACTCGACGTCAGTGAAAAGGAAAAATCGACTCCCGGCTTGTTCTTCTGTCTTTAACAGGAGGGTCGAGATATAGTCGGGCTTCGGTAACACCTGATCCAACCTATCAGTCCTCGGAAAAGTCCTGGAAACCAAAGGTGCGGGGGGGGACGCACTTTGAGAGTCTCTCACTCAATAACTTGGGACATTAAATTAAAAATAAAACCACAACCTAACACTTAAATGAAATCTAATATTAAAAATACTAACTATTTAACGAATCGATACAACAAAGGCAGTTTATATTTACTTTTCTATATAATTATATTCTATATGGTTCTAGCACCTCAACTGTTGGCAATGTATTCCCAATCGTGAGCTCTCCGACGTCCCGGTCCTCCGAGCCTACTTGCGTCGGCTCATTTCCCTTCTCTATTCCATAAAAATGAGGAAACCCCGCGTTCGACGTGTTGCCGCGAGCCTCCGTGAATCAGCTGTTGATCAGATTATTCATCAACACGCGTAATAAAGCTGCCCCCCAAGGCCGCCGAGGCCGGTAGTGCCTTAATAATCAGTATTCGGAGTATAATGGCCGGTGCGTGTGACGTCGCCGGGGAATTAACCCGTGCGGGGACAATTTTTATAGTAGTTCGGTCACGTGCGGAAAACCAAATGCTAATTTCCGGAGTTTTTGAGTTTTCGGAACTCGGCGAATTCATTGGAATTCGTTCTGAGGTATTTTTGGTTTCAATAAGGTTGCATTTACCAGCATGAACTAGGGCAACTGCCGGTTCGTGCGCGGAGACAGACGGCCAGCTTGTTCCGTGACGCATTTTTCTCTTTGTTCTCTCAAAGCTTTTCCACGCTTTTCTTGCGTGGCTATCAGTAATATTAATGAAGTTTTAAACTAAATTAAGCAACCTTTCTCTAAAGTTAAGGTTTATTCAGATAGGTATTCTCTACTCATTAACCGTGGCAAGATTCCGAAAACATGACTGCAGTAAGGAAAACCTAGCGCCATCTGTTGTTGAGAAGTAGCATTAGATTGTTTTGGGATTTCTGCATTATACTGTTTTTGTTACAATATAGGTGTTAAGTCCACGTTTATGTTACGTTTATACGACAATGAAATAATAAATAAATCAAATTGTGGTTTAAAATCCTTTATTTAAAAAGTCTCGTGTAAAACGAAAAGTTCGCAAGTTGCGGGTTGCTTGCCGAGAGATGGCATAAGGAACACAAAAATATGAAGTTATTTTTCTAAATGTTTGAAAAGGGATCTAGAATAAGGGGTTCAAAAATAAAAGAGATTAGATTATAGCTAACGGGATGTCATATGAAACGCCTCAATCTGAACATTTCAAAACTAAGTATTTGTTTTATAATTTTCCGTGACGTAGGTACTTTAGATCAGCCAAACTGTACAAAAAATTACCGTTCTCCCAAATTCCTGACTTAAACATAATTATTTATACTGTACGCAAAAGATGAAATCAAATTACAAAATTTTACAGTTTTGGAAAATAATTATAGCGAAAGAAATTTGTCAAGATCGTAGCAAGTGGAAAGAAGTGGTCTCTGCCTACCCCTCTGGGAAACAGGCGTGATTTAATGTATGTATGTATGTGTGGAAAATAATTGGCTAGTCAAAATTGACCGTATATCATAAAAAATAAAGCTCATTACAAAGTTAGTATCTTCTTTTGCGTTTTCCGATTATATCATCCCTCGCTCAATATCAATCGAAACGAAACAACTATATTTCGTGAAGTTGCATTACTTACATTTCCTGTGTTCAAAGATTTCTGAGAATCCTTGTCGAATATCAGGATAACAAGTGTCCAAAATGTGCAAAATGTGGTTACAGAATTATTAACAAGTTTTTAGAGTTGTTGGTAATTCTGTAGCTCTGCCTACCCCACTCTGGGAAAAAGGCGTGAGTTTACATAAACTGTATGTATGTATGTATGTGCAAGTGTCCAATTTTCCCTTAAGATCGTGGATATGAGTCAGGTTGCTTTATCTGATGAAGATCCCGGCCGTAGAGAGCCCCGGGGAAGGCCTGTCCCGCCGTGGCCATCCTTCGGTTGATCTTGAATTAGCATTCATATCATATGTTGGTACGGAACCCTCGTCGGTTTTTGATCTGTCAGCTAATAATTCCGCTACTAGGCATACATAAATTTATAAGCTTTACCATCAACAAATCAAATATTATTACTATAAAACCAACACAACATAAGCAAGCAAGTGTAAATATAAGAAAAAGAAAAAATGAGGAACTGCCGGAAAATGACAAGGTAATTTAATTTATTTGAGCATTATCTTGTTTTGTTACTTTGTGTTTTATTTATTAATTCAAGTTAAAATCAGTCCCAGCACAAGTTTAGAATTTTAAAACCCTGCGCAATGAGGTGAGGAGGTTTAAATAATAGCCAGGAGAGAATCTCGCACAAAGTGACCTAGGCCCGAGACACAGCTCTCGTAGGCTTTTACTAGGCATTAGACGACGATAAACTTACTTACTTACTATAGAAAAATAAGTTTATAGAAAATACCCAAGACTGGAACAACTACTCGAGCTCATCACACAAATGAGGATTCGAACCCCGGACTGGTAGCTTCGTAGGGCGGGTCTCTACCAACTGGGCTCAACGAGTAGTCAAGGCTATATACGGTTTGACAGTGAGTTGTCCAAGCTGTCAGTCAGTTAGTCTGTCAGTCACGCAGAGCTTTTTATGCAGAGATTAAGCGGTCTCTGAGACTCTAGAAAGTATATTTGTACCAGAGACAATTCAGTTTAATTACTATACCTACTTATGATTATAGTAGGGAGTGGGAAAAAACATGATTAGTTAAAAGTAGAGTTTATAACGTGGTGGAATTTGTTGAGTTCCGTAGTTTTTTCTTGGCATTGAGAGGACAAAGTAGTTCATAAACCGCCTGATGGGGTCCATATTGGCTCATATAAAATTGGTCTTTCGAATTTTTATTCAAATACCGATTTGTGACTATACTCATCATTACTCCGAAAAATTTTGCTCATACTTTTTAAGTCATAATCATCGCAACTCCGAATACATTTTTTCAAAAAACTCATACTTTTTTTAGATTTTTATAAATCTAACCTAACCGAACCTAATTTTATCTACACGTAAGATATTTAAGAAATTCTGAAAAGTGTACGGTTCCATGAATATTGATAATATAAGTTCAGATGATTATAAGTTCCGATCGTCAGTACTCAAAAAATTATGAAGGTGAGGTTGTAAAATTATACCTATGAGATACATTTTCGGAGTTCCAATAATCTAATTTGCAATTTTATATGAACTTTGGCGCACCCCACCTGATGGTAAGTGAGATTTTCATCTAAACATTGCAATCCTAATACCACAAATGCGTGGCCAAGCCCGAGGACTAAGATGGAATGCGCCAATGCTAGTTATTTTACACCGGAACACAACAATGCGAATGCTGCTTAGCGGAATGGGGAAGCAGGCTCCCATTTTGCTAGTTTTATTATTATTGTAGTTAAGTGTTACTAGATGGCGCCACCTGTATCTCTAAAACCATCTTAGCATTGAAGAATACCACGTCGCTCACCTGACCTATAGTTTAAGTTAGGGAACCCTAATAGATTACATGTGTCCTAATGCCTGACCGTCGTCTGTACGTACAATCCATTTTTTCCCCAGAGGCTTATGAGCTTTATCAAATATTTTGAATATTATAATCAGTTTTAAGCTTTTGTAGCAACAAATACTTAAATGCAAAAAAACCTCCGGGTATGGAACCATACGTCTAAATGTTACATACTATATAGAGTGCGTCGTTGAAATGGTTCTCATGAGCTCTTAAAGCAAGGGTCGCAAATGTCGCAACCATGCAGTAGAGGTCGTACTCCCTGTCGATCGTCAAATTGACTTTACCCTCGGTAAACGAACAAAATCGAAAAACAAAGCCAAGTGCGAGTAGGACTCGCATACGAAGGGTACCCTTGTATTTTTTAAATGTTTGTTGTTGTAGCGCCATGTTATACGTTTTTTGAAAAACGATTACTATTTGTGCAATAAAGAGTTTACTTACTTAATTACTTACGTCTGCCCTTACCGGGAATCAAACTCTGAACCGCTAGCTTCATAGGCAGTCACTACCAACTAGGCTATCGTATCATGATGATCGCTCGAGTCTTAGCGGTAAGACTGGTAAGGTCCCGTGGTTTTTTACGAGCGCGCAGGCCACCTGATGGCAGCCGGTTCGGTGACCCACACACCTTTGCCCAAGACTTCTTTAGATTGCAATCCAAATGCATTATCAACCTTGAAGACTGAGATGAAATGCCTCTATGGCCTTATTCCCACCCCGATACACGACAATGCAAACAGTGCTGTTTGGTTTGATACAACAAGGGAAGAAGGAAACGAGAGGGGTGAAGGGGGAAAAGGGAGATTTTAACGAAACTGACCAATTAAAAGCCAAGAGCTACAGCTTTGTAGTGTGATGCGGATGGCCACTACCCTTAGCCACTAGCAGAAGCCAATGAAAGCAGTCTTCTTTGCAAAACTGAAGTCATCCTTTTAACTCGATTTTCATTCACGAAGAAACAACCAGAGAGACAGATAGCAAAGGCTGTCTACGTGTTGTCTCCAAGAAGCTCGACGCTGTCCCGCTCGGCGCTGCTCTGACGTCAGCAAGAGACTCGGTTAATCATCAGCGACACGAACCACGAACCGATGAAAGGTCGCGCGCGAGGACGGTCTCCGCGGAATTACCTCAAATGTTAAACTGGCGATGATTGCCGGCGCTCGGCAGCACGCTCGCCAGTAGCCCCGGCGCACCCGGCCAGAGCGCACGCGCGAGCTCGCCGACCATCGTCGACATCGGACGCGGAAAAAGCGAATGCAATTTTATAATTGGAAGCGCTTTTAGACTTAGGGCATTATTACGTTAAATGACAAGATTGACAGAGATTATTTACACGCGTGTGGGAAAAATAGTAATTTAGTGTGTTCAAGTAAAATCCAATTCGGCGTGCGTTTTTTGTTTGCAAGTGTGATGGGACATTCAAAACTTAATTGACGTAAAAAATATGAATTGAAATATACGCGCAGCACGTTTTTTGTCACAAGCTAGTTGGAAAACTTTTTCACAATATATACTTTGTTTTGAAACAATTGAATCGCGGAGTAGAGCGCCGAAAGCGATTTCTGTTAGTTAAAAAGTGTGGTTTTAATTTTTCAAAATGAAAGGACAAACTAAACGGTTCGTGGACCAGAAGGGGCAGGCGTACGAGATGGGGCCCAAGGAGACAGAGATGGAAGAAACTCCGAAGCCGGAGAAAATCACAGACAGCGTCAGTTTTTTGCAGTTGGTGAGTTATTTGTAAACTTGTTTTAGGTTATTCTCAGGATGCGGCTGGACGGGCATATTATCGGAGCTTTTTTAGCTTTGTTGCTTAAAACTTTTGGGTAAACTTTAAAATTGATTCAGTTCATTCAGATTCAGAAATTTGAAGCTCACTAAATACTACCTAAATAAAAATGGATTTATTAAAAAAAACTGTATTATCTTAATTGTTAGGAAAAATCTAAAAAAGTATCTCACAATTCTTAATAGTACCTAATTGTCGTCAACTTATATTAAAATCTTGAAAGTTTAGCACGCAGTGCAACTAAACTTAATGAAACTTAAAATATACAGGCAAGAGCCGCGCGCCGAGGGTTTCGCGCGTGTCTATTTTCTATGAAATAATTAGGTACCTAAAATGTAGGAATAGGACACCTAGTAAAGACTTGCTGATCTTTGCCACACCTCACCGCCATCATTATCATTATAGACAACTAGCTCCTGCCCGCGACTCCGTCCGCGTGTAACTCGTTTATATCGTAGCTCCATACCAATTTTCACCCTCTATTTCACTCCCTTAGGAGATGAATTTCGGGGAAAAAACTATCCTTTGTCCTTTCCCAGGATTCAAACTATCTTTGCACCAAATTTCACCTAAATCGGTTCAGCTGTTTAAGCGTGAAGAGGCAACAGACAGACAGACAGACACACTTTCGCATTTTTAATATTAGTATGGATGATAGACGCGAACCGCCTGAGCGCATTATGTAAATTCCATATATTTTGTCAGTTTCCGAAAATCGAAAAATACTCTAATATTAATTTATTTCTTTTTGTATTTAAGTAAACAGAAACCTTAAGAGCGTATCTGCTACGTAACTTATTTCGTTTTATTCGGTTTATACTAAACTCCCAAAAGTGATTAACTATAGGTCTTTGTAGTTTTTTAGTTCTTTTACATATATTTTTTAATGATTTTTATTTTTTATTAGTTCCTGGATTTAAGGGGGTGATGAATTTTTGTTTGCGTTTCACGTTAATTCCATTAATACGAAATGATAAATTAATTATACTCTATCTAAAATTATATGTATATCGTAGAGCTAGAGCAAAAAGTTCCGAGGACTTTCTTCACATACTTTTTTTTCCGCGAGAAATCCCAGAGGAAGGGATCTGCCCTTTTATAAACATATTTGGGTTAATCTAATCAAATAAGTATCTCTTTAAGAAAACTTACAGGATGAAGTGCACGTGTGTGCCGAACGGTTGCGTCGAGCGCTAACGTTAATTCGATACATTTTAACAGATTTCGAAAATTGACAGCTCTCATTGAATGCATCTGTCTAGGCCTGCAGATAATGATTCATATTTTACTAGCGACCCGTCCTCGCTTCGCTTCGGACTGTGTGAGTTTTCTGTAACGTACATAAAACGGATATTATACATAAAAACCTTCCTCTTGAATCACTATATACCTATTTAAAAAAAACCGCATTAAAATCCGTTGCGTAGTTTTAAAGATCTAAGCATACATAGGGACAGACCACAGACCACTTACCCTATAGACTCCGCATACAAAGGCGCCCCCGTAAGACATGCTTATGCTCACAGAACACTAATTGGTTGCCATGGTTCTATTGGCGCGCGCCACGACGCGCACACTTGATTATTCGTTGACTTTGAACTAGCCAATCACGGTGCACTTTCCGCCCCCCGCGCCCCGCCATTTTGGCTTAATGAGATACTAGACAAACTGTTCCGAAGCGGAGTCTATAGGGTAAGTGGTCTGTGGGACAGACAGACAGCGGGAAGCGACTTTGTTCTATACCTATAGTATGTAGTGATTTATTGCAGTTACAAAGTATGGATCGCATGTAAAGTTAATAACAACAATGAGATACTCCCAACAAACAAGGAAAATATAAACCTCGACTGACAGTTGGACCCTGACCCATGACCCACCATTTTCTGCGAACGATGACCGCCGTAGCAGTTACAGGCTACGCATATAATTACTGCAGCTAGAGCACGAACGGTACGTTTTCGAATTGCCTTTACTATTCGAAAACAGACTTACTTTTTCGTACCTATACTTCACGGGTGTACTTCAATCAGTGTAAAAAGTTTTTGCATGATTTAATTTAATTACACCTACGAAAAAAATACCTAATGAATGTTGAGCATAAAACCAAAACGTATAATTTTATCAGGCATACGATCAAATATCATAACTTTCATTTATTATAACAATATTTTTTTACACTTAAGTTAAAAACCCATTGATACATGGTATCCGCGGGGGTTCGAGCTCGGTACCTTAAGATCTCGAGTCGACCCCGTAAGCCTCCTACTAGGCCACCGACGCTCTATATCAAGAGTTGGCACGAATGGATTGAATGAGCGAATGAAAGTATACTAGTGTGTAAAATAGTAACAGGTTTTCGGTTTGAAATTCGAACATCATCGGTTCAAAGGACGGCACTCGCACAATGATAGGTGACATTACTTTCGTTCAATCCATTCGTGAATCGACCTGGTACTTATTTGTTGTTTTTCTTTACATCGGCATTTCTCTATCCAAGCCTGTGAACGCGCTGTAAAAAACCGTTGAGCCGTGAAGGTCACTTTTACTCGCCGATTTTCATGCGATTTTTTTCATTTCAAATCGTAATTACATACACTACCTACCTCTGTTACCTTTAGAATGTCCAAAAAGCAAATGTCAGAAAAGGTCTTCGGGTAAGTACTATTCAACGTTAATGGCTTTTTTTTGTGAGCTTTGAAGAAATATTTTGTATTTCTTTATATTCTGAATTTGTGGTATTCTTGAGGCCCTATATAGCCATGATGCAAACGCTACCAACGTTTTTCTTTGCTGTCACTCATAACGTATGGGATGACAGTTTGACCACGTGCTTTGACGCTACGCGCAAGAATGTCATCCCACACATTTAGGGCCTGTTGTTTGATCAGTAGTTAAACTAACTAATCCTTAAAATTTGAAAAAGGAATCGATAAGGAAATGTGTCAAATTTTCGAAGGAATTGAAAATTTGACACATTTCCTTGAGATTTAATCATTAGTTACGATTTTTAACAATTAGTTAGTTTAACTACTGATCCAACAACAGCCTTTAAGAGTGATAGAAAAGAAAAACGTTAGTAGCGTTTGCATCTTGGCCAGGGACTTTAATGTAAAAATGAAATGTTCATTAAAAGTGTGATACTTAGTTTTGCGGGCGAGTGTATACTATAAACTTGCGAGAGAGTAGTACATACTTTGGCACGATCTGGCGGAGTACCTACATTTAATGCTTTTTAATGTAATTATTACCTATTTGTTACGCAATGGCAGTCGATATCGCTAATAGTTGCAATAATTATCATCGGTTGAGCATTCATAATCGTTTAAGAAAAGCAGCCCGCGATCAATCGATTGCGTACGTTTTGTGGAGCCACGAGCCACGATATCATCGTGCCGGCACCACCAGCGCGCGGGGCTCGCGCGTGACGTCGCCTCATGTCTAATTATCAATGATCGGAATAGGTGAGCTAATTTGCCTAAACTTGATGCATATTCATTCAATAATGTATTCCCATTTCGCTCACGCATGAATGAATATGCCTCAAGTTTAGGCAAATTAGCTCTACCTATTCCGATCTCTGCTAATTAGGGCTCTGTGCTGCTCGGGTACATTATATTGCGTTGAAATGTTATCGAGTAAATAAGAACAATCGCAGCGTTGACAATACGTTGACGCAGCTGAATGCATGGTGCGTATCAGTATTATGAAACCGCGATTAGTGTGGGATTGGAATAGCTGTCAATTCATATGCACTTTGACGTAGGTATATGGTAGAACTGTCACCTCGAATCCCTTTCTAATCGCGGCTAGATAACACCTGAATGTGACGTGTTTGCGTGGCGGTGGCAACTGTATCTCGTGAATGTCTAAGATTTAGCGAGATGATAGATGGTAGGCCATCTAGTATTAACTGACTTCTGTTTATAATTAATTATTTCTACCGTTTGTTATTAATACTTAAGTTTCTCGGTGTATTCTTTGTATAGTCAGCGTCGTCCAAAATGCTCTTAACATCGACGCAGCCTAAGTGATCAATTTGTATCCATAGTGCTCAAATATACCGGAGCACACACAACGGCAAGTACTTGATTACATTCAAGACGCCGCTCGTACCGTTACAACCACACCGCCGCTGGTAGCTTACCATCCGAAGTAACCAAAAAAGTTAAAGCATGCATTGGTACAACACGTAGGGTAGAGCGAGACATCGCACGTAGGCTCATACATATAAACTCACGCCTTCATTCCCAGAGTGGGGTGGCAGAGCTACAGAATTACCAACAACTCTAACAACTTGTTGATAATTTTGTAACCACATTTTGCACAAACAGGCTCAGTTGTTTACCAGTGTATTAGTGACAGGTTGCCAGCCCATCGCCTAACAGTACTACAATCCTTTATTCCCTTAGTCATCTCTTACGACAGCCACGGGAAGACATGGAGCGGCACTATTGTAACCCGGCAACCACGCGGCACATACGTTTTACTAAAAGTCTCACGTACGAATAAACAATTTAACACGTGGGTTTAACAGGTAAGTAGTTGTTTTGACACAGTTGAGTGGTCGCAGACGGAATGTTATCAGTATTTTTATTGGTTTTTAATAGCTGTTTAAAAACAAAATAGCAGAGCAACGTCGGAGTATCAGAGCACAACACGTTAAATCAACGCTAATTAATTTTTTCCTGTTTTGACACAAATAAATACACCGTCAGAACTAAATAATAATAACAAAGCCATAAATACACGAATTTGTTTCCGGACATCAAACCTTTCCGGAAAGATATGAACACAAAGCGGGTACGGACTTTTTGCTTACAAACTGACTAGGTACTCGTGTGTAGGTACTCGTATGTACCTTATTAACTCGATGAGTTCCCCTTACACGGAAAACCGAGGAAACTCGCTCGTGAGTCACGACTGCGTTCCCACGGCGGCGGCGGCCGACAGACGACAATACGGCGTTACGCATAAGGGTGGACGACCTGATAACCACTTTCTAAGTTTCTTACGTCGAAGAAGCGAATTAATGAAGAAACATGTATAAATCCGGGTAAAAATAAAAACGCATCTTTAAGTATAAGTACCCTTTGTTTTGCTTTGCCGTAGTCGCGTGAAAACAATAAAAGAAGTAGTAAAGACAAGGTCGGATCTAGATTCGCTTCAGATAAAAGATACGACAAACACGACCTTTTTACCTAACTACGACAAGCAAAACAGAGGGTTATGATACTTATGATTTTAACAGTCTAGGTATGTATCAATAGCATGTCCTCGCGGTCTGATTTTTACTTATGACGTTTCGTTGGTGACGTTTGACTTTGCGAGCATATTTGGGGGTGAATAATGACGTCCTTCGCGCGTTGTCACAAACAGTTCTATGTTTGTTGATGATGACGTAGGTGCTAATAAATTGCCGAAAATTAGGGCGGAAGGCGCGACCGGCCGGTGGGGGGGGTGGGGGGTGGGAGGGGACAGGCCGCCGCGACGCCCGCGACGCGACCTACTCATTGTTTTACGGGTTCCGTGAGCGAAATGTGTGGAAAGTAAACGGTGAACTTTGTTTTCGAGTGGAATTGCATCATTTTGGTTATTTACACGTTACCCGACCACGTTGGTGTCCTTTCTGGCGGATTGATCGCCAATTACCTCCATCCTGCTCCAGATTTCTGACTTTTTGAATGGTTTTGCTTATTCTTGCTAAACTGATGTAACCTAGGTCTTTGAATCCAAAGACAAATCAGTTAAACACAAATAAGCAAAGAAACAAATGTCCTTGTCTATTGTATTATGATCATAATTCTAAGATTTTTTATTCCAAATATTAATGTTTCCGAAAATTGTTATCATGCTGGAGCTTTCTTACATTACATTACGCTATACGCCTTATACGTAGTTTAGGTAATATTACAGCTTGCATATGAGCAATATCTTAAACAGACTTTAACAAAAATTACATTAGGTTTATTATGAAAATTCTAGATTTTTATCGTTTTGGTGTTACGGCTCTTTTAAATTACTTATTTAGGTAGGTAATTAAATAACTATGTCGGGATGGCACATCCCTGTTAACATTAGATATGTCAAATTTAAAGTCCTGAAAAGTTTTGGTGGTTTGCGCGCGGTACTACTGACCACAATTAGTATCATAAATATGAGGTAGGTTTAGGTTATGTTAGCTCTGTAGCTGGCCCGGAGGGCAAAAATGCCCAGAAATAAGAGCTCCGCGCTAGTGGAGCTGCGTCGACCCAGACAATTTGATATTCAAATATAAATCATTATCAGTAGGACTACGGGCAAAAAGGAGTCAATTCGCGAGTCACTGAAAAAACTCTAGGATCGTGGTTCCCATCGAAATGTGCGGACTGTAGCGCAATCTTAGGTATCGTGATGTACGCACCGGTCATTAAAAGGGTAACCGAGCAACCGCCGGCCAGCGGCGCCCGCCCGACCTGGTTCAGGCGTGTTATGCATATGTCGTGGTGTCGCTGCGGCCCGCGGGCCGGCGGCGGGCGGCGGCGGGACCGGTTCCCCGATCAGGTTCAAGAACCTGCTACAATCCGCACACACGCCGCCTGCCTTCATTCACATCTAAACATGCTAGTAGGTAAACTAAAACCCTAATATTATAGTAGTTTATGCAATAGTTGTATAAGAGAGGTCAAAAAATATGAGTGGCGTGTGTTACGATGTGAGCCAAAGGCGAACATCGTAAAGGTAAGCGCCACGAGTGTTTTTTGACTTAGTTATACACCGTTGCATACAATACTTTTTCTACGACTAGGTTTCAAATAAAATGCAAAACTAAGCGAAAAAACTTACAAACGAACGAACGAAGTAAAGAACAACAAACGAGCGGGAAACAAGAAAATGACAAAATATGTGTCTATGGTTTACTTTGTTTTTAAATTGACGGAATGGAAAATAGAATTATTTACAATTCCAAAACATTTTAATTTGACCGATCAGAATACTTCACCAAATTAAATCCACCAATCACAATACACATCGACTGTCAAACGGAACGATAGGTTCTTTTAGGTACGTGTTTCTCTTTAACTAATTTAAATCTTTTAAAAAAACTTTGTATTTCGTATCAACCAACCAGAATACAGCTATTTTAAAATCGACCAATCAGGTAAATGAAATCATTTCTCAAAACATTAGGTGATTTATAGTCCCTATTTCACAATCGTTAAAATATGATTAAATCGATTGTGCAACGCTAAGCTTTGGCAGCTGGCCGTATCGTTTTATCTCAAAAACGCACATGTGCTGTTTTGGGGCATAGACAAGATAGACTTTTCTCTGGATTATTCTGCGGACATATTATGTATGTTCTTATATTAGTGTTCGTGACTATATAAATGACAGATAAAACTACAGGAGTAGGAAAATAAATATACAAATAAATATCAGGGGCGAAACCCACACAAACACTGACCTAGTCGCAAACTAAGCTATGGGTGAAATGAGCTCTTCTATACCATCTTAGTCGGACGATTGTAAAATGCAAAAAAAATCGTTTGGCATTTTTCTATTATTGTATTTTGTAGTCTATTGTCTAAAGAAATAGAGTCGATAATCTATGTTAACCTTCAAAGGCGGTTATTATCTGCTTTAACTGTTAGCTCTGTCCTAATTGGTCGTTAACTACAAAATGGCTTTGTATTCTTAAGTGGATAAAGCTCAGTTGAAAAAGTTCAAACTATACTAGACTACGATATAAATACTTACATACATACCTTCACTGTATTCCAAAGTGGGGTGGGGTAGAGTTTAGAGTTGTACGTAATTACCAATTACGTACAACTCTAAAAACTTGTTGATAATTCTGCTACCACATTTTGCACAAATAGGCTAACATGCTTATCATCGTGTTAGTGACAGGTTGCAAGCCCATCGCCTAACAGTACTACAAGCCTTAATGCCCTTATAGTCGCCTCTTACGACATCCACGAGAAGAATTGCAGTGGCACTATTCTAACCCGGCAACCACACGGGGCCATACATGATACTTCAATAGAGCAATAAGCTTCAATACATAGAGAAAATAAATACTCGTGCTCGTCGCACAAATATTCGCCCATACCGGGAATCGAATCGGACGCGTCATCAAATAGGCCGCTAATGGCTCATCTTATAACCACTTTGGCATGCAAGTCAACTCACCGATCGCTTCTGACTTAGCTTTAGACACGAAACCAGTGGCGCGGCTTAGCTCCTGGCCTTGACACTGGCTCGCAAACTAGCCGCGGAGCGCGGACCGGCGGGGCGGGTTTTCGAAAAGCGAGTGCTCGAAGGATTCATTCGAAAATTTAATTAAAACGGTAAATCGTGACTGAGACTAGAGGCAGGGCAGGGGTTGGTTTCACTTGTGACATTATTTTGCGTGCTTTGATGCCAGCATGCAAAGTTTCAAGTCAAGGGACCACGTGTGGGATTTGGTAGCTCATAATTTTACTAATTTCACTAATTTTCTGCTGAACCCCTGTTTTCAGGATATCTTAAACATTAATGGCGTAGGTTGGCTTCTACTTCAATGGAGACTGACAAAAAAAATTTACTCATTAATTTTCGATGAAATATAATTAAGGACTCCGTTCATAACTTGAATGTATCTGTAATTCTTGGTTCGGTAATTTGGAAAGGATGGATGAAAGAAGATTGACGAAAGAGATATACAGATCGAAAGTGAGTGGACGGGTCGGAAGGGGCCGCCCTAGGCGTACTTTTTCGAGTCAAATCGGAGAAATACTGGAAAAGGGCCGAATCTTAAGTACCCGAAACCGACGTGCGTGCATGACTCGATGTATGAATGTGGAAGAAGCGAAAGAAATTTGTCAAGAGAAGTCGTAGCAAATGGAAAGAAGTGGTCTCTGCCTACCCCTCTGGGAAACCGGCGTGATTTAATGTATGTATGTATGTACATAACATACCCTAACATTAGCGTCAGGCAGTAAAGTAGTGTAGTGATGATTTCTGTTTCGGCGGTGAAATAGCCGCAGGTTCTTTGCCCCCCCCCCCTGCCAGCAGCCCTGTTCCCCTCATCCAGGCACTTGCCTTTTTTGCTTCACTAAAACAGCAGTACCTAAGACTAATAAAGGTGGTCTGTTTCTGACCACGTAGAGTCTGCTCGATTCCTAAACTGAAATTACGATAGAAACCTCAATTGATTACTAGTATCACGTGTGAAAACACAGTGGTGGGCATATATTTCTTGTAAGATAATGTCGCAACCGCTAATCTAATTGCTTTACAAACGTAACGCTAAATCGTACACATTAATCCAGCGCTTTTACCCTACGCGGTAAAATCCAAATCGTGTTTGATCTGTAATGCAATTGTTTTGACCTCGGCCGCCATTACCGTCATGTCAATAAGAGCTAACAATACGTTGACAATACAAAAACGGCCGAGAGTCTAGCCGGTAAAAACCATATCGTCTTTGATCTGTTATCGTATTGTCAATCTTATGATAGCTCTTATTTACTTGACAGTAATGGTGGCCCAGTTAAAAACAATGCCATAACAGGTAAAATACGATACCGTTTTAACACCCTAGAAAAAATGCCAACATAACGGAAAAAACGAAAAGAAAAGGCGATTCCATAATTCCATTCCACCTTCGTGCTCTTGGCTAGGTTTAGCTAAAACTAGAAAAGCTCAGGCGTTGCGTTCTTGCGTTCGTTAGAAAAGAAAACGCTTGGTAACAATGGGCTCTTGGCTAATCTCCCAGTACGCTTACCATGAGTTACAATTACCGTACTCGCTAGCGAATCGAATGCTCTGTCCCTTGCACTCTATAAGAATACTTGCGAGGTCTGCGAGGGACAGAGCTTCGACTAGCTAGCGAGTACGTTACAGGTCAAAATCTGTTTAAGTTTTTAACTCAGATGCCATTATGTCAAGTAAATAATATAATTTCCTTCAGTAACATTAGTTTTAAATAACCATTAGTACCTATTACTGTACTTTTTATGAACCTCTAGGTCTTTATATTGTTCCTTAATTACCTGTATACATATTTTAATGTACGACTGTATGTGTTCTTAAATAAATAAATAAATAAATAAATAAATAAATAAGATATATCAAAACGTTGATGCGGAAACACGTCAAAAGCAATAAGATTTTACCGTGTAGAATCTCAGTTCTGGGCCGCGGAACCCGCCGCTGAAGTCTATTAATTAGATGCAACATGCTACGTACTTACCTCCAGATTAACATATAAGTATTTTATTACGAGAGGTCGCTAGTTTTCCTCATAATTAAACATGTGGGTGTTTTCCCGGTGTTTTGTTTTGATTTACATAATATTGAGTATCGTAGGATGGTTCGCGTTATGGTAACATTTGTAACCGCTCTTCGCCGTTACGATGCGAATTGAATTTGAATAAAAACCACATAAACAGAGACATGTGCGCGCGCGCCGCGCTATCGAACACGCCTAGTCGCATACGCGGAAACAAAACACGATCACAGAATAAAACTACCATTACATAGATAAACACCTTCGGTATGATGGCGACCGCTTCTTTCAGAGCTGGGTAGTGATTCTGTAAACAACGCCGGTCGTGCGGACTGTCGAGTGATACCAAGCGGCGAGATTAAGTAGTCCCGTCAGTGCGAACAAAATACATTGTAGCGCGTGCATTTTCAATTAAGCAGCCTTATACGTTCGACCCATCGTGCTGCTAAATTGAAAATGCACGCGCTACAATGTGTTTTCTTCGCACTGACGGGACTACTTAATCTCGCCGCTTGGTATCACTCGACAGTCCGCACGACCGGCGTTGTTTACAGAATCACTACCCTGCATATCTCTTAAACGGCTAAACCGATTTTCATGAAACCAAGTTAAGAACCAAACCGGTTAAACTAGGTCTCTTTTAAAAAAAAATGCGGCCAAATCGGACTATCTGTTTAGGTGTTACGATGTCACAGACAGACACACACTTGTTTCAAAAAGAATATGCTTGAAGTCGTCAATGTCATTAGAGATGCCAAGTCATTAGTAACTAATAGGGAACTCAACCTTATTGTTGTAGAATTTCAGATTGACTTTGGCCCTAAGGTGGGCACCAAATGGAAGTCTTTGACTGTACACACAAACCAAACAAATAATAGTACAAGAATCACGACGCGCAGGAAACAGGGACTACGTATTAATCTTCTTCTTTACATATTGAGTATAAAACCATACCTCTGCATACCCTGGCTTTTTTTAAAGTAAGTAGATTAAATTGCCAGCAATGTAAAGCACAGCAATATGACAAGTGTAAATGACGGTCTACTCTTTGATTATTACGATCTGCCCCCGTACCACGACATGCCTTGTACCAAGCAACAGCGATACTGATAACGATGAACACGCAGCACATGCGCTACATTAAAAATGGACAGACATTAAAAACTAATTGTGAAGTTATTTTAATATTTTTTTAATTGATAATGCTTCCAAGCAATTGCTAAAGCAACGTATTATTAGCAGTTTTAATAAATGCCCGCATACACACACACACAACACACTGTATTAAACAAACTGCTCTTTCAAACTACGCAATTACGCAACGGATTATTATTTAAATGCGATTTTTATCAATAGATAGAGTCATTCAAGAGGAAGGTTTTTATGTATAAGTTATACATATAATATTCTTCATTATGGTCGGGTGTTACAGAAGACTCAAATAAACCGAGCGAAGCAAGGGCGGGTTACTAGTTTAATATGAAAGCAATGATTAAATGTATAAACTATTACTATTACTTGATATTAAAAGGTTCGTGATTATTTATAATAATGTCGTATAACGTCAACGTAAGCCGCAAGTCACTGATAAGAAATAGCTCTATTTATAACATGAAAAAAATAAAATTCGCCGCGTCCATGCGGCGGCCGCGCCCTTGAACCGCGGCTGTAGCGCGGGTCACGCGGTGCCCTCACCGTGGGGTATCATTACTGGGTAGTGATTCTGTAAACAACGCCGGTCGTGCGGATTGTCGAGGGATACCAAGCGGCGAGATTAAGTAGTCCCGTCAGTGCGAACAAAACACATTGTAGCGCGTGCATTTTCAATTAAGCAGCCTTATACGTTCGACCCATCGTGCTGTGTGCTTGTTCGCACTGACGGGACTACTTAATCTCGCCGCTTGGTTTCACTCGACAGTCCGCACGACTGGCGTTGTTTACAGAATCACTACCCTGTCCGCGCCACGCGTCATGGACCAACAGCGGCTCCCGCGCAGGCAGCAGCGCGGCTAGCAGGGCCAGGGAACGGTTTAAAAAATACCGGTCAATTATGGTTCATAACCAGATTCGCGAGCGCTATGGTCGCTGGAATTGACATGGTATTTTTGGTTTTTTATTCTCCCTGCAGTTGGATTGGCGAAAATAAAATGATAACGCCGGCTTGACTTCAAGATGAGCGAATTAAAATGCAACTATTAAAAGATAAGAAAACGATGGCGGTGCGAACAAATTAGCGAGCGAAATTAACCGTTATTTCGAGCAGGAACTGATTTTTTTTGCTCTTCGATCACAACCGTATATCGATTCTGTTCGAACAGAGTCGAAATGCAAATGCTCAATTTGAAATGTATAACGTTTCTTACAAGCTGGTTAAATAATGTCAGGTTCCGCAAGGCCTGGCGGTCGCTATGGCAACGCGCACTCGCCTTACACCGCGCAGCTTACCGCCTACCTACCTGTGACACCTAAAAACGGACTTTCGCGCAGGTTTATCGTACGTGATGCGCATTATACCAGGGTACTGATTCACTCGACAGTCCGCACGACCGGCGTTGTTTACAGAATCACTACCCTGTACTCGTTAGGGAGTCGAATGGTCAGTCCCACGGACTTTACAAAAAAGGTGTGCGGGACAGCCCATTCGACTCGCTATAGAGTACGGTAACTGTAACTCATGGTAAGGGTAATGTAATGAGCCGCACCGACCGGCGCGCGGCGGCCTGTTGTAAACAAATAAACACTACACTCAATACTATTGTTGTATTTGTATCAGAGAACAGTGTCACCAACTAACCTTGTCCCCAAACTAAGCTCTAGGTTCTGCCTATGGGTACTAGGCAACGATATACACATTTATGTGTGCATATAAGGCTCAGGAACAAATATTTACGCTCATCACACAAATATCTGCCCACCGGGATTTGAACCCGGGACGGCTAGCTTCGTAGGCAGTTATATAATCGGTTAGTTAGTAAGAAAGTACTCGTATGTTTGTATCGAAGGATACTAACATACTTTCTGATGACGCTGCTGACCGACGCTGCAGCTGGAGAGTGTCGCTCATATCCGGGTTAAAGTGTTGTCAGTGGTATAATAATACTCGTAAATTAAGACTCTCCTCTCATCTGTGTTGACGTTTCCGACAACGGCGACCTTTGCAATTTCTCCGATGTCTCAAAACCAGTTGTTTAATGTCAAAAAAGGGCAGAGAAACAGACGACTACCTAAATTACATTGAATTTTATCCTTTAGGTAATTTATTTAACCCCGGTGTTATGTAATACGTAATATAACTGATATTTCCTTTTGAGAGTGACTGGCGGGATCAACGCTCATCCAAAACCCCTGGACCTAAGGAATGAAGTTTGGAAGGAGTATTCCTTGGGTACTCTAGTGGTGCACTAAGAAAGGATTTTCCAAATATTTACGCCCAACGGGAGGAAAAATATCAGGACTCTAGATGTATGAAGACGAGAGCATCCTCTAGTTACTACAAAAAGGTAAATGAAAAATGTGTTGGTGGGTTCTTCTTTGGTGCGGAGTCGAGAGGCGGAAGCAGTGAGTTGTTTTTGATCGCGATTTGATATTAGGACTGGTCGCGTAATTAGGTTGAGTTGTTTCATCGACGGTAACATGAACCACCGGCGTGCGGGAGGGGTGGGGGGAGGGGGTCAATTAGCCGGACTGTCTGACGTCACCGCCGCTGATTTTTATTCAGGAGGAAAGCATTTTCATCTTAGTATAAGTAGGAAGGTAGCGGGTTCAGCAGTTGCAAGAACCTTGACATTGCTGCAGCTGCTGGGACTCTTCGACTTGGCAAATCAATATGGCTTTTGACATGTTACAATACTTATACATGTCAAGTCGTTAAGAGGTATCATGTGGCAGTATGGGTTTACCCAGTAAACTATGTACGTAGATAAAGTTGCGGGCGAAAAGTCCACCGCGAATCGCAAGTTAAGGATAAAGTGATCTATAATGATTGCGTAGGCTCTGTGCGTCGGTCGACGCACGCGGCGGGCGGCGGCGCGCTGCAGCCTGCGCCGGCGCAGGGGCAGTGACCGAGGAAACTCCCCGTGGGCTATACAAGTTACTCATCCTTGTACTGATAATATATAACCTCCGTATTCGTAAATGCACAATAAAACTATTTTAGTTAAAGTATTCTTTATCGCTTTCTGTCAAAATCAAATGTCACTATGACTGGTAAGAATAAGTCATATTTAATGCACACTTTAGTTATTGTGCTTTATGTCTACACTAATATTATAAAGAGGAAATATTTGTCTTTTTGTATTTTTGTGTGTGTGTGTATGTTTGTACTGAATAAACTCAAAAACTACTGCGCCGATTTCAAAAATTCTTCATTATCACAAGTTGGTTATAGTTAATGGTTTATTATCAGACTCGTCTTCGTTCGATCGTCTGATTAATAATCCTCCGCTCGAGTGGATGCACACAACCGAGGTAAACAAGGAAGCTGTCCCAGCTGCCGGCCCTCGGGTGCCGCGGTGTTCGAGCAGAGGAATCCCGGCGATAACGGGTCTTGAGCATGGGATACGAATGAATCTTCTATTACTGGGTAGTGATTCTGTAAACAACGCCGGTCGTGCGGACTGGCGAGTGATACCAAGCGGCGAGATTAAGTAGTCCCGTCAGTGCGAACAAAACACATTGTAGCGCGTGCATTTTCAATTAAGCAGCCTTATACGTTCGACCTATCGTGCTGCTAAATTGAAAATGCACGCGCTACAATGTGTTTTGTTCGCACTGACGGGACTACTTAATCTCGCCGCTTGGTATCACTCGCCAGTCCGCACGACCGGCGTTGTTTACAGAATCACTACCCTGGGCATGTAAAGCATTACCTTACTTTACTTCTAAAGCAGTCGAGTTAAAAGTGGTCGTTTTGGGTACTAGGTAGGTTAGAGTCTTTATCAGGGTAGTGATTCTCTGAACAAGGACGGTCGGACGGACGGCCTAGTGAGGCGAGTTTAAGTAGTCCCGTCAGTGCGAACAAAACATGGTTTCTGCCGATGGATCGAACGTATAAGGCTGCTTAATTGAAAATGCACGCGCCAAAACGTGTTTTGTTCGCTCTGACGGGACTACGTAAACTCGCCGCTGCGATTACGCTCGTTCGTCCGCCCGTCCGTTGTTTTTGAGAGAATATATAACACCCCTGCTGTAGTGACTGTAGTGTATGCAAAGTAAAACGCGGTCTATCGCAAACTGTTTTATTGGACGGAGAGTAGGAAAGTTACAAATATCAGTGTACCGTACAAAATAGTGCCCTTGGCTACGATGCCACAAATCTGGGTTCATCAGAGGAAAGTTTTGTGACGGGCGCGAGTGTTGACTGCTGAGTCCTGGTTGTTTTTATATAAGTAAGTATTTCTCTTTGTAAATTTGTTTACTACCCATAGTACATACCTACCTACAAGCCTAGAGCTTATAAATAGTTTGGGACTTGATCAATTTCTGTGAGCTATTTATTTGTATTTATGTTGCGTTTTACACCTAAAGGGCAAACCAACCAGAAATCGAAGCCCTACGAGGGGTTCCCTCGACCTCTTCATTTCCATAAGTCTATGCGTAATCGTGTGCAAATCTATGACAACCGCCACTGACACACGCCGTGCGTCAACCGTGCTCTGGGGGGTTATTATGACCGCTAGCACTTCAATTCACGCTAAGAGAAAAGGACAGAGCTAAATAGCTGCTATAGCTCTGTCCTTTACCGCCTGTCTGAATCAGTGCTGGGTGTTACCCGACCACAACCCTTTCGCGCACCTGTACCATGATAGGAACAGCTTGTGCGTTGTGGACGATAGTGCGAGACGGGGAAGTTTATTTCGCTGTCTATCGGTGCGGTATTAGTTCTACTACTATTGCGCGCGTACTTCCCGACCCGCAAGCGTGTTACTCATCGTAGATTATCGTCAATCCGTGGTCAGCGTGAATAACGCATGGTAATGATAGTGAAGTATATATATTCCACTACTTAGTGTAGGTAGGTCTGCCAGAGCGTCCCAACGAAACGCCGCAAGAAACTACCCGCGAGCTCGATCGAAAAGTTTAACTATACGACAACCCTTCCTTTCATCCGATTTTTAACGTAAGTTGAACCACCCCGAGTAAACCAGTTTTCTAATAAAGAAAACCCACAGACGAACACACAGATAAGTTCACAGATATGGAGATATACACGTCAAATTATAAATGTGTATGCTGACAAATAGCCAGCGCGCTAGGAAAGTAGAGCACGCCCGTCCGGGAAGTAGGTAGTCTGCATTTTCACTTGTTTTCTCCAAAATGAGATTACTTAGGTTCTTGTAGCCCATCAGGTTTTGTGGCAAACATGGCAAACGACTATATAAATGAAAAAGCTTGTCATTTCTGTAGTCAAAGGCGCACTCCTCGCGCCAAGTCAAACATCTCGAAACACCAGCTACCTGTTTCTCCGCTGTTATATTTAACCGCTGGGAAACCCCAATAATTCAAAACTCATGCATTAAATATCACCATTAGAGTGTGTTGGGCTCCGCGCAGCCTTGGGCCCGTTGATCGAGAAACCGGCGCCTGCACACGACGAGGAAAACCCGCGCGAACGATCGCGTTACCCCACAACGGGAAATTGCGGTAACCGATCGCTTTTCATCGCATTTTCCTGCTGCGGTTTCGGAATAGAATATCAAAATGAACGCCAATTTGCAGGATTTCCGATGTTTATTGCCAAGAGGACCTTCTATAAGACCGAGCATGACGTTTGTCTTAAATACTGGCCACGGATTGATAACTCCTGGAGGACTGGGGTGGTGAGTCCTCGGACGGAAGACCACCACCCCCTGGGTGAATGCTTAGGTACTGACCAGATCTTTCTATGGAAAAAGGCAGGGAGCAATTCTCATGAAGGTAGGGAACTGATCGCTGCCAGCCACTCTCACTGATTCGCGAGCGGAACGTCGGAACAATAGGGTATTTGACAAGAGTGAAATTAAATTGGTTTTTCATTAACAACAGATAAACATGATAAAAATACTAGGAAAACATCAGTCCTTTATTTATGTTTGCAATTTTAAGATTTTTAAATTCATAAAATCCAACAATAAGGACGTTGTTTGATTGTGACGTCACAAGATATTAATCCCTATAAATTCCATAGAAACGGAGCGTTTTTGATGTTTCATAAAAAGCAGCTGATTTGACTTTTGTCAAATACCGTATTGGTTAATTTGTAAGATACACATGACGTACAAGATAACCATACATAAGTAAAGAACTACTTTAGCTAAGTTCCCGTTCCTCGGCTTTCCTAAAGTTAAGACTGTAAAATACCATTCCCATGATTTTTTATTTAAAGGGAAACGTTTACTTTCTCGATTACTTCACCGTCAGAACTATCTATATGTCGGCCGACGCGGCGGGCAGTCAAACACATTAATAAAGTTTTTTTCCTCAAAATGTAAATGCCGACAGCGTTTTTTAAATGTTAACACATTTTATGTGAGATGTCATGAATTAATTAGAAAACTGTTTATAACTTAATGTTACTAAGTTGTTCTGTGAGTGTCCTAAAGGTCAGTAAACATGCAGTTCGTGGTATATTACTGGTTCGACCTCGGTGGTTATTTAGCTGTCGCATACTTGACAAAGTTAACTAGTTTCTGTCGATGTTTAAAGGAGATCTCTAAGGTAGACGTCACGCACGAGTCGATGCGCGACGCCGCTCGCTCTTGTTGACATAACATCTTACACTCATACACCAGCCTCGAACTAACCTCTTCTTATGCTATGGATACCTAGTACTACCTAGTATAGACAGCGATAAGTTAGTTAACAACTTAGGTATTTAATGATGAACCATTTTTAAGTCGTTTATATCTAACTTCGTGCTCATCATGTGCAGGGTAGTGATTCTGTAAACAACGCCGGTCGTGCGGACTGTCGAGTGATATTTATCCAAGCGGCGAGATTAAGTAGTCCCGTCAGTGCGAACAAAATACATTGTAGCGTGTGCATTCTCAATTTAGCAGCACGATGGGTCGAACGTATAAGGCTGCTTAATTGAAAATGCACGCGCTACAATGTGTTTTGTTCGCACTGACGGGACTACTTAATCTCGCCGCTTGGTTTCACTCGACAGTCCGCACGACCAGCGTTGTTTACAGAAGCACTACCCTGACCGCCGTCTTGGAGCTCTTTTCTCTGGAACAAGAGCTATGTATCAAGCTATCTACGTCACCGATGTGACTACGATTTAGCGAGATGGTTTTGAGGTGCATCGGCCAGTAAACGTCGCAGGCGGCTGCAAGCTGCGGGCGCCGCGGGACAGAGTCACAAAATAAATAAATATCCGACGATGATCTCGCGCAAACTGATCTAGCCCCAAAGCACTAGGCTTGTATTATGGGTACTAGACAACATTAGAGAAATACACACTTAAATACAGGGTGAAATCTAAGTCGTGATTCCAACGATCACCTCTGTTCTACCCACGAGTATGAACAACTTTCACTATGGGACCAACTCTGAAATATCGAAAAACAAATCAGCTGTTTCATAGAATTCGCTCGTCCGTCCGACCGTCCGTTGTTTTTGAGAGAATAACACCCCAGCAGTGGTGTCCACGCGGGCCGCGCCGCCGGGTGTCGAACTCCGACCCTCGCGGTGACTGTCCAAACCCGTTATTGGAACAACATGACACATGTAACTCATTATAATACCTGTTGCGGAACCGGTTTGTGCACCGAGGTAAATGGTGTCGTATTGTTTAGGCAGGGAGGTGCAATATTGCGTCATGCACGGTAATCGTCTTGGCGAGTTGGGTTTTTGCAGGGTACGTATATCTACATGTCGGCGCTCGAACAGCTTCTGGCTGCTTTTAAAGCTTGCTTTATAAGGGTCTTTCTTTCATCAGCGTCTAAAATATATAGTCATAAACATTCTAATTACTTACTTAAACTTAATTGCATCATACGTGTAGGGTCACGCTCTAAACTCGGTAAAAGCATATTGCTTAGCAAATAAACGCTCTCACTAGTTTATAAGTTTATAAGTTACTCATACTCATACTCATTTATTTATTGCATTACGTGTATACATGATCTTAAATATATATATATTTATAAGTTTATAAGTTGCTGCGCTCTGCCGGGTCCATAATGATCGAACTTTTAAGTTAATTTAAGTACCAGCTACCTATGTATACTTATGGAATGCAATGAGTATTGAGTATTGAGTATTGAGTATTGAGTATTGAGTATCGCTTTCTTGTTTACTAGACAGTACTAGCGGCCAAGTAAAAAACAATACGTTAGCATATCAAGAGCAATATGGTTTCACGTTGTTTATGGAACATTAAATGAGAAGAGAAGCATGATAATGACGATACCTTTTACAATGACAAGGTTCTAAAGTATGCTCTACAGTTTTACTAGTTGACTGTATACTGGAATAACAGGTCAATTTGACGTCACATTTTTTCGATCTATCAAAATATTCACTTACGCTTTTGAGTCAATCGGCGCGGCGTAGACAGATAAACTAATATTAAGAGACCTTGAATTACAGAATTAAAGGTAGGTAGGTAGGTTCCGTACCTTCATTACAGGTGTACTGATTAATCGTTTCCCATAGCCGCATAAGTTCGTGTTTATCTTGCTTTCTCAGTTGGCTTATTGATGGGTACTGAAGCTTATTGAGAAAGCAAGATAAAAACGAACTTGTCCGACAAAAACCGACGGGACAGGATTACTCACTACATCTGTACCAACGTAGAAGGTACGGAACCCGGAGCGGCCGCGCCGGCGCATGTCCGCGGTCCGCCGCGCGCAGCCCGCGGCTCCTTGAACTTGCCCTCGCGCCGCGCATGCGCGGGTCGCGCACGTCACGCACGCGCTGCTGCTGCGCGCGCGGTTTTCCTCAAATAGGTGCTAAAGCTGTCGTCGGTATAATTATCATACCAAGGGAAATAATAATATTAAAAATTATTTAAATGTAGGTAATCACTGTTCGTCCTTGAGGACTCCTATCGTTGCCTTCCGTTTTCGTCATCATACATAATTACTTCGGGTGAATTGATTGATCAGAAATTAGATGAATTCATTGTTGAAGTTGGTAAATGTGACACATTTGGTTTATATTTAACTAATGGTTAGAAGTTTTGACAACTAGTCTGTTTAAATAACTGCCGAAGGATTACTATGATATTATAAACAGGTTTTCAATTTTTTTTTACATAGTTAAGGGCTTTAATAAAAACAAAAGTTATTTAATCAATTAACTTCCTGTAACGAAAGTTATCCATATAGTTTGTATGACTAACTTTCGTTACACAAAGGATGCAATCGTGATTCTGTTTTGAATTTTTGAAAACGACCCAGCTTACGCTGAAAGAAAAGAACAGAGCTATACATATAATTGCTATAGCTCTGTTCTTTACGCTCACCGAAAAACGAATTGCATAGCTATGTCATAATAACCTTCCTGATCAAACAACCCGCCCTTCATTTGGTTAAGGTTAAGTTGCCAAAAAATACAACACTTGGAAGTGGGTTAGAATGGTGTTTCAACATTTATTTGAACACATAGTTAACGTCGCTGCACTTGAATCGTTTATCGTTTTTATAAAAAGTGTTAACCGTCCGTTGCTCCGCTTTACCGTGAAGAAACAAATAAGGGCATACTAACTCGTCCCCAGTTATCACGGGCCTATTCGCTTATATCACTTAGTGCTCCGGTTACGGCATTTATAAAATATGTAAGAACGTGATAACCTATTATAAGATTGCCCATTTATCTACATACATATTGACCCCGTTCTAAAAGTTGCTATTCATTATTATGGGCAAATTAATACTCAGGATATCACCATACTCGTATGTCTGCTCTTCACACGAACAGTGTTCCAACCAAGGAGCGGACAATGAGACCGCCAACAGCACTAACTCAAGCACGAACTAATACTTATCAAGAAAGTAACGATAATAACCTACCGCCAAACAGCAGTGTTCGCATTGTTGTGTTCCGGTTTGGGGATAAGACAGCCGGTGAAATGACTAGCATAGAGGCATTCCATCTTAGCCTCAGGGTTGGCAACGCATTTGCAGTCTTAGGATTGCATTACAGTCTTATGATTGCGAATGTCTATGGGTCACAGTTTCTACTTACCATCAGGTGGCCTGTGTGCTCGTTTGTCTACTCGATGCCATAAAAAAAAAAAAAAAAAAAACTGGGGACGATCTCATACAAATTGGCCTAGTCCCAAACTAAGCTCTAGGCTTGTACAATCAGCATGAAAAGTAGCTAAGCAGAATGACATGCTCAAAATGGTCTAGACACGACGTATTCTCTTGATAATAGAGTCGAGTGCAGAAATTCCTTAAGGAAAGTGAAAGTAGTTAATGTCGAATCTCACCAACAAGTTGACAGACGATGAGAGTGTTAACAGCTGTCAAAATGTATAAAATAAAAATCGATGAACATTGGTTAACATTTTACATCGTTTGGTAAAGTTGGTAATAAGTCGCACAAACCTGGTGTTTACTTATCTTGTTTAATTTAAAGTAAAAATGTAAAAAAAGAGTGCTGTCTTCGCCAACAAACTGCTTTGCAGTTTGGCGAAACTATTTTAAATGTTTTTTCAATGTGTATCCTTGGCATAATAAATTAAAAAAAAAAAAAAACATTTTGACCTCTTTGGTTGCGTAGCTACTTTTGCTGCTGACTGTACTACTGGACAACAATATAATTACTTAAATAGAGAAACAAATACTAGCGCTCATTATACAAATATGTGTCCATACCGGGAACCGACCCGGGACCGCCAGCTTCGGAGACAGGGTGGCTAACACCTGGACCAACGCGTTGTTATCGTATCGTTTCGAGCAAATTAGTCGGTTTGGAGAAAGCAGCTCCGTCCCACGTGGCCGGCGCGGGGCTCGCCAGCCGCCGGCCAACCCGCCGGACGAGGAAAACGGAAGATGAAACATTACGAGGAACCAGTTCTCGACGAAAATACACCGGCAAATATACCTTTACTCTGGTTTAGTCTATGTTGCTTCTACATGAGACGTTATTACTCGTACAGCTCTTATTCGCCTGACGGTAAGATCTGACATTATCGTCAAAATATATACATCTAAATATGTAGCAATGATGGGTTTGACCAACACAACACGATCCCAGATCTTATGTCCTGTTGGTATTCATTGGGGGCTGTGGTACAGATATATTTACAAAAGACAATACAAAAGGTACTATTACTAAAGGTATTATTACAAAAGTTACATTGAAACAAAAACAAATTGGAACGTTTACTTGTTAAATGCAGCCGATGTTCGGACCGCGTCAGTTAGAGTGCTGTCCCAGAGTAACCAACATTACGGGAAAATTGCAAAAAGGTTGACGAAATGCTGCTGAAGTAGAAGGAAACCCTTCGTATCGGACACGCGGGACATACCAAACACGGTATAATAGGGAATATGCATGGATAAACGATACCCTTCGTATCGGACACGCGGGACATACCAAACACGGTATAATAGGGAATATGCATGGATAAACGATGCCCTTTCCCAACGTCAGCAGGCCTTTAAAAGAGAGTCTGAGGCTAAAAGTGGAGCTCAATGGAGTATTCCCTGGATAGGTACTTATCATAGATTGCCATTAATGAGTAAAAATTATCAGCAAGGGGAAAAAACAGTAGCGCTTCTCTAAGACCAAATCATGATTGATCCGCCACAAGAAATTCATTAATCAGCTCAGTCGGCTGTGGTCTTAAATTTTTTACACGCGATTATATTCCCACCTCTCCGTAATCTCTACAAGAACATGATATTATACCTACTGTATCCAATCACTTGCAAAACAACATTTCACAAACAAATCATTTTGCTAAACGCTTATTTTTCTGAAACCGTAGGTAAATATTATAGGATTTATTTCAAGACCATCATAAAAAACCCCGTAGGTTAGGTTAGGTTAGTTTTATAAAAACCCTAACATATTTAGTTTCGGAAAAAAGCGTTTTCCAAATTATATGTCTGTGAAATGAATCAGATTGTGAAACGTGTTTTTAGCAAAATTATGGTAGACTCATAAACTAGTTTATATCTGGTAACACTGAAATGATCCATCGATGTTAATCGACCGCTTCGCAATTACTGACACAAATACCTCCAGGCTCCGCCTCGCCACGGCGGTAACCTTCTTCAGATTCTCCGAAGCAGGCGTTTTTGCGGCGTCGCCTGCGCCGGCGCGGGTTGCGTGCCGCGGTTGCCCCACTACGCGGCAATGTCACCGGCGAGGCCGGGGAGTCGTTAGGGCAGACCTACTCCTGAACTCGGTGTGGCCTCCCCACTCGCCAGCCCTTACCCATACTTGGGAGCAAACAAATCGAGCCACTTTCTTCGAAAATTCAGTACTAAGTGGCTCGATTTCTTTGCTCCCAAGTGTATGCCTGCTAATACCAAAAGTGTGGCAGGAATTTGATTTTATTTGAATTGTACGTTTTGGTAATGAAAGCAAATGTTAGCGCAGCTGTGACCCTAGCACGCAGGATGGCATGTTCAATGTTTTTCTTTTTCTACTATGTACATTATTTTACCTATCGTCATCATGAGGTGAAGAGCGTGCGTGTGTTTTTAAGTGCTTCTTTGATTTGGCAGTAGATAATCTGGTCTTATCTTTACCCATCATACACCTAACGATGTTCTAACGTGACCACGGTTCTAAATTATTCACCGGATTTTCCATTTCTAGAATCAGATCAAAGGTTACCCCGGCTTGCCAGGATCGTTCGCGTGAGACCAAGTGCAGTGGCAGTCATTGCACCGGACACAGCACCACCACATTACAAGTGTACCTAACTACCTACGAGTCAAATTGCACACTTGTAGAGAGTGCCGAAATGACGAGTAACCCAGTTTACGTTCGTCGACGATCGTGTGGACGATTTAGTTCAAAAGATCAGCTCCCAGAGCATGGCCGCTGTCCTCGCCCGCGCCCGAGGCGTGGCGTGCGACGCCGCCATGAATATGGATCTCGGAACAAACCGCTCGAGATTGCGCCCGCGAAAGGCCGCGATCGCGACTGTTCCCGTAATTACTAATTACACAATTAATTCTGAGCCAGCAATTTACCTAATAAGCTGTGAACGTTTATTTTCCTACAACTTGTGAAGCAAAAGAATACAAAGAAACCAGCGTCGCGCCTTCGCCCAACATGTTTCCTGTTACTATGAAGCCTTTCGGAAAGGTCTCAAAATGATGGTAAATAGAGCATTATTTCTACAGAATAAAACAGCCAAGCGCACGACAGAAAAAAAAACAACTGCTATCTTAACACTATTTAGAGATGACATATACACATAAACATTACATTGTTGTCGTCAGCCGTTAAAACATAAGTTTGTTAACCGAACTATATTCCCGCCCGACTTGGCTCGCGTTCAGCTAAAGCCTGATGCCTTTGGAGGCCGGCCCGTGCGTGAGCCCTCCGCCAGACCTCTGCAAGGTTTCAAGCTGGAATCATTTTGTTTTGAGAACTCGTGCTGTATTCCCTGCTTCTTAATACGTTTCGGCTGCCTATCGTTATCACGCTAGTAGTATAATATTGGGCATTCTGGACCACCTCGCTCACTCGGGGGAATGCCCAATATTACGCAAGTGGTCTAGAACGCCCAATAGCTTTTGAGGATTTGAATATTTGATGCAAGTGGTCTAGAACGCCCAATAGCTTTTGAGGATTTAAATACTCGATGCAAGTGGTCTAGAATGCTCTTACGGTTTTAAAATACTTAAACACATTCTTGTTCTGAAACTTAATATTCACATATAACTACCTAATATCTTGAAAGTCTAGGCTCATTGAGTACAAACCTTTCATGCTTACAACACGTAGTGATATGAAGTTTGTGAAACAAAATCAGACCTTGCAGTTGGATGTCGTTTGTACAGTTCGCAACGATCGCAATTCACGTCATGGAGAACTTTTACCGAATACAATTCGAAGTATCATTTGCGGCCCCTCTAACTGTGGAAAAACTAATTTAATTGTCGGCCTTCTACTGCATGAACGGGGGCTACGCTTTGAAAACCTTTATGTTTATTCTAAAACTCTCTTCCAACCTATGTATCAGTTTTTAGAAAAAATATTAACATTGGTTCCATCAGTCGAATTTAAAAAATATAGTGAAAATGATGAAGTACTAAGTCCAAATGAAGCTAACATTAATTCAATTATTATATTTGATGATGTTGCATGTGAAAATCAAAACAATATAAGGGATTACTTTGCAATGGGACGTCATAAAAATATTGATAGCTTCTACCTTAATCAAACTTATAGTAAAATACCTAAACAATTAATAAGAGACAATGCTAACTTAATAATTCTATTTAAACAAGATGATATGAATTTACGTCATGCTTATGATGAACACGTTGGAAGCGATATGTCTTGGTCACAGTTTAGAGAAATGTGTGCTGAAGTATGGAAACTGCCATATAGTTACTTGGTTATAAATAAGGATTGTAGTCGTAATTCTGGATGTTATAGAATGGGTTTTGACACATTTATCATTATGGATTAATTATAATACATAATGCATTATAATGAAACATTTATTGCTTCATAGGACCCCATCAAGATCAGACATGAACCTTAAAATGAATGACGAGAAAACTTTGAAAGAAAAAGTAATTAAATCTGTCGAAGCCGTTAAAAAGAAGGTTAGACTGATTCGTAATATGAAATCTGATAATGATAAGATGTTGGAATCAGTATTGAAACCAATAACAGAACCGCTTAATGAAATATTTAAAGTTAAAAATGAGAATAATTACTTAAATACTAATTATAATGATTTTGATGACGGATTGCAATGGGGAAAGTCGGTAAAAAGATTAAAATTGAGTCCTAGTGAAGAAAAGAAGCAATCTATTCATAATCATACGGTTGTGAGGAAATCTTCTCATTCTAGTCTTGATAATGAAGATCAAGAGGATGACACATCAACCAACGATGAAAGTGATGTAAGCGATGGAGTGGAAAGTGAACATACTAATGATCAGGATTCAACAAATGATATTTCATTTAAGACGACAGATTCTTTCGCATCTCCTCGTGATGATCCTAAATTTCAAAAGCATTATATTACCAACTTAAATATACCTTTTGGTGTTCGAACGGAACGAGACAAGCTAATGTTGGGATCAGAGATGGGCATTATTCGAATAAATTTTTATTTGAATAATCATTCGAATAAACAATCATTCGCGATAAATTTATTCGCGAATAATTTATTCGCGAATAAATTATTCTACCACTTCTTCGAATAATAAATGAATTATTCTTTATTTTATTCGAATAAATACCACGAATAATATTATAGTACACTTTCAAATTTACCATTAAAATGCAACTGGAGCATATTTTAGGGTCTAGGGATTGTCTCGCAGGTAGCCAACCAGAAAGAGATGGATATATGAATGAACGAGATAACCACGTAACTCAATTTTCTTATCGGTTTGTTTACCCGTGTTCATTATTATTTCACAAAAATTAGTCATTCGCATACTTTGGTCTAAACCAGTCGCATCTCTGAAGTCTGTGTATTACTTTAACAAAAAAATGAGTGAGGTTAATGACGATGACGATAATATCCAGTCCAGCAAGGATAGCTCGTTAAACTCCACGGATTTGAGTGAAAACCGTGATGTGGTATCACAAGACCACACAAAACCACTATATATTTTTCATTTCTTTATTTAATTTAATACCCCTGTCGATCTTATAGCGATTGACTTTTAAACAAGGATAATTTATTCGTAGTATTTTATTCGGGAATGATTTATTCGTGATACAATTTATTCGCGAATAATTTATTCATCGAATGATTTATTCGCGAATAATTTATTCGCCATATGTACGAATAAGAATAATCATTCGGAAAATTTATTCGTTATTCGCGAATGATTTTTTTATTCTCAATCGTTATTCGTCATTCGAATAAATTTTGCCCATCTCTGGTTGGGATCCTGTCCGGTATACACAACAAGTGATAAAAAATTGAAAGTAAATGGCCATACTTACTATTTAACGCCAGGTTTAAACGAATTGCTATATAAGAAAGTACCGGATTTAAATATTGTAACTGAGGATGATAAACGCAATTATAAAATCTTATTATTAGAAACTAATGCACATAGAAGAGATTTTAATCCTAATAAACCAATAAAAAGCAACAAAGGCATGAAATATTTATACGTAATAAGACCTCTTTTTAAATTAGCTAAAGAACGTTTAATAAGTGGTGAAGGATTACCGACCATGAAAAAAGTTAAAGCCGATGTATCATATGTATACTGGGATAACCCAAACGAATTAGTAGAAAGATTAAAATTGCTTATAGCTTCTCGTGAAGCTGGGAATACAGGATTGGATAATGAAATCATATCTGTTATTGAAGAACTGCAAGAAGCAGGATTAGTTAACAATGCCAATATATAAAACAGTTACTTTACTATTATCGTTAGTCGAGGCAGAACTTTTGACGTACAAATACATCATAAAAATGAACATAGACAAATTTGGTCATCATCTTCATAAACGCCTTCGTGTATCTGAAATTTCTGAACTTAAAAATAATGCTTTGCTCCGATCAGATGATGGTCATTTCGATTTACAATCATTAAGATTAAAGGGGCTTGCGCTTCCATTGTTACCTGATGATGCCGTTAATAAGCAGTATGTCGATAAGCTCGTTCTGAACCTTTATCAGAAGGAGTATCTAGATTCTATGTTTGATACTATAAATTCTCAAATTCATCAGTTGGCAAATCAGTTGAAATTGAACTTTTATACAAAAAAGGAAATAGACGTTATATTCAACAAATTAAACAATGACAAAGCAGCAAGTCGTGAACGAGATACACAGGTCAGCTCGAAAAAACTTTAAGCGACGAGCAGTTTTATTAAAAGGAATTGATGATTTGTGGCAAGCGGATTTAATTGATTTACAAAATTTACATAAGATAAATAGAGGATATAAATACATTTTGGTTGTAATTGACGCCTTTTCAAAGTACGCGTGGTGTATTCCAACAAAATCTAAAAAGAAAATAGAAATTAAAAATTCATTCGAACAAATTATTAAATCATCAAAACGAGTTCCGATAAACTTACAGACAGACTTAGGAACAGAGTTTTATAATAATGAATTTGATTGTTATGTAAAAAAATTAAAAATAAATCATTATTCCACGTTTTCAATTAAAAAAGCATCTATTGTTGAAAGGTTAATAAAAACACTCAAAAATAAACTTTACAAATATTTTAGTTTCATTGGAAATTATAAATGGGTTGGAAAACCTTTGGATGATATAGTTAAATCCTATAATCGAACTATGCATCGTACAACGAAATTTAAACCTATTGATGTTAATTTTGATATTGAGTCCAAAGTAAAGAAAAACATAGAAAGCGCACAATCCAATCTAGTCAATGGATCAAATAAATTTAATATAGGAGATAGCGTGCGCATAAGCAAGTATAAAAGTGCCTTTCATAAAGGTTATACACCGAATTGGTCAACAGAAATATTTACTGTTAAACATGTTAATCGCACTCGTCCAGTTACTTACCTTATTGAAGATCAACGAAAAAATAAAATACTCGGTTCATTTTACGAACAAGAACTTCAGAAAACGAAACATCCTGATGTTTACCTCATAGAAAAGGTGATCAAAAAGAGGGGGGAAAAATTGTATGTAAAGTGGTTAGGGCTTCATGATAGCGAAAATAGCTGGATTGATAGAAATGCTATTGTATGAGTATATTTATTAACTTTATTGTATTAAAACTTATCATTATTATATTGGATATGAAAGGGAGAGGACTTTTAAATAGTATTATTAATCACTTACCGTTTGAGCTGCACTTACCTGGTTATAATTATTGTGGACCAGGTACAAAATTGCACAAGCGGTTGTTAAGAGGTGATAAGGGAATTAATGATTTGGACAACGCGTGTATGCAACACGACATTGCTTACGATAAACATTCTAACCTAATAGATCGTCACAGTGCAGATTTAGAACTTTATAAAATGGCTAAACAGAGATTAAAGTCAAAAAATACAAGAAGAGGAGAAAAGCTCGCTTCATGGTTAGTTAGCAAAGTGATGAAGACTAAAATAAAAGCTGGTGCAGGGATAAAATCATTCAAACAATTTGTTTCTAAGATACGTAGGGAATTGAAAAATAAAAAATCCAAAAAGAATGGCACTACGATCGAGCAGGCATTTCTTGCGGCAAAAAAGATATTTGCAAATAACAAAAAAGTACGAGTTCCTCGTTTAATTCCGATTCCAAAATCTGGAGGTATATTACCACTAATACCTATCTTTGCTGGACTTTCTGCATTGGGATCTTTGGCAGGAGGGGCTGCTGGGACTGCTAAAGCTGTTGGGGATTACAAAGCTGCAAAGAAAAACTTAGTTGAATCAGAACGCCATAACAAAATGATGGAATCTATTGCATTAGGAAAAGGTTTACATATTAAACCGTATAAGAACGGCAAAGGGTTGTGTTTAAAACATACAAAAAACTAGATAAAAGGTTACCCAGACGTGCTCTCACTAATATAGATATTTTAAAGTATTCTAAAGAAATACCTCATTTTCGCGGTGTTTATATGAGAGATAGTTTGCCAAAACAACCAAAAAGAGTAGAATGTGGAATCATAAATTTAGACAGTTCTGAAAACCAAGGGACTCACTGGGTAGCCTATGTTAAGGATAACAATTATTGTGAATATTTTAATAGTTATGGTGATCTTCAGCCACCGTTAGAATTAATAAAGTATTTAAAACATCATAATATTTTTTACAACTACAACACTTACCAAAAGTTTAACACTGTAAATTGCGGGCATTTATGTTTAAAATATTTAAAAAAGTTTTGGAGTGCACGTTTAAATATCTCTGTATAATAAAAACCTTATCATTCTCACGATGTCTTTCACTTTATCTATAACCGGAACCTCTTCTACCCTGATCACTAATTATTCACCAGCTTTTCAACTGAATGGTGAATATGAATGCGGGTTGCTATATATGTCGACTTTTAACTCTATACCTAATATAGATTATAGAAACAATAAATTTTATTATGGTAAAAACGAAGTAATAGAAATTCCTGAAGGGTCATACGAACTCCAAGACCTTGATGATTACCTCAAAAGACACCTGCAAGGATGCACATTTTCACTGACATGTAATAATAATACGTTAAAGACGTCTATATTGTGTTCAAAAAATGTGTATTTTAATAAAGAAAATTCGATTGGCAAGTTACTAGGTTTTGGCGAAGAAACTATTCAAGCTAATATATTAACAGAGTCCTCTTTTCCTGTATCCATTCTGTCTACAACTATAGTGCGAGTTGAATGTGATATAGTGAGCGGATCATTTGTAAACGGAAAACCAAGTCATATTATTCACGAGTTTGTGCCTAATGTACCACCAGGCTATCGGATTATAGAAACACCGAAAAACGTAATTTATTTCCCTGTAACACAAATCAACTTGAGCTCTCTTAAAGTAAGAATATTGGACGTAAATGATAATTTAGTTAATTTACGAGGTGAAGAGATTCAAATATATTTACATCTTCGTAAAAAATGATAGATTTCAATAAAAGCGAAGTCTCGCACGTCAAACGTATTAGTAATCTTTGTGCTATCAAGAAAAGAAGACCTAATAAGCAACTTGCAAAGCTTACAAAAGAAAATAAACAATTTTTAAGAAACATTGGATTGTTAAAATGAGTATACTAAACTTAACAGATCGTTTTAGCTTTGATGACACGATTGAAAGTTTCGAATATCATTCATATAAACCCTACGTAACAAGTTTTAACTTGAATGATGAAATCCGTATACCTATTAACCAACAAGATCTTTACGTATTGCCTTCGGCGAGTACTCTCTATGTGGAAGGCACTGTTTCAGTATTCAATAGAGAGACAAAAGCAAAGGTGAACAGTGTACTTTTAACTAATAACCCTATACTACATATGTTTCAAGATATTCGATATGAACTGAATGGGATCGAAGTAGATAAAATTAAAAACGCTGGAGTTACCACAACTATGAAATCTCTTGTATCCATGAATGAACTCGATTCGTTAATGTCACAGTTATGGGGTTGGAACGTTGATGGTACTAAAATTACACATAACTCATTTTCTGTATCTGTTCCTTTAAATAAGATTCTTGGTTTCGCAGAGGATTATAAGAAAATAATTATCAACTGTAAACATGAACTTATTCTTCTACGATCGAATAGTAATTTAAATAGCGTAAAGTTGAATACAAATGAATACATAGACAATATTACTATATCTAAAATAGTATGGCGTATGCCTCACATTAAAGTTTCTGATCAGGTAAGATTAAATTTACTCAAATATTTAGAAAAAGATCGTGCTATTCAGATAGCTTTCAGAAATTGGGATCTGTATGAGTATCCGCTTTTACCTAAAACCTCTAAACATTCTTGGTCAATCAAAACTTCATCTCAAATTGAAAAACCACGATACGTTATAATTGGATTAAAAACGGATAGAAAAAATATGGCCAACAAAGATGTAACATGGTTTGATCATTGTCATTTGAGAGACGTCAAAGTTTTTTTAAATTCATACTATTTTCCGTATGAAAGTTTAAATGTAAGTTTTGGAGCTGAAAAGTATGCTTTATTATACGAACAGTACGCTAAATTTCAGCAGTCTTATTATAACCGCGGTCAAACACCGTTGTTAAGTCCGCAAGAATTTAAAGAGAAAGGTCCTCTTTTTGTAATCGATTGTTCACGTCAAAACGAAACCTTAAAAACAGGTTCAATAGATGTCAGAGTTGAATTAGAGTGCGAACAGGATATACCCGATAATACTGCGGCGTACTGTCTAATTCTGAATGATAGTATTGTAGAATACAAACCCTTAAGCAACATTACACGAAAAATATCATGATGACTGAACGTTTGTTCGTGGATCTTCAGGGATTTAAATCGTATAAAAATGAATTTATTGTTAAGGAATTTGCATACAGTACAAATGAATACACACAAGTATTTTCAATAAAACCTCCATACCCATTTTCGGCTTTATCGGAAAACGAAAAAAGACAAGTGAGATGGATAGAAAAAAACCTTGGTATTTTATGGCGCGATGGATATGTTGACTATAGGGAATTTAAAAGAATGATTCCCGCCTACTTGGAAAACAAGAAAATATATGTAAAAGGGTTAGAAAAAATTCAATGGGTTAAAGATTTATGTAGTAATTGTACTGTAATAGACTTAGGTGAAAATGGCTTACCTAAATTCGAATCTATGTATCAAAAGTATTGTAAAGACAGAACTACATATAATTGTTTAATTCATAAAAAATCTTGTGCGTTAAAAAATGTTATGTGTATAAAAAAATGGTATTCTGAAAATAATTTATCTTTATATTCTCATTTGTAATTTTCACTCTGTGTGAAGTATTTTGACAACGAAAGATCATATATTTCATTAATTACAAAGATTGTGCGTTAAAAAATTTTTATCTATGTTTGAAAAATGTATTGTGATTGTTTACATATATTATGATTTAATAAAAACCATAATATTACTGTTAATTTGATTTTTTTTCACCCCATTGATAAGCAAAGTTAGTTATCATTTGTTTTAAAATGATATATTTTATTTCTAATAAATAAATGATAACAACTCATACCTATTTCTGTTAGTAGTGCTAATATTTAATCAACATTAACCAAAAAGTTTTTTAAAAGAAGTTTATCTTAATTACTTATAGTTAAAAATGTTGCTTTTGACACTAACACCTAAACAAGAAAAAACTTTCTGGTTGATGTATACGTAAGGAATAAAACAACAAAATAATTTTAAAATATTTATTACATAACAAAACATATTTACACTTAATAACTAACACTATAGCCACATAACTTTTTTGATATTTTATTTATTAAATTTTCTGCGCTTTCTATTATCTCGTCAAATCCATCATTCGCCACATACTGCGCACTGAGTAGAACGTTTTCATTGCTGTCGTCGTGTTGATCTGGCATGGTGTCACTTATATTAATTATTTGAATTTTTATGAGTCTATTGCCCTTAGCTGCTTCGTTATTTATAACGAATGATGGCGGGTGTCCTCGTACACTTCTTTTCACAACTTTATTTAGTCTTTTCTTAGCCTTAGTTAGCTTAGTTTTTGTTTTTTCCTTCGCAGCTATCCTAGCTTCTTCTTCTTCTTGATATCCTTCTAACGGATCCTGGGCATATTGAGAAAATATGAATGGAGTATCTTGGAATCCTTCCATATTCTGAAACAAAAGAAATATTATAAACGATGTTTAAGGTATGTTAATCAGTGTAATGCACTTGATTAAACATATATAAATATAAAACAATTCAGATTAAACTTACCAAACTTGAGATACGAGTCAACTCTTGTAATGTAAGATATCAGGATACGGAATGATAACTTATTATAGCCGCTTCTATTTATATCAATTATAAATTCCATGCGTTAACAAAATTAACTGAGCATGTAACAACATGTTATCAACCTATCAATTACAATTTCCATGCGTTAACAAAATTATCTGAACACGTAACAACATGTCAACATCAGAACTATCAAGAAGCACTCTTTCTGATTTAGTATTGTATAATTTAACTTCATTAAAGAAAAATACGATCAAATGCTTTGATTTTATGTTAAATAATATAACACATTTATTTTACTCATAATTTAAGTTCATTTATTTCACTATGAATATTCTATGAATCGTCTAGCGATTAACTTAACAATTATTGGACCTATCTTTACAGGTAGTATAAATCCGTGAATGGCGTGAATAAGTTGATAAGTCTAGATGTAAACTTAATAGTATTTGGAACATATTGCATTAAGTTCAAAATTACGTTCATATTTTTCAATCAGTTATCAACTTACTTAAGTCATCCAGGGAAATGATTGGTTAAATAAAAAACATTTACTTGATTATGATAACAATATATTTATTTATTTATAATCTATTTTATAATTATCAGCTTACATACATATATATTTATTCCTTATGTAATAATCATTACAATACAAATATTCTCAACTTATACACTAAACATTTTATTTATAAACCATAATAAACCAACGAGTTTTACAAGTTTTACAATTCTACATTTATTAAAGAAGAAAACATTAAAAATACAATATTTCACAAATAGTGATAGATACTTGTTAAAAGTCCATAAATTGATAGAAGTTCGTTCGACGCAACAACTATAGCTACTGTACTTTAATTTATAACAAATTTAATATTGATTTATGTCCCCAAGATTTAGTCATGATTTTATCATTTAAAATAAATCGCTTGTCGTCATTGGAAGACAATGCAATTTTATTTACACTTCGTGTGAAAATTTCGTGTTTAATGGATTTGAACAAAATGTTTTTCTTTCTTACAACATCGTTCTGAAACAAAACCTTCGTATAATCAGAAACATTTAAATCTCGAACTACGTATTTTTTAACGCCTTTTGCTTTTTTAATAGTACTATCTTCAGTTCTAACACAGTAGAGCTTTGAACGCAATCCTACAAATTCCATTATGATTTTTCCGCTCATTTCGTCCTTAAACAGACCCGGAACTTTTTTATTCAAGAGAGGAATGTTATACTGATTATTTTTTATATAATTGCTTGTATCAAAATGAGGTAAAAAAATGTTTTGTAAATCTTGATAAAAATTTTCACATTCTATAGTATAAATAAATGAGTCTGTGTCCATGTAACACAACTGAACTCGGTCCTCATAGAAGGGCTTTACTATTGAATAATGAAAGTCGAACATATGACTTTTTGATAATTCTAAAACAGTAAACCCTATGTAGATTGGTTTATCAAGGAAAATTTGTTCAGGTTTTAATTGTATAGCCACTAAATTTTCTGAAAATATAGATACACTGTGAAAATTGGGTCTTGAAATTAGCTTTTTAGCGGTTTTTGTTTGTTTTGTCTTATTATTTTTATCACTCCATTGATTAACAAGATGCACGTTGACCCTTTTTTCGTTATTTTCTAAAGTTTTGCCGAACATAGCATTATTTAATAACTTAAAAAAGTCTTGTTCAGATATTGTTTTAGCCTGTTGACGCAATTTGGTGTTTAGGTCTATATACTCTTTTAAATACGAACTTTGTTTAAAAGTTATGACGCGATGAATTTTGCTTAACAAAAGTCCATGTTATAACAGTTTTTGAGATGAACATAATGAATCACATAATAAAACTTATTGTATAAATTAGGTATAAGTTTTGGATTTTTTCCTCCTGGTGGAATACTTTTTTCTGGACAAAACGGTAAATCATTGTGATAATTATGTAATTCTTTAGGATAAATTAAATCAACTTCAAGAATATAACCGTACTCCGCATTATCATCCACGGCTGTGATATTTAATTCGTTTTGTTCCTTTTGCGACAAGAATTTAAAATCGCTCAAAGGTAAAGCTTGACACATACTAAAACCATATAAATTATTGCAATCCATGTACACAATAAATGAGTTTTTCTGAGATGAATCATAATCAGGTATGTATTTATTGTTGGCTTTAGCATAGCGTCTGGAACACATACAAACGCCCCCTCGAATACCAGATTGTATCATGCGTATTATTTCTAGATCATTAATTAATTCCAATTGAACGCCTGTTTTTAAAAGCATTGCATCAAATGATAAGCTCGGTGCTGTAAGATAAAAAGCTGGATCTAACTGATAATGATACTTGCAAGTCTTTCGAAAATTTTCGAAAATATCTGTCAAAAGCAAAACGTCCGTCTTCAAATAAATATCTGTATACTCTCCTAAGTTTTTAATGTTAAATTCTAACCAAACCAACTGTGCATGCTCATAATCTTGATCAGTGATTACTTCGTTAGTTAAAGAGTTGAAAAAATTTTCTTTAGGAGGTAACTTTTTTTCTTTATAACAGTCCCACCCTGTTACATAATCGTAGGGATAAACTCCCTTTTGAGTCAATAAATTAAATTGTTTTTCATTTGAAAAACATGATCGTAAATGTTCGAATTGTTCTTTTTGTAAGGTCTTAGTGAGCTTATTAAGACTTTCTCCTAAAAATTTATAAGAATCAACAAATCTTAACTGTATTAAACTATTGTCATCCATCATAATAAACTTCGTAAATGAAATGTAGTTCTCTTTGGTTTTAGGTATAATTTTAATAGCCCCCGGGATTTCGCCCAACTTTTTTATAAATAAATGACAGTCATATCCTGATAAGTTGTGAAAAAATACCGGTATAAATTTCGGGAGTTTGTATTGTAAATTGCAATAATTATGGCTTGCACCTCGAAATTGTCCTGTAATATGACAGTGGTCTCTTACTTTATCGTTAAACAATAAATGATTACAAATATGACAACGTTGAGAAGTTCTAAATTTTTTATCATCTTCTTCAGTATATATCATGGAGGTGTAGCTCTTTAAAACCTCATTAATTTTATTTACATCACTCAGTAAAGAATCAATGAACTTGTCAACGCAATCTAAACCACGATAAGATGTAAACCGATTTTTGTTCTGATCTGATGAACAAACGATTTGATATGCAAATGCTGCAGGAATATGTCGTTGTAGGGTTATTGTGTTATCTGTATTTAATTCTGATTCACTATTATTTACGGGTTGCAGTATTGTTTCGAAGTCCGCATAAATTACAAAAGGAACATTTTGTTTACGTTCAAAATTTTGAAATTGAATAACAGAACCATTTTTCGGTAGGACAGTTGCAACTCCACAACAAACATGCTTATTTACATTTTCAGCTGAAGAAAAAAAACATAAACAATTTTCGCAAATATATAGTTTCCCGTGGTGTTTTGTTATCTGACACTTAACGAGACAAGCCAAATCTTTTATTAAGCAGTAATGGGATTTATTCCTATCTTCAACGAGTAACAAGTGAATTCTTTTCTTATTTTTTGATTCAGATTTGTAAAGCGGTCCTATTATCTTATTCTTTTTTAGACCATAGACATTTAAACATAAGTTTGGATTATTATTTTCAAATATTGTAATATCTGAAAACGTTACTGGAAAAGAGATTCCTTCCGTATTGAGCACTTGGCGAAAATCGGGATATGACGTTACTCGATCGGCGTGACTCGACGCGGGATAAAGAGCTGCAGTTACCGACCACAAAAAGCAAAATGGGTCTTTATTATGAATATTTATGCATGCTTTTTTATTTTTTATTAATTTAGGCAACTCGATAAAGCTTGATCCAGATAGCGGTTTATATTTATTAACATTTATTTCTAAATGATTGTTATTCAGAAATGTCCATCCACTGTCCCGATCTTGGAATTCTTCAACTTTTTTTAAAATGCTATTGAGGAAATTTAAAAATATTTCCTGAAAATCATAGTTTTTGTGGAGTGCGATATTTTTAGTAGCGAATGACTTTATTTCTTGAGAGTTATTTTTAAAAAGCATGAACGTACAAAAAAGTTCCACATTAACTTTAATACAAGTATTTGTCTCAAGTAAAGCGTCTAATAATGTTTTAATTTGGTTAGACATATGATTAAAAAAAGAATGGATGGAATTCTGTTCATTTTCGGTACGCGCTATTAATCTATAACTGGCAATACGATAGCGAAACGCTGATTTAATTAACTGAACACCCTCACTTAGAAGCTCAGTACATTTGTTTTTGTGTGCATTCGTACGTAAGTGTCCCACCCAATGTTTTTTTTGTATAGATAAACTACACGTAGCACAAAAAGGCATTTTTTGTAAAGCTAAGCGAACCTCTATCAATTTATTAAAAAAAACCTGTATTATTTAATTAAGGATTGATTTTATCGGAGTAAAAAACTGCGTTTGAATCTTTGAAAACGGTGTGACAGTTCTTAACAAATTTTTGGAGAAGGCTCCACTGAGACGAATCTTGATCCGCTTGCAATTTAAGCGTTAGTAGAGCCTTTTTCCAACGTTCATCGGGAGTATATTTAGTAAAATCATTAGTATTATACACCTTTAAATCTATATAAAATTCACCGTTAGCCGATGCAACACGTCGCGATACTCCGTTGGCTACTCTGCTCTGGAAGGTTGAAATAGCTGCTGTTGACACTGTATCCTTCGATGCTGCAATGCTCTCGTACTCGCATCCAAAAATGTCCTTCTTCTTGTTCAGGCTGAAAATAAATAAAAAAATAATAAATTAAAAATTCTAAATAAATAAGTTGTGGTGTGGTGGTGGTTAAAAACATTTTAAACAACATTTTAATACATTAATAAGATAGGTATTTCAAACGAGCATCTAACTTACCTTTTAGCTTTTTCTGCTCCGTTATGCTGCCGTTTCACCGCTGTTGGGGTTGAGGATGTCTTTGGCTTTTTTACCTTGTGTTCAGAGTCAGAGCTGGAATCGTACGGTAAATAAACATTAAACAATTGAAACCATATTCCAAGTAAACCGTCATACAAATTATTATTTTATTTTTAGAGGAAATTATATTCCAATACGATCATTTAATAATACAAAATTCGTACCTCAACAAATCGTCTGAAGTGATAGCTTGAGCTTTTTTGTTTATAGAGCTCGATGAAGATTTCTTCGGCTTAGTTATCTCGTATTCAGAGGCAGACCTAAAATTGTTAAGAGAAAAAATTACAATTAAACCATTAAACAAATAGTTTTTATTTATAGGGCTAAGCAATATGTACTTACCGCGATAAATCATCCCGAGAGCCAGCGTGGACTGATTTACAACTTTTAACTGCACGACGAGATGATTTTTTTTTCGGTTTCGGCGCTATCTCATATTCAGAGTCAGACCTAAAATCATTTAAAGGAAATAATGATTAATGATAAACTAATGATATAATCATACACTAAGTAAACTATCAAATCACTCTTATTCGTAGAACTACTCGTAAATAAGAACGAAGTAAAAATACTAACCTCGATAAATCGTCGAGTGCTTCCGCTCGGGATGGTTTTACTTTTCTTATTTTTGATGATCCTCTCGTCTCATTACCATAAACTTCTGAATCCGACCTGTAATATATATTGAAACATTATAATTAGTTTGATTACAAAATTTTTGAATAAATTTTATCTAAAATATAATAATATAAAATACATACTTACATGGTGATTTATTTAAGTCTGAAAGTAACTGTATCGGTCGAGATTCACCTCAGTAATGAAACACCGCACCTTCAAACGTATTCATAAATAATTTGTTGTCAATTTAGCAAAACGCAGCAGGGTTATCAAGCGCTTTCGTTACAGTAATAAAAATGTTTAATTATCATCTTCTGCCTACTATTAAATACATTAATATGTATTAACTCGCTGGTATTCCTCAAAAAGGGTAGGCAGAGCACAAGGAACAATAAAACCATTTAAAAAACCTTATCTATCTTTTAATATTATACTAGTAGGTAATGATTCATAAAAATATGAATTTCTGATGACACAAAAAGGTTTTTAAGATCATAAGTACAATTTTAAAAAAAACCTTTTTTACATGTAAGAGACTTGCTGACTATTTACTATAACAATATTATAATTTTATAAGCACAAGTTGATCTTTGTTGAAACTCTCACCATGATGGACAATCAATATTTTTTAGCAACCCTAATATTAAATTAAATTCATTACGAAACTACGAGTAAGTCGCAATCGTTTGATATGCGATACCCTTTGTTCTGCCGACTTGTTTACTCGAAAGCGAAGTGCAACCTAGCTTTATTTGCTTGCATAGTGACTACAAGTAACCAGTGACATGAAATTTCAACGCATTGTAAACTATAACTTGCTCTGTTAAAGAAACAAATCAGCCTGACTGATTTATTGAGTTAGGACTAATTTCCATTTCAAATATCTTTTTGCTATTGGTAATTGCACGCGTCACGCTAACGAAGTTTTATATTCTTATTTTATACATATTTAAATAAAGATTAATTTGTAAGCTAACTCGGATGTTCGTAGGAAAACCCTTTTTTTCCTATTACTAGACAATGACAAACATTCTTATACTGAAATAAATATTCATGCGCATCACACAAATATTAGTTCTGACCGGGAACCGAACACAGAACCGCTAGCTTTGTAGGTGGGGTCACTTCCAAATTTGACAAATTAAGGATTAAGATTTTGTTAAAAGAGACATCTGTGCAGTAATCATTGAATTATTAAAGTTGCGAGCTTACACAGGTACCTATATGAAATCTAATCCCTCACGTTCCGCGGATGACACATATTTACTAAATAAACTGAACAGTCACTGCGATTACGCATTAAATTAAACTTTATTCTCTAGTCTGCAAGGTAGATTTTGCTTCAACATGATGAACTGACATGGGACTTTTAAATTATAAAAGTGCATCGCATGTACTCTCATAGATGGCAGTATTGTTCAATAATATTTGTTTAAGCACATTTTACTATAAATTCTTGCAAAAACTAATAACAAAATATATTTTGGATCAAGTCAACGAGTTGTTATGAAAAATCCTTGTGTTTTCATGTTGAAATGATGAATAAATTGACTTTGTATATATATAAAAAATAAGAATGTTCTACATCGCGCTATCGAAGTTTTTTAGATTTGATCATTATATATACAAATTTCAATACTACAACCATCGGGAAATCCGTGTCTATGACGACCGGTAGCACATGGAGGACCCGCCACAATCATGTTGCGGAACCTGATCAACTCTGTGATGTGTGTTGTGGTAATTTGAAATTGAAATTGAAAAATGAAATATTTGAAAGGATAATCCTTGGCGCTAAGCGGTCGATAGCCCTTGGAGAATCCGCCTAAACACGTCAAACGCAGCCTTAAGCCGGGGTTCAGCACCCTGGGGGTTGCATCATGTCTGTGGGGTTTGGCCCACTTCACAGGCATGTTGTGTGTAAACATCATAGCACCGCTATGTGACCGTAATGGTCAGACTTGCAATGGACCTGATCAACCCAGCGCAAGTAATGTTAAGCTTTTGGTTTTTGTTGCAAGTTGCGTTATGTTAAAGTGATGTCTGATGTCTAACGCAAAACCTTTGGTTTGAGTTCGTATTGTTGATTTCGCATCGATCGAATAAACGATCAAGATGAACGCATATCACAATGTTATGTCAAATTGCATCGAGTATTCAAAACCTCAAAAGCTATTGAGCATTCTAGACCACTTGCATCGAATATTTAAATCCTCAAAAGCTATTGGGCGTTCTAGACCACTTGCATCGAATATTCAAATCCTCAAAAGCTATTGGGCGTTCTAGACCACTTGCATCGAATATTCAAATCCTCAAAAGCTATTGGGCGTTCTAGACCACTTGCATCGAATATTCAAATCCTCAAAAGCTATTGGGCGTTCTAGACCACTTGCATCGAATATTCAAATCCTCAAAAGCTATTGGGCGTTCTAGACCACTTGCATCGAATATTCAAATCCTCAAAAGCTATTGGGCGTTCTAGACCACTTGCATCAAATATTCAAATCCTCAAAAGCTATTGGGCGTTCTAGACCACTTGCATCGAATATTCAAATCCTCAAAAGCTATTGGGCGTTCTAGACCACTTGCATCAAATATTCAAATCCTCAAAAGCTATTGGGCGTTCTAGACCACTTGCGTAATATTGGGCATTCCACCGAGTGAGCGAGGTGGTCCAGAATGCCCAATATTATACTACTCACGCTTGCACTCACAACTGACAGTATATTTGTCACTCGTGTGTCATAGAACAACGAAGATTGCCGATCGGCATTACGAAAATGATATCATTGTAAGTTGCATTGATGTCGCAACAACTTTGATTGTTGCGCCCCCATTGACTCAGAAATAACGACAGTGTTTAGTCACGAAAATAATAATTAAGTAGGTTCGCCCAAATTAATCAGTGCTACCTGCAACTAGGTTTCGTAGTGTCGAATGTACGAACGCAGCAAAAACCAAGGAAATCGCGTCCTATTTGTGGAACAGATATATTACTTTTACTCCGATCGCTTTTTGCCGCGTGAGCGTGACTCACGGACCGCGATTAGTTCGACGACAAATAGACGCTGTTTTAATTAATGTAAGCCTCGGCTCGGTCGACGCGCTCGCCTGTAAAATAAGTAATGTCTTTTTCATGTCTTTTACTCTGAAAGTAGGTCATTGTTTATCTTAGAATCGGGTTGAAACTGATGCATGTCGACCCTAGGGAAGAAAGGTTGAAATTGAAACCGGACAAGAGAATCTCGGACCACGCTCAGTGTAGGGTTCCGAAGCCGTTGTTACAAACACATAAATGTACCCCCAAAAATACGATGTGGAAAAATGCACTAGCAAAAGAGTGAATGGCACTTACGTCCTTTTGTTGAGAAGGTTGAAAATAATTTTCATCGAAAGTATTTATTAATGTATTTATTTATTTATTTATTTATTTATTTATTTATGGTAACAGAATTATCAAAAAGTTTTTATAGTTGTTGGAAATTCTGTAGCTCTGCCTACCCCACTTTGGGAATAAAGGCGTGAGTCTATGTATCGTCGGTCTAGATGTGACACCTCGTAACTAAATTTTTTTAGTAAAATGAGATTTTGATGCAGAAAGTTTCAAATAGTATTTCCGGTGTTAACTCGTAAAAATGTTTTCTGCATTACAATTCATTTTGACGGCTAAAAACGACTTAAGAGTGACATCTCGTAACAAGCATTGGCTTAGTTTTCAACGCAGTTTTTTGTCTCTCCTGAAAAGTTTGTCAGTTTGCATATACGAGGTATCACATCTAGACCGACGGTATGTATGTATGTATTTATTAAGCGCTATGTTGTTATTTTTTAGTCTAACGGTATCAAATATAAAAGACGGAGGGGAACAATTCTTGCTACTTCCGAATCGATTATTTCCGGAAATATGTATTCACATAATCAAAAAACTGGTTAGACACCTTAAAGTGTGTGAAACCGTAAAAATGAAGTAGCATAGCCATGGCGGCCCAAGTAATATGCCTTCATTGTAGCAGCGTTTACTTTATTACTCCTGGCGAACCTTCTTTTTTGTCAGGAGAGGGGGAGGCATGGCTCGCGTGTATGATCTGCGGCCACGAGAGATGGCTGCGGAGGTTATTTGTTCAGCCGCCTCCCCACCGCCCCGCACCCCGCCGCTTCACCCCCTGACGCCCTTTAACCTTCCCCATTATTTGCTCGGTTTCCGTGAATGAAAAGAAACTCTTTAGTTAAGTCACATGCAGGCAACGTGACTACGGGATTACGTGAGTCGCAGAGACACCCTGACTGAACTGAGGGCCCAGACCAGGGGGTCCAGACAAGATGCACACGCCGTTATCGTTTTTCTGTTCTATCGTCTTCAAATGTATGGGATCACAAATTGATCACGTGGTTTATCGAAGAGAATAGAAAAGTACCTAGCCAACATTATACTTTTCGTTTTTCGTAAATATTTTGAAACGAACAGAAAAACGCTCAGAGCTGTCACAATGACAAAATCCGTACAAACGGCTAGTCAAGTGGCACTTTTGACGTGCATTCTGTTCTGTATTCTACAGTAAAATGTAGAAAACTATTCTCTCGCCAAAGACTTGGAGAAAAGCGCTCGGCGCTCAGATGCACTGCGCTAGCTAGCGTTTCTCTTCGTTTAGTTTTTAAACCAATCGCGTCACTGGTAGATGACGTGATACGAAAAGTCACGTGATCAACCAGTGGTGCGCTTGGTTTAAAAAAGAAACGAATAGAAACAATAGTTAGCGTAATGCATCTTGTCTGGGCTCTCTGGGGTGTTATTCTCTCAAAAACCACGGACGGTCGGACGAACGAGCGAAATCGCAGCGGCGAGTTGTAATATCAGGGGACAATGTCACACCAATTGACCTAGTCCCAAAGTAAGCTCAAGGCTTGTATTATGGGTACTAGACAACGATATAAATACTTATATAGAGAAATATATACTTAAATATATAGAAAACATCCATGACTCAGGAACAAATATTCGCGCTCATCACACTAATATCTGCCCTTAGGCCAGGGTCGTTTTCACCCGCCGCCCGCAGCCGACAGCGGCCCGCCGCCCGCGGCGTCTGAATGGTATGTTCGGGAATGCTCGGGAGTGGTCGTTTTCGCCCGCCGCGTGCGGCGTCCCCCCGCCGCCCGCTGGCCGCCGCGTCTTTAGTTATTTTGAAGCATTGCGGCGGGTGGACGCTGGCTCAATATGGAGAAATTCACCAAAGAAAAGGACGAACTTTTGATCGAGTTAGTCAAATGTATCTACAAGATACATTTGATGCACAGGACAAAAACTTTAAAAATAACAATTTTAAATATCTTGTTCTTCTTTTTCTTTTGCTTCTTCAATATTATTAAAAAATCCTCATCCTCTTCCTCCTGAAGCAATAAATATGCTAGAGTTTTTTTCCATTTCACGAACCTACACACACACGTCCGTTCGCAAGCAAAAACCCTCTGAATGCCGCGACTGGCCGCCGCGGCTACGTTCTCAAAACGACCAAACATCCGCTGTCGGCGGCGTCTAGATTCAGACGCCGCGGGCGGCGGGCCGCTGTCGGCCGCGGGCGGCGGGTGAAAACGACCCTGGCCTTACCGGGATTTGAACCCAGGACCGCTAGCTTCGTAGGCAGGGTCACTACCAACTAGGCCAGCGCGTCGTCAAGTAGTTATAATATAACATGTCGTTAGATTCGTCTTGGCGTGAGGGTTAATCTTTTTATTAGAGTTGTTATTCTATTTAATGTTATTATCAGTAGGCATCATGGTCGTCATAACTTTAAAAATATATTCATGGAATCGATTTGCATTCCGTCCTGCTCTACTTACGGACGTGTCGCGAACATGTATCTTCCTTCTTCGATCTTTATCGATAATATGCCGTATTACAACTCAATAAGGAACGATGAATGATTTAAATTTATTTAACTCGTGGGATTCCCTAACGTTTATATGCATTACCATTATGTTTATATGTTAACATGTTAAATTGTCTTTTGTCTGTTCGGACCGCACACGGCGAATTTTGTAATAATTCGGAGTGAAGTAAACAAAGGCGGTATATGTCTTTGCAATTCGCAACTAACCGAGAGGTTTCTTCCGCTGGTTAGTTTCGTTATCCCCCCCCCCCCCCCCTTTTCCTCCTCTTAATGTTCTCATCCAGTATCGGTAGCGCCGCGAGAATCCTCTAGTATTGCGGGTATTTAACGAAATACACGAAAGCGCCTACAACATTAATGCGATTGTTATTTTCCATTGTTAAAAAGTCCTAAAAAAGTCATACTTATAAACAGGGCGAGGGATTTTTTTATAGGTACTATCGTAACTAGCTGTACCCTGCGCGCGTCGCTACGTCGTACCAACTCAGAAACCTGCGTAGACTCATGCACAACACTTTGCTGAAGATCATCACATGGTCAAATGCATAGTTTACGATTCTATAAAGGACATACAGACAAACATTCATTTTTATATACAGACTAGCGACCCGCCCTCGCTTCGCTTCGTTTTATGTTAGTGTTTTGTAAGGGCTGGTATAGACAGACTGCACTATGGCATTTCGATCGCAGTTCTGATGCAGTTGACGTAACTGCATCAAACCGTACAGACGACAGACGAGTGCACTCGAACTGTACTCGTAACACCCGTAGGTACATAATCCATTAAAATATTATGCATAAAAACTTTCCTCTTGAGTCACTCTACCTATTCATGACCGCATTAAAATCTGTTGCGTAGTTTGAAAGATCTGAGCGTACACACAGAGCGACCGACGGCGGGAAACGCCTTTGTTTTTACACGACTGCCCGAAAAAACGAGTGTATGTTTTCAGGGTTCATATATGTACATTCACGAGATTTAATTTGGTAGTTTCGGTACCCACCTTAGGTCCAATTCAACCTGACATTCTACAACCATAACGTTGAGTTTCCTAAAAGTTACAAATGACTTGACATCTCTAATGACATTGACGACTTCAAGCATATTTTTCTTGAAATGGGTCCCAAATTAAAGCTCGTGACTGTATGTACGATTCTTTATTCCGCCAAAACTTCTGAACGCCTGAGCCGATTTAGATGTGTGTGGTATCGTTAGAATCATTTCACTATCCCGGGTGACATAGGATACCTAAACTGGTAAAATTGACACGATAACAATGGCAAAAGGTCAATTATGAACATAGGTAGGTACATCGACGACCGTAGGTATAAAAATGCAGTCCGGTTTTTAAAGCTTGCTTTTCATTTAGTTATATACTTAGTACAGATAAAGAAGTGCCCCAACTGCTACAGTTACTCCTGGTGTGAATCAATCGAGGAACTTGTAAATCAGTGTCAGTTCCCGCTATCGGGTTTTACCGCAAAAACCGCAATGTGTATCATGCTTTATTATTGTTTTCAATGCACCAATTAGGGTTCCGTAATTAAACCAAGAACTTAACCAACCAGTAGAGCAAGCAGGCTTCAGGAAAGGGTTTTCAACAATAGACCACATTCATACCCTGGAACTACTTATGGATAAATACCAGGAGAAACGGAGACCACTCTATATTGCCTACATAGACTACCAGAAAGCATTCGATACTGTGTCACATGAAAGCATATGGGAAGCTCTCAAAAGCCAAGGAGTAGAGCAACAGTACATAGAGCTCATCAGAAGTCTATATAAAAATAGTACAGCCAGAGTCCAGCTAGAGACCAAGGGCCCAAACTTTCCCATTAAAAGAGGCGTGAGACAGGGGGATCCCTTATCTCCAAATTTATTCATTACAGTACTAGAATCCATTTTCAGACAACTAGACTGGAATAATTATGGAATATATATAAAAGGTAAATATTTAAACCACCTACGATTTGCAGATGACCTGGCCATACTAGCAGAAACCCATTCACAACTACAACATAATTATGATTGGAACCCTACATAGTGCCAGCAAGGAAGTGGGTCTCGAAATGAACTTATCAAAAACGATGGTAATGACAAACAGCACAGAAATTCAAGTATCAGTGGGAGGCGAGCCCCTAAAATATACAGAACACTACATATATCTTGGCAAACAAATAAGCTTTAATAAGAAAATGAATGAGAAGGAAATTGAAAGACGAACACAAATCACCTGGAATAAATACTGGAAACTGCGGGAAATATTCAAGAGTACCTTGCCCATACCCTTGAAAACTAAAGTAATGAACTCGTGCCTATTACCATGCCTGACGTACGGCTGCCAAACATGGAAATTCACTAAAAAGATTGAAGAAAATATAAGAACTTGCCAACGCGGATTGGAGCGAAGCATGCTTAGTATAAGAAAAATACATAAAATAAGACACACGAAAATAAGAAAATTAACTAAGTGTACAGATGCTCTACAATTTGCGAAAAAACTAAAATGGAAGTGGGCTGGCCACATAGCACGTCTCTCGGATCAACGTTGGACGAGAACACATCACGTGACGTCATGGACGGGCCCGCTCGGCAAAAGAGGTAGAGGAAGGCCCAAGACAAGATGGGATGACGACATTAAAAACATCGCCGGTCCAAACTGGATGGAAGTAGCCCAAGACCGAGACAAATGGCTAACTTTGGAGGAGGCCTTCACCTGTGAAGACGGGGTTCTCGCTTAATAATAATAAGAATGTAGTTTTTCGTTAAAAATAAATAACACTAGAATAAGCAATTAGATTTAAAACTAACCATTAGCATGTAAATATTGTACTTGTATAAGATAAGCAAGAAATAAAAGGCTTTTTTTATTTTTATTTTTTTTTATTTTTTTTTTATTTTTTATTTATTAATTAAACCAAGAACCCTTATAATTTCGCCATCTCCTTCTGTCACACTGACGTCTTATCAGAATCAATCGAAGTCACAGAGCTGAATTTTATGCACATAAAATAAACAGGTTACCGACCTCTCACACATGTAAATCAAGGGTAACAGTTTTTTTAAATGAAGTACTTACCCATTTTTTTTTATCAAAAACGGTTCTTACAATAGAAATGGTATTTTTAATTAAGTATAAAAATCTAAACTTGCCTAACTTAAGTAATGTATTATAACATTATAGACCAAGCAATACATTACGACAAACAACTATATGACTTTCAAAGGGATAGCATCAAAGGCGATATGGTTTTACCGAGCAGAATTAGACCTCCTACAAAGTCACGCTAAGATAATGTACCTAATAATTGTACATCTTCCACTCGCAGCGGTCGTTATACTTTTATGACTGCGCGTTCGCTTGTATGTGTGTGTACACGCTTACACATACAAGCGTAAGCTCGAATCGATTTAACTATACTCGTACTAATTAAGTTACTTATATTTCCCGTCCTCGATATTGACCAAGAATCTCCGACACATGTTGTTCGCCGTCGCTTCCTCGACGCGCCGCGCTCAGCTGATGCCGTGACTCACCCCACGCGGCGGCTCCCCGAGGAGCCATGAACACATACAATCACTGGGACGCGGCAGCGAATAAGCAACTAACACAAAAAGTACGTCAACGAACTTCGCAGAACGGAGAAGTTGGCAAAAACCAAGTGACGTCAGACATCGGCTCGGAGACGAAGCGTACCTCATGTGGATAAATAAATATAACTGTCGGGCTGTTGATTGACGCTCAACGATCTGGTCAGTCGGTCAATCGCGTAGTCACCGAGTAAATAGGGAAATCGATATCATAGAACAATCTCATAGAACAGGACAATGTGCCAAATAAACCCCAGGCGTCGATTAAAGCAAGTCATGTCTACAAGTGTTGTATAATTATGGGTTTTTGGTACGTGTGATCATTGGCGTTGTGCTTTTAAACTTAGTTCTAGGCTTGTAAACACAGCATCACATCTAGCTATACACTTCAGAAATCTGAAATATTGCATGAAAGAGAGTCGCACTAGAATCGAATGTTGTTGACATAATACACATATATACATCTCTTTCTTTTTCTCTCTGCTCTGTCTTTAATGGTTAGTTAGGTGTGATGTTGTGTGTACTAGAGTTACCGTAAAATTCAAATGCGTTGCCAACCCTGAGGTGAGGACTAAGATAGAATGCCTCTATGCTAGTAGTTTCGCCGGTTGTCTTATCCCCACACCGGAACACAGCAATGCGAACACTGCTATACCGCCTAGAATCTCGGCCCAGTTTGTGAACAACGGTCCTGAGAGCTAGGTTTTATGTATATTTCGTTGATCGTCTGCACGTTACGCTGGAATTCAAATGGTCTAGATATTATAATGCGTCCGATTTTGCCCAATCTAGTACTAGACTAGTCCTTTCTCTAAATCACCTGCTCATCCGGTCGCCAGGTGCGCCGGCGCACGACAGTCTTTGATCAGACTTGCTAATTCGAAGCCCGCGCTAAGGTGAAGGTCGTATGTAGAACATACCAGCTTCACACCGCGACTTCTTCAAATGCGTCTTCTATTTAAAAAAAAAAAAAATATTTTTATTACCATTAACAAACAAGGTGTACACAAATAAGGTTGAGATCTCCTTGTAGGTCTGAGTAGACCTGTCTTAGGACTCGCTCTTCCAAAAGTAAGTAAGTACATAATTTTGTTAATACTTAGGTACAAAATAATGCTTAAAATTACTTACTCAGCCTAAACTGTGGAAGAGTCAAATAAAAAATAATTTATCTACACGAAAAATTGTTTTAACTTTCAATAAGAAATATTTGCTCTTACCGGCAGTCGAACCCGCGGCCACTAGCTTGAGGTAGCTCACTAGTCACTACCAATTCCAATCAGGGCCGAGATTCTTGGCGGTAAAAACCACATCATCTTTGACCAGGGTAGTGATTCTGTAAACAACGCCGGTTGTGCGGACTGTCGAGTGATATCCAAGCGGCGAGATTAAGTAGTCCCGTCAGTGCGAACAAAACACATTGTACCTCGTGCATTTTCAATTAAGCAGCACGATGGGTCGAACGTATAAGGCTGCTTAATTTATTTATTTATTTATTTATTTATTTATTTATTGGAAAACAAACAGCTTAAATATTACAAAAAATATAAAATAATATGGATAATACATGAGCCAAAACAGTTTTCACTACTAGATAACACAATTTATGCTCAGAGGAGATAAAAGCGTGAAAAGTAGAAACTTATTTTAATAATAACATTAACGAATGGAAGGAGAAAGCAAGTAAATTTGGAAGAGGAGAAAAAATAAAATAAAAATAACACAAAAACCAAAACACTAATTACTAGCTACCGTTTTCTGTTTTAACTGTTTTCACTGCGGAAATAAATTGCCCAAAGCGCAAGCTAAAGGGGTCAATGTGCGAATATTTGATGTTGTAGGTTGAGCATGCTTTGATGAGATAGGATTTTTTTTGTTGAATTGAAAATGCACGCGCTACAATGTGTTTTGTTCGCACTGACGGGACTACTTAATCTCGCCGCTTGGATATCACTCGACAGTCCGCACGACCGGCGTTGTTTACAGAATCACTACCCTGTTACCGTATTGTCAACGTTACGATAGCTCTATACTCGTAACACTTGACAGTAATGGCGGTCGGGTTCAAAACATTACGATGACACGTCAAAAGCCATATTGTTTTTCCGAGTGGAGTAGAGGCGCTGCATATTATAATCAAGGATCGGAAGAACGCCCGTCATTTTGAAAACATAACCCTGTTCCGTACAGTAGAGACTTCGTTATGATGTTAATAAAAAACATGATTAGGTATTTTATAGATTTATTACAGTATTCAGAGACAGAGGAGTTTTGCGGGTGGTAGGACCTTGTGCAGGGCCCGTCCGGATCGCTACCACCATCTTATCCATTAACCTACCGCCAAACAGCAGTGTTCGCATTGTTGTGTTCCGGTTTGGGGATAAGACAGCCGGTGAAATGACTAGCATAGAGGCATTCCATCTTAGTCCTCAGGGTTGGCAACGCATTTGCAGTGTTAGGATTGCATCGCAGTCCTGTGAATGCGAATGTCTATGGGTCATAGTTTCCACTTACCATCAGGTGGCCTATGTGCTCGTTTGTCTACTCTATGACATAAAAAAAAAAAAAAAAAAAAACAATTTTATTAATGAATGACACCGGATTTTTCATGACACAAAACAAACACACGAACAGTATACCAATGTCAACGATTAAATATGCCCTAACGACGTCCGTGGACTGTGAACGAACTTTTTCGAGTCATAAATGGGTCCTAAAATTTTGAAAAAAAAAACCTTGTTCTTTAAAATTGGCAAAAATGTTTATTCCCATGACCATTCCCGTGTCGCTCATTAGTAAAATTGCCGTTGAATACTTTAAAATCATGGTATAATAAATCTATAAAATACCTTCTTTTTTAGGGTTCCGTAGTCAAACTAGGAACCCTTATAGTTTCGCCATGTCCGTCCGTCCGTCCGTCCGTCCGTCCGTCCGTCCGTCCGTCCCCAGTCTAGCTCAGAGACTCATAGTACTAGAAAGCTGTAATTTGGCATGAATGTACATATTAGTCACGCCAACAAAGTGGTAAAATAAAATTTTGAAAAATATTTTTTTTTAATGCTCCTCCCCTACACGTAACGTGGGGATGTCTTTTTTTTTTCTTGCCTACCCCATAGTGTGGGGTGTCGTTGGATAGGTCTTTCAAAAATATTGCGGGTTTATGAAAACAATTTTTCGATTAAGGGATCCGTTTATGAAATATTAAGCTTTAAAGCGCTATTTTTTGTTAGAGTCAAGTGTCCCCCCCCCCCCCCCCTACAGCCAAAACTACAAGTACTAAAAATCTGAAAAAAATCTTCAACGAAAGTGCATATAACGAATTTTAAAGGAAAACTATCACGGCTAAGTAGACATGATTAGTTCCTGAGATACAGGCGATTAACGGGTTTATACCTACTAAAAATCATCTAAGACAGCGCCAAATAACTTTAAATAGAAAATTGTTTCATACATGTTGATTTTTGAGATAGTTTTTTGTGTTTGTCGTTACGGCTTCGGAACCCTACACTGAGCATGGTCCGACATGCTCTTGCCCGGTTTTTTATAACATCATTAGGAAGTCTCTGCTGTACGGAACAGGGTTATGTTTTCAAAATGACGGGCGTTCTTCCGATCCTTGATTATAATATTAGTGGTGTAACACGTTGCTCGAGTGGGGACGCGGCGGCGGCTCAATTAGTCGCGTGATTAATTAAAACAAAGTCAAATCCATCAGCCGGCGGCCGTAACGACTCGTGTAGCGATTTAGTATATTGTTCAATCAAAACATTCATTACTACCTCATTTGTTTCTTTATACTAGCTTTTGTGTGCGTAGAAATCATGAGCTGGCAGAGATCCCATTTAGGGATAAGTTCGCGTTCACGAGCGTTAATTTTGGAACCCATTTCAAGAAAAATCTGTTTGAAGTCGTCAATGTCATTATCATTAGAGATGTCAAGTAATTTATAACTTTTAGGAAACTCAACCTCATTGTTGTAGCCAATTTAGTCTCGTGACTGTACATTACTTTATTAACAATGTTGTAATATTTATATTCTGTGCAATAAAGCAATACATACATTTATAGCTATTGCCTCGAGAGCTATCTAACTTTCTGGGATAAAAGTAGCTTATGGACTACTCCAGACTACAATCTACATCTGTGCCAAATTTTATCCAGATCCGTTCAGCCATTCTGGCGACTGGCGTGATGCTTGATAGAGTACCTAATAAACTTCGAAACTTTCGCTTTTATAATATTACTAGCGAGCCGCCCTCGCTTCGCTTCGATTTATGTGAATTTCTGTAACACCCGTACATAAACCAGAACTAAAAACACATTTCTCTTGAATTACTCTGTAAGTATATTAAAAAAAACTGCATCAAAATCCGTTGCATAGTTTTAAAGATCTAAGCATACATAGGGACAATCAGACAGCGGGTAGCGACTTTGTTTTATACTACTCGTATATATTTTTAACTACGGTGTCATCTTTCGGTACATTAAATCGTCACCAGCTTTCTCTTTGCAAAATACGTGTGAGAACAAACCAACCAACAAAAACACGCATTATTAGTAGGGATTACATAATTTACGTGATCGCGCGTATTTCGGGCTCAGATATGATCGCGGCGTGCGTGCGCGCCGAGGTCGCCGCGCGGTCAAGATCGCGCGATATCGTTATGGTCGTCCGACACGCACTCGCCGCTGCCGGCGTCGCGGGACGCAGATCGATGCAGGACCGCGGCGGAACTGCGGTTCGACGCCTCACGCACTTTTAATAAAAACAACTACTTAGCTGTTCCCGTGTCCACTTCGTTGGGCAAAACATTTTTTTTGAGTTAATAATTTTCCCGCTATTTCCCGTTCCCGTGGGAATTTCGGTTCTTAGTGCACCTCTACGGTACCTAAGCTACGTCCCTTCCAAATTTCAAATGCCTATGTTTAGCCGTTTAGGCGGTGCATTGATATGTCAGTCAGTCAGTCAGTTTCTCCTTTTATATATTTAGATTGCTGAAGAAGATTTTAAAACTTGATGAAGGAATTTCAGGTACAGTGGAGTACAAGAGATGTATTATATACACTTTTTCCTTTTATTCCATTGAAATAAGGTCCTAAAATATGCTCGACTGTAGTACAAAGGTTGCAGGAAGCAGAAAAACAGAGACCTAGGGCTTTCTCCTACTTTCTTTTAAATATTTTTGCTGTTATATTGTTTAGGATTAAATCGCCTAAACTGTTAAGTTAATAAGAGCTCGTAACGTTAACTATACGGTAGCGATAGGGGAAAAGACGATGTGGAATGAATTTGATATGATTTGAATGAAAGCACCGTAGTTTTTTTTTTATCGTTTTTAGTTCCTTCCCCAGCAATTAGGTGTTTCTGCAACGGGGTGTTGAAAACCCCTAACAGCATTTGTGAACAAATCACATCATTTATACAGACGTAATTTTTTGGAAAAATTACATTTACGTGTACAGTCGGCCAAAAATGTAGTCTACCACCGTACGGTTGAAGTTCATTTGCACGTCATGATACGACAAGTTCGATTTTCCCTTGCAATAATATTTATGACAGTGACAAGTGTCAACCTTAGCGATAATTAGATCTCACAGAGACTTTTCTCAAAACCGTACTTGCACACGGAACCCTCAGTGCGCGAGTCGAACTCGTACATGAACGGTTTTTGAAAATAGAACACACATTTTTTAAGTTCGATGATCGCTGTCGTGACTCCTTTCGATTGTGATTTCCAACTTTCAAGCGCTTGATTTGACAAAACTCGCCCCGCTGTGGTATGCTCTTTTATTCGGTCGGTCGGGATTGTAATGCAACTGCAGTTATTATAGCACGGTAAGCCGCTAAACGTGGTGCTCACGTGCGAGATATAATCCTGTCAGCGAGATCTCATTAGCGGCGCCGGCGCCGGGGTGGGGGTGCGCGCAGCGGCGCGCTCTCTCGGCAGCTGTTCGACTACTTACTACACTCAGGAGCAAAAGTATCGGGTCAGAGTGCATTTTTCATACAAACGAGGCTATTTTGAAGCCTTGGTTCCTAGCCAGGGGTTATTTTGAGTGAGGTTTAAATATGGGTACTACGAGGTTCAATAAAGGAGGTCAAAAGTTCTTAAGACACCTAACTGATCGCAAAATCAGTTGACACCACAGCGAGAGAGTTTGGGTTCGCATTTGGATTTCCTTTCATTTTATTGTCATTTGTTTTTCTGAACATGCACAATTCCGGCGTTAACCGCAAATTCAAACAGTTGGGAGTCCTAGGCACTCTGGAAGTCCTGTATCGATGCTCGGGGCATCCATCATCAGATTTCACTACAAGCACCCCCTGGCGAGGAACCAAGGCTTCGAAATAGCCTCGTTTGTATGAAAAACGCACTCTGACCCGATACTTTTGCTCCTGAGTGTACTTAGTCGATAATACTTACCCGCGGCCGCGTCGCACAATCTTTCACCAGGGGTCCTAATATGGCTGACGTCTCCTTCTGACACGTATACAAGATAAATAAGTACGAGAGTGACGGATGCTTTTGTCATTTGACACGTGATATAGAGGTAGCCATACCTACTCTGCCCGTAGGGGACAATCTCACACGAGTTGACCTACTCCCAAACTAAGCTCTAGGCTTGTGCTGTGAGTACCAGGCAACGATAAAACACTTGGAGTATTATTGTAGAGACCTAACTAAAAATCTTAAATTAGATCTCGTTGAATTGTGCATAATAAAGGTACAGTCACGAGATTTAATTTGGTACCCACCTTAGGTCCAAAGTCAATCTGACATTCAACAACAATAACGTTGAGTTTCCTAAAAGTTACAAATGACTTGACATCTCTAATGACATTGACGACTTCAAGCATATTTTTCTTGAAATGGGTCCCAAATTAACGCTCGTGACCGTGCTATTACTTGTACTATTACCTACTCCGAGATTAGTCTAGACAATTTTGGCGTTTAATCTACGAGTAGGTTTAAGACCTATTTCTCGTTTGGTCGTATCCGCCGTATGTCGATCGAGCGGGTCGGGTTCAAAATAAAACAGTGACCTTTATTGTAAATATTATGTTCTATGCTTTGTTTGCTGTCTTTCTTTTGTCTGTGCACCACTTTTGGTAGAGAATGCCACTGGGCGTTGTCCGCCATTTGTACTTTTTTGTGTAATAAAGGTGAAATAAATAAATAACCTTCTAGTACTGAGACAATCTGAACTATAGTTACGGGTAAATTATAAACAATTGCAAGTGATTCACAAGCTTTTAGTTGACAGGAAAATCGTAAAAATAATGATTACGCGAGACTTAAAAGTAATTCATTGCATTGTTTTTAAAGTCTGAGAAAATGCATTAAAATTCATTTGTAACTTAGCAATAAAATTAACTTAAGTAGATACTTAACCTCCGACTTTATTGACACGGTACATTTTTTTAAAATATCAATGGTCGTATTTAATTCCATTAATTTAAGTTTTATGATTTGTTTTAGCGTATCCTACCTAAATTAAATTTTTTGATCAGAGATGAGTAGATGGAAATTATTGGGGAAAAGTGGACCATTGTCAAGAGAACCGGGTTTCAGGTTCGATTCCCGTTAAAGGCATAATTGTGGTTGTTTCTTTATCTTGAATATTTTCTACGAATGTTAAACAAAGAGAAATTAATGCTTAAATGCGGCTTAAAAGTTCTAATTTCTCCATATAACCACAGAATAAGTAGGTAAGTCTTATTCCAGTTTGGTAAAATCGATGGATAGACTGCTTCACGACGCGGTTGGCCTAGTTGGTAGAAGCCTACGAAGCTAGTGGTCGCAGGTTCTATTCCCGCTATAGCTTCTGCCCGCGACTTTGTCTGCATCGATTTCGATTATATTTATTCCCTCAAGAACTTTTAAATTTCCCGGGATTAAGACTAGTCATTGTAATATTCCAGGACCTAACCTATATGAGTGAAAAGTGACATCCCATCCGTTCAGTGGGTGCAGCGCTATGGAGAAACAGACAACCAAACACCCAACTTTTCTCATTTATAATATTAAGTAGTAAGACTAGCTTCTGCCTGCGACTTCGTCCACGTAGAATTAGTTATTCAGCCATCCCCTGTTGCACGGGATTTCGATTCTAGCTAAAAACTTCTGAAGTTACTTGTAAAGTAACAAATGTGTATGTATGTGTGTTTGCGGGTGGTAGGACCTTGTGCAGGGTCCGTCCGGATCGCTACCACCGTCTTATCCATTAACCTACCGCCAAACAGCAGTGTTCGCATTGTTGTGTTCCGGTTTGGGGATAAGACAGCCGGTGAAATGATTAGCATAGAGGCATTCCATCTTAGTCCTCAGGGTTGGCAACGCATTTGCAGTCTTAGGATTGCATTGCAGTCTTGTGAATGCGAATGTCTATGGGTCACAGTTTCCACTTACCATCAGGCGGCCTGTGTGCTCGTTTGTCTTCTCAATGCCATAAAAAAAAAAAGTATCCATGGTAAAATAGCTGTCTCTTTTCCCCAAACTAACACTCAAACACACAATCTTTCGCATGTTTAATAAAGTAGGATTATAAGTACCTAGTTATTTTTATCAAGATGTACAAGACCTTACGATGATGGTGATAGGCTCCCCTAGCGCGACCCTCGCAGCCATGTCTATCTCGGCCCTGAGGCCGGTCCTGAGATCGGCCTCGCGATCGCAATATCTTACGATAACGCTCGCTAACGTTGAACTTGACACTTCAACCTAACACAATAGAGTCATAGTATTCGTACTATGATAGAGTCGCCCACTGTGTGTGTACAGTCAGCGAATTAAAAGGTTCTTAATGTATTTTAATGTCACTAAAATAACGTCATTTTAAATCGCATGCTTGACGGTGCAGTTAGCCTCGTTGGTAGTGACCCTGCCTACGAACGATGCTAGCGGTCCTGGGTTCAAATCCCGGTAAGGGCGAATATTCGTCTGATGAGCGCAGGTATTTGTTCCTGAGTCATGGATATATTCTACCTCACTCAGAGACGTCAACTAAATTTAATGCTTGTTTAGTGACGTGTTGTCTTATTCTATTGCTATAGCAAAGAAAGTGACAGCAGCAACTTTAATCAAGCATTAAATTTAATTATCTCGTCTCTGAGTGCGGCATTTAGTATTTAAGTATACATTTCTTTATACCTATATATGTATTCATATCGTTGTCTAGAGTACAAGCCTAAGCTTAGTTTGGGACACGGTCAACTTGTGCGAGATGGTCCCCGGTTTATCTGTACTTCTATACTAATATTGTAAAGAGGTAAAGTTTGTGACGTTGTAGGGGGTAATCTCTGGCTCTACCGAACCGATTTTGAAAATTCTTGTACAAATAGAAAGCCACGTTATTTGTGAGTGTCATAGGCTATATATTACCGAAAAAAAATCTTTTTTGCCCAACGAAGTGGGCACGGGAACAGCTAGTTATTAATCCACCACCTTATAATCCTATATGCCAGAACCCTGATTTCGTCGACTGTACCTATGTATCATACTGCGAATTTTGTCAATTACGTAATTCCTCTGCAAACTCAGTGCTACCATTGTAACTTGCGTTATGAGGTTATGACACTAAACATTTTTCTAATCCTAATTATGCTACTTAAACCAATTAACGACACATATTTTTGACCTCTCACGTCCAACGACCAGATTACCGCAAAACAGGGTTTTATAGGGTTCCGTATCAGGAGGGGTGCCAAACGGGACCCTGTTTATTGATACGCCTACGCTACTGTCCGTCCGTCCGTTTTAACTTTAAAGAGTTTTATTTTTGACCCGTAATAGATAGGTATGTGTTATTACGATGGATTTACCAAAAAAGAAAATATAATAATAATAAAGATCCTCATACCAGAAACGTTTTCTTTCAACGTATTTTTACTTTTGTTGTACCTATTTAATACCATACATACATAAACTCACGCCTCCATTACCAGAGTGGGTAGGCAGAGCTACAGACTTACCAACAACTCCAAAAAACTTGTTGTCGGTATGTTAGTTGTTGTTGTTTGTTGTGATTTAATACCATTTTTAAGGTAAAACATGTTGGCGTCAAATTTACATGATTATTTTAAACTCATTGAAAAAAAGCAACAAATACTAAAAAATGGCCAAGTGTTAGTTGGGCTGTTTCGATTCGAAACCGAATTCAAATCGGAACACAATAAAACCTACTGTGCTACGGCACGGAACCCTCAGTGCGCGACTCCAACTCACACTTGACCGGTGTTTTGTCCTTTCACGTCAAGCGGACCACATTACCGTAACAGTGTGTCTTACGTGACACATCTCGGGCCGCGGTCCTGGGACCGGCCTCGCGGCGCGGCTCGAGACCGCCTCGTGGGACCGCCATTGTTGGTGGACGGAAGGTCGTTGCGAAATGGGGGCTTTTGGAGCATTATATCAGATGGCAGTCGCTAGAGGTCATGGGTACAGACACAAACCTCTGCGACGGACGGACGGACACGAGAGTGATCTTACGAGGGTTCCGTTTATCCTACTTAGGTACTTACAATTACTTATCCTACTTATTAGAAAGACGAGATAAATCGAACCGTGAATCACGGAACTAGCGCAGGGTGAATGAAATGACGACAGGTTACAGGAACACGTATGGACCCTCGTATTCCTTTCAAAGTGAAGGGAAAAAATTATGAGAGCATAGTCTGTCGTCATGGATCACACACAGTGCTGGTCTGCAATGGAGAAGGAAAAAAGGAGTGCATGGGCCTGAAATGTGAATGCTAAGGGGATGTGTAATGCAACAAGAATGGACAGGATGAGAAACGATAATTTTTTTATCAATTGTGTGTGTTTTGTAGTACGCAAATAAACGTTTTATCTTTTTATCTATCTATCTAAACGAGTATGTAAGAGGAAGTCTGAAAGAAGCACCAGTGATAGAAAAAATGGAAGGTAATCGGTTGTTTTATGGCCACGTCATGAGGAGGGATGGAAGTCTTGTTACGAGAAGAATTTTGATTATGAATGTGGAGGGTTATAAAGCAAGAGAAAGACCTAAAAAGAGATGGATGGATTGTGTGAAGAGTGAATATGAGAAAGGAGTGAACGCTGTGATGACGGCTAACAGGAATGTGTGGAAGGAAAAAACATGAAGATAAGCTGCTGAAGATATACTTATATCGCTGTTTCCATCAATTATTTAATGTTACTTTTCACTTTACGTACGGATCATTTATTGATCTATCATTGTTACATCTATACATCAGAAATAAATTAATTTGAATTGGAATCGATTTTATTTTACTTTCATGAATCTCAAAAGCATATTATGAACACGCTTTAAAGCATTTAATAATAATACAGCTAGATACTTGTACTTTAGAACACCCTTTATGATATAATGGCCTTATTTTACCGACACTCATTTCATAGAACGTATCATTTCACTGAATATCGTGTTTTTAGGTTATCTCAAATATTAAGTACGCAGGTTAGGTTGGACTAGATTTTGTGACTATCACAAAATCTAAATTCCTGCGCCTAGCTTGTCGAGGGAACGGAAATTCTAAGAAGTGATACGTTCTATGAAATGAGTGTCGACAAAGATTATCAAAAGGTAGTTGATAGCGAGATGATGCCTTCCTTTAAGTATGTACATACCTATAAGGTATAAGGTTAGTTCGACAGTAGGTTAATTCTTCCTTCTAGCTTCTAGTACGAGTACTGACGTCGGTGTTGTTGTTTCAGTGGCGCTACGCGACGGCGGGCGAGCGGCTGGCGACGTGCCTGGGCGTGCTGGCGTCGTGGGTGTGCTCGTGCGGGCTGGTGCTGGCCGTGCTCGTGTACGGGGAGCTCACGGCGCTGCTCGTGGCGCGGCACAAGGCCACGCGCGCCACGCCGCCCGCGCTGCTCGCCGCGTTCAATGGGGGACGATCTGTGTGAGTAGCTAGCGACCAACGTAGACTAGCGCTAGTCGTGCTAGCGAAGGGAGCTGCTGGTGTCGCAGCACAATGCCACGCGCGCCACGCCGCCCGCGCTGCTCGCCGCGTTCAATGGAGGACGATCTGTGTGAGTAGCTAGCGATCAACGTAGACTAGTGCTAGTCGTGCTAGCGAAGGGAGCTGCTGGTGTCGCAGCACAAGGCCACGCGCGCCACGCCGCCCGCGCTGCTCGCTGCGTTCAATGGAGGACGATCTGTGTGAGTAGCTAGCGACCAACGTAGACTATAGCGCTAGTCGTGCTAGCGAAGGGAGCTGCTGGTGTCGCAGCACAAGGCCACTGGCCGCGTTCAATGGTGGACGATCTGTGTGTGTAGCTATAGCTAGTGACTATCGTAGGCTCGCTAGTCGTGCTAGCAAAAGGCGCTGGAAGTGAGGCTGCACGGTACCACGACGCGAGCCACGCTGCTAAATTTGTTCTGAGTTGGTAGTTATAGCCATGCTTACTAATCGAGACAGCCACATATGTTGAATTTTAGTATGGTTTGGCTTGAGTAACTAGCATAACGAGTAATGTGATTTCGTTTGTTTTCGTGTAGTTTTAGCTACTTAAACAAATATAATGTCGATGGCGGAATTCATGGCGGGGACCAGGTGCTAGCGAGGAAATGCGCTGCTATTTCGTTTCACATCACGTAAGACTTAGATTATAAATAAGAGACTGCGAGTCTTGTCATGTCGCGCCGGTGGATAGTCATCTCGCATCGTCGTTATTTGATCACCATGCCTAGCATTAGAATGATCTTCATTTTCATATTAATCAAAGCAAACTCCCTTGGTTTTATAGCGATTATTTAATGCTTAAGGAGACGTTAGGCTGAGGTTCCAATAGGAAAACAGTTTGGTGTCTGCTCTTACATACTATACTAGTTTGCCAATTTGCGTTCGTTAAACTTTATACAGGAGTTCAAATAGGATTCCGCAGCGAAAAGTAGATACAGTAGGTAGATCTACGCTGAGTTGCTTATCGGTGGCATCTCTGCACGGTTATCATCAGCCGATGTAAGCCGAATATGCAGAACGTGGTCTTAAAGCATAAAAGACACTTAACGCGGGCGCTACTTCGGACCCGACCCGCGACCAAACTGCGGCCGACTCGAGCCCTCGTTCTCGTGACATTACATCGTAACGTGGTCCCATGACCGTGTCAGTACCGGTACCAGGACGGTATTCGTCGTGTTACAATGTCCTGTCGCAACATGCTCCATCCCGAGCGCATGATCTATGCTGTACAGATTCAGTGTTCAACATGTTCTGTAGATTGGTCACGCAGTCCGATCCGAAAGAGCCTTATAGTGTGGACTGTAAGAGTTATTAAAACCTAATTGAAGCCTCTTGTTCCAGCCCCGACGGCAACCGCTCGCTGCACATGGACGCGCTGGTGGAGGACTCGGTGGCGTTCGCGCTGGTGAGCGTCGCCATCATGGCGGGCCAGCTGGTCGCCGCCGCGCTCGCCGTCTCGCTCGCCAACTGGGCCGCCGCCAGGATGGTCAGTTCATACATACATACATAAACTCACGCCTTTATTCCCACAACTATAAAAACTTGTTGATAATTCTGTAACCACACTTTCCACAATTAGGCTAAGATGTTTACCAGTGTATTAGTGACTGATTGCAAGCCCATCGCCTAACAGTACTATACGCCTTTATTCCCTTAGCCGTCTCTTACGACATCTACGGGAAGATATGGAGTGGCACTATTCTAGCCCGGCAACCACACGGGCCGTTTTCTTTTTATTTTTTTTCGTTCTCTAGTATATATGTATAGTGCTGGTGCAGGACTCGGTATCTATGTATCTATAATGTGCAAAATGTTAAAAAAAGAACGTTAACTTTATAGACCGCGATAAGAGAAAACGCATTGTGATTTATTTAAAACGCGTGTTCGGTATCCAGGTGTCGCGGCTGCGCGTGCGGCTGCTGAACGCGGTGCTGCGCCAGGAGATGGCGTTCTTCGACACCAACACCACGCTCAACTTCGCCTCGGCGCTCACCGAGTAAGTCACACAGAACTACTTCTACACGGGACATTTATATTTTTTACACAAAGCAGTGAAGTCTATCAATGAAATGAAATTTCGACGAAGTAATGCATTCTATGAAATGTGTCGGTGATTCAAGGGAAAGCCATGTTTTTAAACACGTTATTATACGTTACATTTTTTAAACCAGCTTCCCAATAAGCTAGGGTCTTGAAACTTTTAACAGAGCTTTAAATTGGATGACAATGTTATTATATGGTAAGGTTTAACGAGGTAAAAAATGTCTTAATTTCCAACATGAAAGTTTTTAGTTAATCAGGCTTTTAATTTAATTTAGTTTTATTCAGAAAACCTACAGCTTAAACTAACTTTAGGTTAAATTGCAGTGTTCATTTGCAAAGCTGATTACAGGTAGGTATGTACCATTACAATACAAATGTGTCACAGACGGTGATTGGAATCCCTATCGTCATTTGTCCTAATCCATCGTTTATTAGAATTTTCGTTTATCTTATAACCATTTTAGAATGTTTGTTATAATACAACCCTAACCTTATCTAGCCGCAGGTATTTTTGGAAAACTTAAAAGTTACCTGATTTCACTGAAAACCAGTTTACAAACAATAATTCGGACAAGCGATGCGTTAGTACAAACGTTATCAGGGATTCCGAGGCACACCCGTCGGAGATAGATACCATAGAGGTACAGGGAAAGCATACGTTGGGAGTTATAATTGTCATACATTTATGCGCATAAAGTTTTTAATCATAATGTTTAAGAACATATTGTGTAACGCGCATAAATTTGATGCGCATATAATTATTTAACCATACTTTACACGTAATGATACATTTAATAACAAGCTTTTCCGCTCTTTTATAAAAAACACCAATTATAACTCCCAACTTCAGAAGGGATTAAAACAGTTATCTTAAAAACGGTTTTATGGGAGGGAGGGTTCCTACTGTCTCGGACTAAGCATCTCGTATAATTTCAATGGAACTTCACTTGGTAAGTTCGTTTAATTTTCTAATTATACGATATGCTTAGTCCGAGACATCCTTCTATAATCACTTTGTAGATGTTCAGAGGGTGGGAGTTATGGTGGTCAACCTTCCGAGTAAAAACCACTCACTGGAATCAATAGTTTTATTAATCAACATACTTAAAAATAAATCAAACCGAAAAAACAACCAAACTGTAATCTTCTTGGGTCAAACGCAAAACAGATCAAAAATTTCAAGAAATAAAAAAGTTTGTTTTGTCTTCAGAAACAACTTTTATTCAATCAGTATTATTATGAACATCAATATTAATGCAAAAAACTAGATCGTTTTTAAGTACTTGGAAAAATATAATAATTATTTAAAATAATTAGGTCACAGAAGTGACCGTTATTCCACAGGAAGGAATTAAATCCGTCTTATAATAAAAAATACCCATGTTTTCATAATTATTTGTGATTGATTTTGACAATCGAATAAATTCTTATAAAATAGAAAACAACATTATAGCAATAAAGACGTAAATATTTAAAAAACTTAACGTCCACAGAAAATATTCATCTTTGTCCACAGAAAATATAAATTAGTACTCTACGTACATGTTACACATGCCCGTGTGTCAGTGTGGGACTCTGGATTAGCCCCACATCATCATCAGCAGTGTTCGCATTGTTGTGTTCCGGTTTGGGGGTAAGACAGCCGGTGAAATGACTAGCATAGAGGCATTCCATCTTAGTCCTCAGAGTTGGCAACGCATTTGCAGTCTTAGGATTGCATTGCAGTCTTGTGAATGCGAATGTCTATGGGTCACAGTTCCCACTTACCATCAGGTGGCCTGTGCTCGTTTGTCTTCTCTATGCCATAAAAAAAAAACTATTCGCACGTGTTACAAATGCCCTGGTGTGTCAGTGTGGGACTCTCATTAGTGTGCGTAAGTTTGCAGTGATGTGCGGTTTATCAATAATATTGGCTACAAGTTGTGTTGTACACAGAAATAAAAAGGTGGTACGGTTGACATTTAGCCACACGGGACCTTTTTTCTACATCTATGATTGATACGTATTCCTGTGTAGGGACATGGACAAGTTCCGCGCGGGCGTGGGCGAGCACGTGGTGATGACGTCGTACCTGGGCGGCACCGTGGTCGCCGGCGCCGCGCTGGCGCTCTCCTACGGCTGGCAGCTCACGCTGGTGGGGCTGGCCGTCGTGCCCATCGCCATCCTGGTCGCCGCTACCGTTGCCAAGGTACTTATATTGGGTGGCGGTCTGGTCGCATAACAACTATTGTCATAATATCGATTGTCATAACACTTTACGCATAAAGTTGATGCTCATAATTTTTTTTTGGCATAAATTATACTAGGCATAATTGTTCCCTGTCATAATTATACGGAGTCATAATTGGTTTAACCATAATGTAGAATGTCATACATTTATTTAGTCATAATATGATAAAACCGACTCAGATCGCGGATTGGTTAGGGTTATTTTTTTTTATAAAAGAGCGGAAAAGCTTGTTATTACATGAATATTACGTCATTACGTGTAAAGTATGGTTAAATAATTATATGCGCATCAAATTTATGCGCGTTACACAATATGTTCTTAAACATTATGATTAAAAACTTTATGCGCATAAATGTATGACAATTTACAGTTATGCGCTATGATGAGTATGACGAATCCTTGTATGCCCATAAAAAATACGACTTTAAACTTTATGCAACCTGACCCCTACCCACTTATATTACATCCTGCACTATTTAATAGATATTAGAGGAGGACACAAACGTACAGTCAACCAATTTGATTCCTAGGCCTTTGTCAACGTGACGTTGTAAACCAAATCATAGGGAGTCTCTTACGTTTTGGTTGACAACGTCACTTTAACATAGTCCAAAGTGGCCTAGGAATCAAATTGGTTGACTGTATGTGTCTAATGCTTATACTGAGTTGTTGTATTGAGAAGTTAACACAATATAGATCTTGACTCCTGTACAACACTCTACAATACTTTTCGTTGGGGTCAACTCCGGTATCAGACATAAGTGAATTAAATCGTAATATTATAGTCTTGTGTAGCATTATCGTTACGTAAATCACAATCATACGAGGGACGTTGTGTATGGTCATGCGTTATAGCTGTGTTGAAGTGCCGCTAACGCAAGTTCATTAATATAAAGTCGATATAAGGGTTCTCTGTCGTTTGCCCGAAAGTCATTTGCCATAATTCTATCACTTGCCATACTTGCCATAATATTCATTTGCCACAAAAGCATTTTTTCTGAAATCGTGAACTATTCAGAATTGTTATAAAACAAACCTAACCTACCCTATTGGGCTCTATACGATGGCATGTAAAAATTACCTGAAAGGTTTACAGTTTCAGAAAAAAATGCCTTTATGGCAAATTAACATTATGGCAAGTGACACAATTATGGCAAATGAATTTCGTTGTAAACGAAGTGATTCGCGATAAAAGTGTAAGTAGCATAGCGACTGTAGCGGGCACTAGCGGGTTGTGGAAGGCAAAATGGCTGTGTCAAAAAAGACTTATTCTAAGGAATAAGGAGACTAGATTGCAAAACTCTATTATTTTTTTTGCGATCAGTAGGCCTAGACAAAATGCATTCTGCGAATCTTATCGATTACACAATAACATGAAAAAGAAAGATAGCATTGGCTTAAACTGCAAACATGGCTGCGTTTATCACGTGACAAGATGTGGATAAAACATCCGTCACTTGTTGACACGTACGCGAGCGACGGATGCTTTATCCACAGTTTATCACGCTATAAACCCAACCATACTAAGCTCACAGCGGGTCGGACAGGACGGTCACTTTGAACTTTTATATCGATTTCATACATTTCGAAAGCTACCGTTGACGACGCGCTGGCCTAGTGGGTAGTGTCCCTGCCTACGAAGCTAGCGGTCCTGGGTTCAAATCCCGGTTAGGGCAGATATTTGTGTGATGAGCTCGAATATTTGTCCCTGAGTCATGGATGTTTTCTATGTATTTAAGTAACGGTAATATTAAACCAGGCGCGGCGGCTGAGGCGGCCGAAAGCATGAAGAAAAATAAGTACAAGGGTCTCGGTGCGGAATATCACTTCGTTCCTTTCGGCGTCGAGACCCTTGGTCCGTGGGGACCCGGTGCTATTAGCCTTTTTAAGGAGTTATCAAAAAGGCTAATAGAAACCAACGGAGACCATAGAGCTGGCAGCTTCCTCGGCCAACGCTTAAGCATTGCTGTACAACGAGGAAATGCTGCCAGCATCTGTGGTACTTTGCCACGGGGGCCCTTTCTTAGTTTTT
>OZ014467.1:124016-152815 GCA_963966035.1 Acleris laterana
GTGTTAAAAAGTCACTAACCCTACTTATTTACATTGGTGGGTACCATATTTTTCTGAAAAACCCTGAGGAAATGAAAGAAAAATAAATCTCCTAGTTGACAGAAATGTGTTTTCACACTCTTATTTTAGGGTCATTATTTGGGCGTTTGTTCCGATTCACTTTCGTGGTCACGTTTTTGTAGAAGTGGCTGCAGATTTCGATTTCGTTTCTGGTTAAGGTATCTAAGTTTACCGAACATCTGACAAATATCCAAAAACGGCATCAAAATATACGCCCAATTCTTAAAAAATATGTCCACAAACATGAGGCGGTTGAAACGCTCAAATAATTACCCTTTACTCGTAGGGCGGAAATTGGGCTCTTCACGTTTAATTTTCAAAACAAAAGTCATAATTCCGATGATGTATGAGAATCTTCAACGTCCACTACTACAGCAGCTTCTCCCCAGGTCCTGTTCTGCACGTATATGGCGGCGCAGAACATCGCCATGTGCCACCCGCACCTGGAGGTGTTCGCGGCGGCGCGCGGCGCGGCGCGCTCGCTGTACCGCGTGCTGGAGCGGCGCTCGCGCATCGACCCGCTGCTGCAGGCCGGCGAGCGCCCCGCGCGGCTCTCCGGGGAGATCACCTTCGAGGACGTCTACTTCAACTACCCCTCCAGGCCTGATGTCAAGGTGACTAAAGCTGCGAATTTGCTTACTCCTCGAGAATGTTGTTTATCTATGCAGCGCGGTGACGTGACGAATGGATTTTCAAACAGAGATACTTAGAAAAAAAGATGAAACCAATAAATAAAACTTTAGATTTTCATGTTTAATCAGAATCAGATCGGCCGACCGAAGATCTGGTAAACATCGCGGGAAACCGATGGATGCGAGTAGCACGGTCGTGGAGATCTTTTGAGAAGTTATATATTCTCGGACGTTTTTCTGCTGTTTTTTTTATTTTAATTTTTCTGCAATCATCCATTGGTTATAATCAGATGGTTGGTGGTCATCAATCGTTGAGAGATGGCACGTCCTCTGGCGTGTCACTACATTATGCTTATCGCAGCGACAGCCTTGTGTCGAGTTTTCTGCTGATATAATGGAAGTTTACGACGCATGTTAGGCTCCCAAAAATCAGTGACGATGTACCTACAGTCAACGTCAACAACATTATACACGTTCTTAAGACGCTAAAACACAAATGTAAATATGTACACATATATTTGAAGTGATGGCTGTGCTTTCGACTGTACCATAATGTGCTCCTGTCACATCGCCCTGCCTGTCCTGTCTCATATCCTCCTGTAATAACGGCGGCAGGTGCTCCGCGGCTTCAGCCTGCGCGTGGCGCCGGGCGAGACGGTGGCGCTGGTGGGCGGCTCGGGCTGCGGCAAGTCCACGGCGCTGCAGCTGCTGCAGCGGCTGTACGAGCCGGCCGCGGGCAGCGTGCGCGTCGACGGCCGCCCGCTGCGGGAGCTCAACATCACGCACTACCGCCGGAGCATCGGTGAGGGTTGCATGTTCACTGTGGCGAGGAACAGCGGCTGTACGAGCCGGCCGCGGGCAGCGTGCGCGTCGACGGCCGCCCGCTGCGGGAGCTCAACATCACGCACTACCGCCGGAGCATCGGTGAGGGTTGCATGTTCACTGTGGCGAGGAACAGCGGCTGTACGAGCCGGCCGCGGGCAGCGTGCGCGTCGACGGCCGCCCGCTGCGGGAGCTCAACATCACGCACTACCGCCGGAGCATCGGTGAGGGTTGCATGTTCACTGTGGCGAGGAGCGGCGGTAGCAAGTGCCCGGTAAACTTTACAATGCGCATCTGGGATTCGAAAGGCGTATAGATCATGGTTCTAACTGCAGATCAAACTGCAATTTTGAAAGTAAATATGGTCACGGTTTGGATTGTGGTGGACATTCGTGGCGCTATGTGGTCGACAGGCGTCCGCCACAGCATAAGTAACTGAGGCATATTTTGCCTTCTTATTCATAAACAAGCAATAACAAGTGTGCTTTAAAAATATTTTGGCTTTAACCTTTTATCATTCGAATTTGACAGAAAGTGATAAAGCATACTTTAGCTAAATGGTGTTTATTGTAACGTCTATGAATAGGGACTAGCGTAGGTATACCTGAAAAATTTATCATATCTGAGTAAAATCGAATCGTAAACGAAGCCGCGGGTAAAAGCTAGTAAACAATTGGCAAAATAAATAAACCGTATCATAGAGGCATGCAATGAACCCTCAAGTGGATTTCACAGACCGCTGTGGACCAACCGATAATATCGGTAAAGTCAACACTGATTACACCTTTTTGATCCTTTAAATTATTGTCGAGAGCCTTGTAAATATTGGACCGTTCAAGAATAAAAGTAGACATTGTAATCACGTCGGGTGTTTAGCTTATTTACTTTTTTTTTATTGATCTTCACATGTTTTAAACTGATGACTATATTATATGCAATGTACTGTTCTAAAATTGACCTCATGGTGGAGTCAACAACTGGCAGAGACCACCTGTTTGGACCAGATAAGCATCTGACTACTGTAAAAGACTAGCCAAGTGCGATTTGGGATCCACACACGAGGGGTTCCATATCATTCCGAAAAAACACCATACTTGTATGATGGCCTTCTTTTACATATATTTATACCCAACTGCCGAAGGTAATGTTTTGACCAATATAATGTACTCGTACATATACTTATGTATGTACGGGTCTTTGTTCCCTTGTAAACTGAACGGATGGCCTGATCCCAATTTCGACAATTCGCGGGAGCTACCGGGTTTTTTTTTTCAATATGAAATTGGTGCAATAAAAAATATAATAATGATAACTAACGTTATATTGACGACACTATCCAAACAACAGTTCGGTTTTTACAGGTTGCTTTTTGTTAGACGTTAACTTTATTTTACTTTTACTATTTGTTGGTATAGCGGCTATCTGTGAAAATTTCAAACCTCTATACTCCATTGGGTGACATCCACCACGTGACATATTAAGTCAGCCAATAGGAGCAGAAAGCTGATTCATCAATACTACCAAACACTTTTGATTGGCTGTTGAACAGAGCTGCGTGGTTTGGTTTGTTTACATTTATTTAAGTACCTAAACAGACGGAGTACTTATAAATATTACGGTTTTTGAGATATCCCGCTAATAGACAGACAGACAGACGGACAGCAGAGGCTTACCAAGGGTACAGGTAAAGATAACTCTAAAAGCTATTTCAAAAATTGTGTTTCTGCCAAAAATTTCAACGATAATTTGTCCGCAGGCGTGGTGGGGCAGGAGCCGGTGCTGTTCGGTGGCACCATCCGCGAGAACATCGCCTTCGGGCTGGACTACGTGAGCCAGGAGGACGTCGTGGCCGCCGCCACGCTCGCGCACGCGCACCAGTTCATCACCAAGCTCACACACGTAAGCCTCGACCCTATGCGATCCTAGTACACAGGCACCATCCGCGAGAACATCGTCTCGGGCTGGACTACGTGAGCCAGGAGGACGTCGTGGCCGCCGCCACGCTCGCGCACGCGCACCAGTTCATCACCAAGCTCACACACGTAAGCCTTGACCCTATGCGATCCTGGTACAAATAGTCGGAGACATGCTGTTTCTGTAGGAGTCATTTCCTTTAGACTTAGAGTTTATCTTCAAATGAAACATCTGACTTTAAAAACTGTCCCTTTTAGTTGTATCTAAGTACTACTATGACCACTATCGACCATCTATGTACGAGTAAAATGATTTTTTGCAGAGAAACCATGAATATTCCCATGTTCGTCTAGGAAAGCGGCATAGTGTCCGCCTTTTAGCAACAAAACTTCCGATACTAATATTTGTGAGTAATTCTTTAGTTTCGTAGGCCTTGTGCAGAGTCCGTCCGGCTCGCTACCACCAGCGGACCCTTTAACATGCCTCAAGCATCACTGGCGTTTGCATGCATACGTGAGATGACCAGCATCGATGCATTCATCTTGGTCTTTAGGCTTGACAGCATTTACAGTCTTAAAGACTGCACCGAGCAAACGCCAAGCGTTCAGTGTGTTTTCTAATTAACTAAATAATTTCCTTGGAATCAGACGATACGTTTTTGTAGCGCAAGTAAAAATACAATTTATGGGATACGTAACAAACTTTAATAACAATTACCCTTTGAGTAGTCAGCTTAACGGGAAAAGGTGGCCACTTTTTTCTGATAAGTTGATAACTCGAAGGTGAATTGTTATTAAACTATATATATGATATACCCTATAAGTTGTGTTTTTATTTGTAGTACAAAAACCTACCGACCAATTTCAAGAAAATACTTTAATTTATTAGAAAACACAATAATAGCAATGAGGGCGCCACTGTATATCCGGCGTACGCTCGGCGCAGTCTTAAAGAGCCCACTTAGTTTTTGAAAGCCATGTCAAGCGAAAGGCCAAAGGCACCTCAAGGGCTAAAAACTGGGTCTCTATTGACTGCCATAATTATTTTAAGTCATAATGTGTTTTAAGTTATAATTTTCGCAAGTCATAATGCATTTTTCTCAGGACACGGTTTTTTTTTCAGGATTTTTATAAAACTAACCTAACCTAACCTAACTAATCTACACGATAAACGTTTATTAAAAACTGTAACTTCAGCCTGAAAGAAGTTATGACAAAAAAAAATATGACTAACAATACATTATGACCAACGATATGTATGGCAGTCAAGGGGATCCGCGTGAGATGACCAGCATCGACGCATTCATCATGGTCTTTAGGGTTGACAGCATTTGCAGTCTTCAAGAGCCCACTTACATATAGTTTTTGAAAGTCATGTCAAGCGAAAGGCCAAAGGCACCTCAAGGGCTAAAAACTATGTGGAAGGACTACTAAGTATGTGGTGTTCCCAGGGTTACGACACGATGCTGGGCGAGCGCGGCGCGTCGCTGTCGGGCGGGCAGAAGCAGCGCATCGCCATCGCGCGCGCCGTGCTGCGTCGGCCGGCCATCCTGCTGCTGGACGAGCCCACCTCCGCGCTGGACCCCGCCGCCGAGAGACAGGTGCGCACACTTCATACCAAAGCAGGCAGCGTATTGCCATCGTTCTCTTTCAGAGATCAGCTGTACTACTGGTAGATAAGGCAAGCCTCCGCGCCCGACGAGAAAAATACTACTCGACAGTGTTTAGCATTTGAAGAGTACTTGCAATTATGGGAAACATGCTTTTGTTGCCGTCAGGTCCACTAAAAGTCAACTTATCGAGGTGTCCTACATCGGTATGCTGACCATGACTCTCGAAGCTCTCACGCTTATTAGGAACCCTCTTCAAAATTGAACACGCACATATAACATTGCCAGTTCGGTTCTCTGAAGTATAAACGGAATTTTGGAAGGTCTTTCTGTATTTCCTTAGCGCGATCATCCTACTAAAAAGATAAGAACTCCAATTATAATCTGCCTACATCCTTCTCTTCTTGTCAGTTTGCGTCATGTATGCACTCCAGTGCTCAGTTCTGTAAAGTGTTTCTGGTTGGTGTTGCAGGTGCAGGCAGCGCTGGACGCGGCCAGCAAGGGGCGGACCACGCTCGTGGTGTCGCACAGGTATGGTTCACGCAGGCAACAAGCCATTGTCGCGGTACTTCATATAGGGGAAACCTAGTTACACTAGCTTAAAGTAATAGCGAGCAAAGAGTCATAAATAAGTTGATCTTGAGTGAGATGGCTGTCTGAAGACATTGACATGCTTTGAGGCGGTCATCTCACCTAAGATCACCAGGCCCTACTTAAAGAACATGGCCTCATTTTGCGTGACATGGTAAAGACGATGGCGGTGAACGGAATAGAACTCCTCAGCTTCATCGCAGCGCGTCACTTATCACTATGTACCTACTTATTTGTTTGTTGTTATTTATCGCTGCAGCGAGGAGTCGTGGCCCGGCGGCTATAGGATAACTTAGGACATATCATAAAAAAGACTTAATTTGTTCAGCTAAATTAAACGATAGAACGAGACGTCTTGCTGTAAAAGTAGGGTTCCCCGTTTAGAGAAACCACGCCTTAACTTGGTGTTCATTCTCCAGGTTGTCGACGATCGTGAACGCCACGAAGATCGCGTACGTGGAGCACGGCGCCATCTTGGAGCTGGGCTCGCTCCAGGAGCTGCTCGAGAAGAAGGGGCTCTACTGGAAGCTGGTGCAGCAGGACATGACCACAGAGTGAGTACGCATGCAGCGCTGTCTCGAGCAGGTATCATTTATTCAGTAAATTGGCGATATCCAGTCGACAGTCCAGTTTATATTGAGAAAGGGAAAGAGCTGTATAACTGCTAAAGCTCTGTCCCTTACAGTAAAGCTAAACTGAACTGCTTAGGATGATAGCGCTAGTGTTAGACACTTCTAGTTGATGGGTACCAGTAATGGACAGTTAACTCTTAATTCAAATTTCATACGGTCCTAAATTGATTGCTAGAAAACAAATGAATAACCCTTATCTTCTGTAAAATAAGAATCATGAGTGTCTATCACTGGTCCTGGTCCATTACTAGTTCCGTCACCGTAATTACGTCCTTCTTACCCCCCCGAGCTCATTTGCATGTTAGTAATCTACAGCGATTCTTGCATTTTGTATTAAAACATGTAGCTACTCAAATTTTACGTAACTTCTCCTCTTTCCTGACCAATTATCAAAATGATTGGTTTATTCACTTTGTTAAAATAATGTTGTCCCTGCAGAAGCCTGGAGAAGCCGATGTGCTCGGACGTCGAGGGCTCGGAGGCGGACGACGAGGTGCCCCAGGAGAGCACCTTCAAGCGGGTGCCCAGCGTGCGATCTAACTTGAGAGGTACCCACACTTTACTTCCATCCATAAAAAAATATTGCCCAAATAAAAGATTAACAAACAGAAGAGGAGAAAACACAATTACACAAAGAACTTCATGATATCAAAATATTAGAAACCCTGACATCCATCAGCACATACGATAAGAAGTTCAACGCTCAACTTCTCAAGATATTCTCAAGAATTGTCGGATTTGCTTAATAGAGGAAACAGAATCTTCATCCAAAAATGCTGACATCATCATCATCATGTCAGCCAAAAGACGTCCACCGCTGGACACAGGCCTCCCCAAGGCTCTCCACTCGGACCGGTCTTGTGCTTTTCACATCCTGCAAAAATGGTGATACCCCAAATATTTACACTTCTCTGTCAAAAGTTTCACACTTTGAAAATCCTTCAACGTCCTCACAAGTGAGCTATGCCTTGCGTTAATTCCAAATGCGATGTGTTGCAGGAAGACTTAATTTTTTAAAATCACTTACAAGTCAAACCTAACCCATACCTACGCATTATGCATTTATTTTAAAATAACTCCAGCATTACATATCTTTCGTAAATATCTTAACTCGGACCGATAAATATTTGGGAAAAAAATATTTAGAATATTAAGGTGTTCCCGCAGCACGCCTAATACTGCAGTAACTGCTATCGATCAGGCGTGCTGGAATGCTATCATTGTAGTGTTTATCATTATCGCTATCACGAAGGTCAACTATTGCCTCTAGGTCCACTGTTGAACGAAGTCATCATCGGCACTATGCCCGGCCCTATGCCGCGTCCAGCACTTCTTTCAAGTCATCCATCCGTCAGCTATTTGTTCTACGAGCTTTATGCCGACCGTGACATTAAAAGTACGATCTCGGCGTGTCCGCAGAGTCGCTGACGCCGGAGCGCGTCATCCGCGGCTCCCGGCGGATGGGCTCGGTGTCCTCGGCGCACGTGCCCAACGCCGCCGCGCCCGACCTCATCAACCACGCCGTGAGTCTTAATTGTCTCTCTGTCTACTCTTTAACCTTACTGCACATCTCCTTGCCTTTCCCCGTTGTACATTTTTTCAACATCAAAAGTATCTGCATTACGAATCTAATTCAAAATGTCCAGAATATTTACCTCTTACTTAAATCAGCCTAGTGACCATCGAATGTTTGTACCAGGAGCCCATAGAGACGGAGGAGGAGGCGGCCGAGACGCCGGTGTCTAACCTGGAGCTGCTTAAGCTGAACGCGCCCGAGTGGCCGTTCCTAACGGGTGGCGCGCTCGCGTCGCTCCTGGTGGGCGCCACCATGCCGGTGTTCGCGCTGCTGTTCTCCGAGTTGTACGGGGTACGTACTGCTTGTACCAGGAGCTCAGGAAGACGGAGGAAGTGCTGGTGGCAGCTTAAAGCTGAACGCGCCCGAGCTCACTCGCCTTTTGACTGACAGATTTGGCAGATTTTTTATGGTCGCCTGGTGGTATTTTACCACAGTTTGACTACCCAAAACATCATAAAAAATACTTTCTTGTAGTGTCGCCGGCTGCTCGGCCTGAACGCAGTTGCCTTCAAAGCAACGTGAATACATTATTTCGAACTTGCAAAATAGCGCCATTCATGAAATTCGTTTCGAGGAAATCGCATTGAAATTGCAGCACATCCTAGGACTCCTGTCTCTTTTTGTGTATATTTAAAAGGTCAGTTAGAAAACCTAACCTAACCAACCCGTCCTCAGATGTTCGCGGAGTCGGACCCCAACAAGATCCTGACGCAGTCGCAGATCTACTCGGGGCTGTTCGCGGTGGTAGCGGCGGCCTGCGGCGTGGTCACCTTCCTGCAGGCGTGGCTGTTCAGCCGCGCCGGCACTCGGCTCACGGCGCGCCTGCGCGAGAACTCGCTCCGGAACTACCTGCTGCAGGTTAGCTGATAGTGACGGTGGGGAGAGAGTGACTGATGGACAATTCTTTATTTGAATGTTGCATAGTCGCATAATTTATTTTTTATTTTATTTTAATGAAATGAGCTGGTCGGTAACTTGATACTAGTGCAAACTTGATACTAATGGACCTTGTGTAGGATCCATTTAGATCAACATCACCATCTTACCTGTGACCAAGCAGCGCTGTATACATGCGTTGTGTTCCCATGTGAGAGGTAGTTTTTCAAAAATGATCTTATGTCCTAGGATTGGCAACAAGTTTAATGTCTCCATATTGCAAATAAGTATGTTCCTACAAGGCCACTTACCATTAGGTGGCGAGTGTGCTCATTGATCTTTTCCATGTCCAGCAGTATTTGAGGACGGACTGGTACCAAGCTCTTGGTAAGATGAAGTAAGATCACAGGGACCACAGCGAGTTTACCATCGAGTCATGTGGTAACGGCAACGTATTTTCTCAGACCAACCCAGAAGATGTATGGTCTTCTGCCGCTCTATACTTAACATTGTTGTTGGTGTCACGCAGGACCAGGGCTGGTTCGACCGCGCGGAGAACTCGGTGGGCGCGCTGTGCGCCCGCCTCGCGTCCGACGCCGCCGCCGTGCAGGGCGCCACTGGTAACTCATCGTCTTTTTATACTTTTCTTTGGATTGACTTTTCATTTAGCGAGTCTTCAGGTATCTCAGCCAAGACCAGGTCGTTAATACGGTTCTGCCCTCGCTTGCAGGCACGCGGTTGGGATCGGTGCTGCAGGGCGTGAGCACGATGGTGATCGGCGTGGGGCTCGCCATGGCTTACTCCTGGAAGATGACCCTCGTCTCGCTGGTCAGCGTGCCCTGCGTGAGTACGCTTTACATGTGTTGAATGTTTGATCTCGGTAGCTACCAGTTCAAAACTTGTGCTGACATTTTTCGTCGCTTCCAAGTCTCAGGCTTAAGAAGGTATTGGTTTCAAATTCTTTCCGCAATAAATGTAAAAAAAAATTAAAAATCTGTGTCTGCAAAAAATATTTCTAAAGTGGTCTACTAAGATTTGAAATCCAGGGGTTCTTGGGATCGGTTTTGCTTGGGCTAGGATCACCAATCCCAAAATACTGGTTCTGACCTGACTGCCAACTTGTATCATAAACCTTGTGTTCTTCACCAGGTGATGGGCGGCATCTGTCTGGAGAGCTACGTGATGAAGAAGGCGGAGGTGCGCGAGAAGCGAGCGCTGGAGCAGGCCTCGCGCGTCGCCACCGAGGCCGTGGCCAACGTGCGCACCGTGCAGAGCCTGGGTATGACCCCACTGTTGTTCAGGACGGTCAAGTATCCTGTGCGGGGGAAAAGGCCGGCGGGGGGCGGGGAGTTTAATCATAGTATTGGAAGCGGTTAGCAGCCGAAACAAATGAATTCTCCTTACCGTCGCCTTGGTGTCTCGCTCACATCACACATCTCTTTATCTATTCTTTTGTTTGTAGCCATGTGTTTTCTGTACATGTACAGCCGGAATACGGTTTCATGTTTTAGTCCGAATTTTCGAAATTAATTTCTAATATATGAAAATTCAGCAATTAAACGGTTGGTACACGAATCGAACTTGCGATTGGTTGTCCCGGAATACTGAATATTAGCTCCCAAACATGGAGTACTTAGATTGGCCTGTTTACGCCACGAGTTGAATAGCTAAAGGTATGGGTGGATCCACAAGGCCATGCCCCCTTCCTCCTCCAAGACGGGCGAATCGTTTTCAAACCTGACTTGGGTTCGGAGGGCTCCTTCTAATTGAAATCCTGGATCTACGACACAACAGGTCGCTCGTTCGTAAACTAACGTCAGTCCATCGTTGTCCCCAGGCGTGGAGTCGACCATCATGTCGAAGTACGCGGCCAGCCTGGCGGAGGCGAGCGCGCGCGCGGGCGCGGCGGCGCGCCTGCGCGGGCCGGTGTACGGGCTGTGCCTGTGCGCGCCCACGCTCGGGTACGCCGTCTCGCTCTCCTACGGCGGCTACCTCGTGGCCAGGGAAGACCTGCCTTACGCGTACGCCATTCTGTGAGTATACTGTCGGTTATTCATTACATCTTGTACCATATCGCACTGCTAGATCAAAACAGAATTAACCCAAAATCCTTGCTAGTTTGGTTTTAAGTTCAAACAAGTTGAATTAAAGTTGATTATAATATGCATTGTTTTTTGAGTTAGTACTATTTTCATCTAGCAGTGCGATATATTATCTTACTAGTGACCCATTCGCTACGTTGCGTAAAACTTGTTTTTTGGACTTCTCTAAGGATTTTTTTAATTTTTCTGGGATAATAAGTATCCAATGATTCAAACCAGGATATGAACTGACTGTGTGCTAACGTCAAATTGTGTTACCACTTACTTTCTCAATTTTCTCCCACACATACAAGCGCACCGTCACAATTTTTCGCACATTATTTTCCACAAACTTTATTTTGCAATCATAAACTTTAAACTGTTTACTTAATGTGGATTAAGTTTAATGGTAATTTGAACTGTTGTACAGTCACGTGATTAAATTTGGTACCCACCTTAGGTTCAAAGTCAATCTGACATTTTACAACAATAAGGTTGAGTTTCCTATAAGTTACAAATGACTTGACATCTCTAATGACGTTTACGACTTCAAGTATATTTGTCTTGAAAAGGGTACCAAATTAACGCTCATGACCGTACCACAGCGCCCCTGTCACAATATCTCATAGCAGTTCAAAGCTTACGTTAAGAGGACATAGTACAACAGAAACACTTACCGTATTAAACTCGTCTCGGCTGAGATGCCCGTCACAAGATACGTCACAGTAAACGCCATAGAAAACTGTAATTTTTGACGCATCTTGAGACCATAGATATAGGAAAACATAGATTCCGTGCAGCCAAATGTTAGGCGTACCACCTTTTTCTTCTGTGTGCAACACAACTTGTAGCCAATATTATTGATAAACCGCACATCACTGCAAATTTACGCACACTAATTCAGAGTCACACACTAAACACACCTATAAAGTGGTACACTTTTGAAATTCAATCGAATGCGGTCATATATAAACGACTCTTTGGAAGGGTATTTGTAACAGGTGCGAAGAGTACTATTTTATTAGCCGTTTTTATACTCCCGCTATGCTTGAGAGAGTCTATGGCCCGTATTAATAAACTCATCTTGGCTGAGCGCACGTCACAAGATACGTCAAAGTAAACGTCAAACCATAGAACACTGTCATTTTTAACACATCTCGAGATGAGCATTAGAGTTGAGATCAGTTTATTAATACGGGCCTATGACAGTCGAGATGAGTTTGCGGGTGGTAGGACCTTGTGCAGGGTCCGTCCGGATCGCTACCACCGTCTTATCCATTAACCTACCGCCAAACAGCAGTGTTCGCATTGTTGTGTTCCGGTTTGGGGATAAGACAGCCGGTGAAATGACTAGCATAGAGGCATTCCATCTTAGTCCTCAGGGTTGGCAACGCATTTGCAGTCTTAGGATTGCTCTGCAGTCTTGTGAATGCGAATGTCTATGGGTCACAGTTTCCACTTACCTGATGGTGGCCTGTGTGCTCGTTTGTCATCTCTATGCCATAAAAAAAAAAAAAAAAAAATGGACACAGTCGTTACTCTCGGTCCCCCGCAGCGTGTCCGAGGCGCTGATCTACGGCGCGTGGATGCTGGCGGAGGCGCTCTCGTTCGCGCCCAACTTCGCCGCCGCGCAGCGCTCCGGCTCGCGCATCCTGCGAGCGCTGCGCCGCGCGCCCGCCGTGCGCACCGAGCCCGGCGCGCACGAGCTGCCGGACTGGGTGAGCAACTAGCAGTAACCTTGTGCAGACTGTCCGGGCGCCACCGGCAACCCTTCACCTGCCAACGCGCAGTGACATAGAGATCAGTCGAGACTTGGTGCGCGTCACTGCGGTCAATGCCAAAATTGAACGATCTAAACGAAAGCTAGTTGTTTGAAATGAGTTAAAATACCTGTTATTCTTTAAATTCCTGTGGAATAAGTAGAATGTAGTGATAAAATAAATATAAAGCAACCATGGCCAGAGGATTTTGTATGAATTTCTATTTGGTAATTAGCAAATCTTTGTCAACGTTGCAATAGACCGTTTTACAACTGAGCTCCTTACCTTAGTTTTTAAACCAATCACGTCACTGGTAGATGACGTGATACGAAAAGTCACGTGATCTGTGACGCGATTGGTTTAAAAACGAAACGAATAGTTAGCGAACGCGTCTTGGCAAGGGCCTTTGGTAACTATAATTGTCACGATATCTGGTTGTTCCTCGACAGACGGCGACCGGCGACATCAAGTTCGAGGCGGTCCACTTCTCGTACCCGTCGCGGGCCGGCGCGCCCGTGCTGCGCGGGCTGTCGCTGCAGCTGCGCGCGGGGCAGAGGCTGGCGCTGGTGGGCGCCAGCGGCAGCGGCAAGAGCACGCTGGTGGCGCTGCTGCTGCGGAGCTACGACGCGGACAGCGGGGCCGTCGTAAGTTGGCTAACAGTAGCGGGCGGTTGTACTGTACTAAGAGAGGACAATAGAGAGATCTCTCTCCAGGTGGGTGTTATGCCTGGGGACCGAAGTCCATTGGGATGAAGTTGGAAGTGCTACATATATCTGTTGGAAATTCGCTTGCGCGTTGTAGAACAGTTTAGTTCCGCAGTCTGACGTTGTGACGCTGTTGGCGCTGGCGAGTTGGTGGTACATGGTTTGCCCGTTAGATGTCGCCATGTCGCCACAGTAGTCGCCTGTTTTAGGCCTGTATTAATAAACTCATCTTGGCTGAGATGCCCGTCACAAGATACGTCAAAGTAAACGTCAAACCATAGAACACTGCCATTTTTGACACATCTCGAGACGAACATTAGAGTTGAGATCAGTTTATTAATACGGGCCTTAGAACAGTTCCAGTTTAAAGGTCCACGTTCTGGACCAATTAATCGATTCATTCGATAACTTATCTGGACGCTTATCGTGACTTTCAGGCATCAATAAAAATCGGTATAAATTGCTATCAATCATTCTACTACTACATTTTTGAGTTATCTCTTCGTGCATCTCTTTCTTATGACGCTAGTTAGTCGACGGCACGGATAAATGTTATTATTCTTTGTGTTCCATATGTTCTTGTGAATAAACATTTCATTTCATTTCATACAAACGCACTAGTACTCCCCCTATTTCTTCCCATTGGGGGTCGACTTTCGGAAAACCCTTTCTTAGTGCTCACTTACATCATGAACCAAATTACCCCCTGTACCAAATTCCAAGTTTCTAGGTACAGTAGTTTTGGCTGTGCGTTGATATATAAGTCAGTGAGTCAGGTTTGCCTTTTATATCGTTCATTGAATACAAAACGGACACAATCCAAAATGAGTCAGTGTTGCATTTTAAAATTAGAAACTGTTGGAATACGATTTTTAATGGAAGAGCAAATTATTTTGGAATGTGTCCGTTTTGTATTCAATGAGCGATATATAAGTAGACTAGCGACCCGCCCTCGCTTCGCTTCGGATTATGTGAGTTTTCTGTAACACCCGTACATAAACCAGAAACTATTATACACATAAACCTTCCTCTTGAATCACTCTATCTATTAAAAAAACCCGCATCAAAATCCGTTGCGTTGTTTTAAAGATCTAAGCATACATAGGGACAGACAGCGAGAAGCGACTTTGTTTTATACTATGTAGTGATAATAGAGCTGTTAACGTATCCTGTAGAAACTGGACGACAAGGACATCCGGCGCACGCTGACGCTGCGTCAGCTGCGCGCGCAGGTGGGGCTGGTGCAGCAGGAGCCGGCGCTGTTCGAGCGCTCCATCCGCGACAACATCGCCTTCGGGGACGTCTCGCGCCAGGTCGCCCTGGACGAGGTGGTCGCCGCCGCCGAGCAGGCCAACGTGCACGCGTTCATCGCCAGCCTGCCGATGGTGAGAACCTATCACGAATCACGACCAGCAGGGGATGAGTTTTTAGGGGAAATTTATAAGATTACTGGGTTTTCCCCGTGTGGTAGCCGGATTAGAATAGTGCCACTCCGTATCTTTCCGTGGATGTCGTAAAAGCCGACTAAGGTAATAAAGGCGTGTAGTGCTGTTAGGCGATGGGCTTGCAACCTGTCACTAATACACTGGTAAACATCTTCGCCCAAGTGTGCAAAATGTGGTTACAGAATTATCAAAAAGTTTTTATAGTTGTTGGAAATTCTGTAGCTCTGCCTACCCCACTCTGGGAATAAAGGCGTGAGTTTATGTATGTGTATGTATGTACTGGGGTTTTACTTTAAGGATACGGTCCCAGGGACCCTAATATGGCTGCGTTTATCGCGTGACAAAGTTTGGATAAGGCATCCGTCACCTTCTGACACGTAAATAAGTTCGAGAGTGACGGATTCTTTATTCACATTTGATATGCGATATAGACGCAGCCATACGAGTACTAGGCCCGCAGACCGTTTTATTGTAGTCATGATGACTCAGACTTGTAAAAGTGCCTACAGGGCCTACTTACAGAATAAATGATTTGAATTTTTGATTTTTTTTGATTTTGATGATGAAAACAAAAAAATTTACGCATTTGAAGCTAAATCGTCTCGGATTTGTTTTAAAGGATGTAAAAAGAAAACAAATTGTATCTGGCTTTCAACTACCTCCCTACGGTTGAAGTTAATTTACAAGTCATGATACAACAAGTACGATTGTCTCTTGCAACAATATTATGACAGTGACAAGAGTCAACGTTATTCATAATTAGATCTCCCAGAAACTTTTGTCAAAATTTTTACGTCCTGAAAATGACATTTATTTCAAAAATCCATGTAGGTACCACATTGCGTTGTTATTTTTAATACTAATTATATTATTCGGTATTAGAGTAAATGCCGCGATCTGGTAAACAGTAGTTATGTCCTGAGGGGCTATCTGTTGCTTAACGCACTCGCAATCGCAATTGTTTTCATTTGGAATATCGAAGGCTTGTCTGCGTACAAAATGAGAACAATAATTGTTCCGTTTCGAAGCCAATCTGCGGGTGGTCCATTAACCTACCGCCAAACAGCAGTGTTCGCATTGTTGTGTTCCGGTTTGGGGATAAGACAGCCGGTGAAATGACTAACATAGAGGCATTCCATCTTAGTCCTCAGGGTTGGCAACGCATTTGCAGTCTTAGGATTGCATTGCAGTCTTATGAATGCGAATGTCTATGGGTCACAGTTTCTACTTTCCATCAGGTGGCCTATGTGCTCGTTTGTCTTCTCCATGCCATAAAAAAAAAATGATTGCGAGTACGTTAGGCAATAGCGACGCTGGCCAGATAAAGAGTGACAGGGATCATTTAGAAAAGATTTAGAGAATATTACACCCAAGGCGGTTGGTTTTTAAGCGATACCCTGCCCCCCCCCCCCAGGGCTACGAGACGCGGCTGGGCCCGGGCGGCGCGTCGCTGTCGGGCGGCCAGAAGCAGCGCATCGCCATCGCGCGCGCGCTCGTGCGCCGCCCGCGCCTGCTGCTGCTCGACGAGGCCACCTCCGCGCTCGACGCCGCCAGCGAGAAGGTGGGACACACGCCGACATCCTTTTTACTCGTGTTTTGAGACTCAATCGGGAGTAAGAGATGGAAATAGTACATTATTGCCTAGGCAGTGAAGCAGGCAATTGCGGGCCGAGGATTGGTTTAAAAATACGAGGCCCGCAATTGCCGTAGGTACCTGCCGAGGCATATATAGTGCTTTTCTCAAAAATTGCAAGAAAAAAATTGTGTTGGAGTAAAGTAAACAAGCAAGCTTCACATAACAAAAAACTATTACTCTTTACCGCCTTTATGTTTATGACAAGGAGAAACGCAAGCTTTTTTTTTAATACTACTTAAGCTATTCGAGACACAGATAAAAAAGTTAAGTTCCGAACAAAATTTGGATGTATAAGACTTGTGCCCTCATTTTAATAAGGCCGTTTTCACTTTTTAAAAAGTTAGATACTAAATAGACTAGATAGTTATGAAATTTGTATGCAACATTGCGTGCTTGTGTAGCTAGCACGCAATGTTTATTTTTTTGAAGATCTGTCAGTAAACTATGTACTTCGCATCCCAATATATAGATAGTAATGTCAAATTTTCCCGTAATTTTTGAGAAAAAGTATTTAATAGTTACTTAACTGCTTCATGTGTTAGCGTCTAAGGTTAGCGCATGCGTGTGAATAAATGACAATCATCACTGAAATTTAAACGAAGTAAGGAAAAAGCGAACTAAGTTAAACATCTGACGACAGTCCCTTTCTTTTGTTAAAGATGGTCATTAGTCCGGAGAAATTGATCTAAAAATTAGGTCAACTTTGCACGAATCAAAAACATATTTTTTTCAAGAGTGTATTATGTAAATTGTATCCAGCGAAAAGTCCACCCTCGCGCATATGATTTTTATAAGATATTACATTTATCAAGATAAGAGGTTTTTGTGGAAGAAATAAAGTTTTTAAACTTTTGAAATTAAACATTTGTCGTCCACGCAACAACGTTTTTTTATCTTAAGTATAATTTGTCTTTGTATGTCAAGCAAAAATACACACAGAACAAAAAAAAATGGCAAACCACCAACCAGCCTTAATTCAGGTCCCTGTGCACTATTAGTTGGTATACCTACCAATAGTGCACAGTTTGTATAATGCTAGGTTAAGTTTTTTAATGGTATACCTATTTAAAAAAAGACTGCCTGTTGAGTTTCTTGCGGCGTTTCTTCTCAGCAGTGGTCTCTTGCGAAGCACTGGTAGATAGAGTATTTAGAGTAAAAGTGTCCGTGCGGCTTACTTACTGAATAAACATCTATTATCTTTTTTCCCTCCCCCTGTGGAGGCTCCACTGCTGCATTGTCTCAGAGTTAACTATCTCCTTGTGCCTAGTACCATTGTAATATGTTTAAAAAATGACTGACTGCTGAGTTTCTTGCGGCGTTTCTTCTCAGCAGTGTCTCCTCTTGGGAAGCGCTGGTAGATTCTTGACGTTTAAAAGTGCCCGTACGGCCTACTTACTGAATAAACATCTTTTATCTTTTTTTTTTTGCGCAGACGGTGCAGGCGGCGCTGGAGGCGGCGTCGCAGGGCCGCACGACGGTCACCATCGCGCACCGCCTCGCCACCGTGCGCAACCACGACCTCATCGCTGTCATCAACAAAGGTACGAGGAGCGCGAGGGCATCTGGTCGACATCAACCTCTAGTCACGCTACCACCATATTAACCGTCAATCTGCCGTCAACAATAGCTTTCGAACCGAACCACCGCTTATACTTACTCGTAGCTGGAGAAGTAACAATTTGACAACAGATTGTGGATTAACTCCATACTTGTTACCGACGTGTAAAAGAGCCGTCATGTAGCCAATTTACTAAATAAATATTGTGAATGTGGAATTTTGAATTTCATGCTTATAGAGGTTGATTTATATGCCCAGTTCCTATATTCAAGAAACAAATCGTTTTCCTTACCTACGTCTCGTTAAAATTTGACATTTGCTACGTAGGTACCAAATGTGTCAAATTTTAACGAGACTTAAGGAAAACGATTCGTTTCTTGAATATAGGAACCGGGCATTAAAGGAATACCTACTTAAAAAACAATAACTACTGAAAATAAAAGTTATCAGTGTTGGGTGATTATTCGGCAATTTAACCAGCGTCATTATTCTCTTCGCACATTATCCGAGATAAACTTTATAAAATTCTTGTTCTTTTAAATGGACCACTACCCCGGAGTCCGTCGATTTTGACATCAACAGTTGCTGGTATTTATCATTATCTTCGTCAATATACAATAACGACGGCGGTTGAAACGCACGAATATTCCAGCCTGTTACACCCGCTTTAGAGTAGTGGTCGGAATGACGTGATTACGTTTGTAACTGCGTTTTTTTAAGTCTAGCACTAGCTGTGACGTAGACAAGACCATCTGGCGTAAAAGCTCTCTTTAACCTTTAGCAGAACTTTTGTTTATTTATTTTCTCAGTAAATTATGAAAACAGAATAGTATTCTTTTGAAACAAACCTCTATAAGCATGTTTTTTTTGGAACAACCTTCAAAAAATACAGTCCAAACAGGGCCATCTTTTCGCCAAATGTATTTCAACCAACTTACCCTATCTTACCTTCGATCACAGGTGTGGTGGCAGAAATCGGCAGCCACGAGGAGCTCGCGCGGCAGCGCGGGCTGTACTGGGAGCTGCTGCAGCAGCAGGGGCCCTGCTGAGCGCCATTTTCGAGCCGCCATCTTGTACGCGATACGTTGACGACGCCATCTTGACGAACGATCTTTGATCTTTATTTTGGCGACGTCTTTTTGACGTTACTATTTTAAAGACGCCATTTTGTTGGTAGTATTTTGATGTCACCGTTTGAAGAGGGTTTCTTGTCCGGGTACAACAATAGGTGTTTTCAATGGAAGTGTAATAATTTTCATAAAAACGTCTGTAATCATTTTTATTTTGCATGACTAACATTGCATAATTTCGATCTCTATAGTAAAACAATGATATAATCATTATCACAACGAAATGCGTAATTTCTAAAAATGTAATGGTAATAGGTTAAATAGTGTAGATTTCTAACGTCTTTGATTACTACTATTGTGGTCACAGTTCTAACCTAATAACGAGAAACTGATCGTTACGATAAATGAGTTTTATGTTATTTGATCGTAGGCCTAATAAAATTATACGAATTGTTTTTATGCTAAACGTTTATTATGTTTTCTAAACGTAGTTAAGTTAACTTAGCTAAACGTTTTTATGCAAGTTAAACGGCACTCCTTTTAAATGGTGGTACTTTGACAAAGGCATTTTATCGATACTGCTCTGTACCCTCCATTATGACATCATGATAACATTATCTTGTATCTTGCCACTAGCGGCTAGTCTGACTACCAATAAGCTTGTGGCAGCTGGGACGCTAACCTCGAAGCTAAGTTAATAATTCCTAAGCACTTACTATTAAGTTATACTTTACCATTAAACGAAGAAGCAGCCGTTAAACCAAAAGAAGTCTCCTGTTTCTCTTGAGAATGTTTAATAAATGAAGGTAATCTACTATCTAATTTGATATTAGAAACTGCGACAATAGACGCCAATATAAATAAGCTATGAAAATTTACGATTAATTTATAATATTTTAAAAAAAGCTACCACGTTTATAAAACGGATAAATTGAATTATTTTTGAGACCTATTGCATTATGCTGTGTTAAAGTGTTTTGTTATTGCTGTTATGTCATCCACTTTTTGTCTCTAGCTCATTGGGACGTTTACTTCCACCGAACCGTCAAACAAACCAACAAGCAATCAGACAGACTGACAGCTAATAAAATGTAGCAAATTGTATTGTACTTTAAATTAGGTTAATTAGTACTTTTAAGTGACAATGTGTTCAAAAGCAGAGGAAGGCGAATTAGATTAGCATTCAATTAATTAGATACGATAGAGATACAACAATGTTAAATAATTAAACAGTGAAAATAGTGCCTTCTTAAATAGGAACTATTGCTTGGTTTTTTGTCGCTACAAAAACGGCAAAACGGCGAAAAAGAACCCTTTGCAACTTGGCCATGTCCGCCCGTGTATCATAAGAACACTTCATTTGCCCTAATGATTTATTAATCATAATTATTTTTTATGCTGAAGCCGTTTATTATTCAATTGGGTTATGTAAGGTTTATATTAAAACTATTATGAATAGTTAATTATGTTAAATAAATAATTATGACAAATGATAAAATTATGACTTATGAAATTATGACAAATATTAGTGAACATTACTGTACCTAGTAAAGCTTGTAAGTACTTCAATTATTAAAATAAAATGAATGTATAGTTTTACACAACATGTCACATAAATACCCAAAAAAATATTTCAACCCTAGAAAACTGTCATCTCAGTCATATAAGTTTTACGACTGAGATGACAGTGTACTATGGTTGTTTTTTTTTTTGTATTTTTGTAGCACATTGTACATGTATGCCTTACACATATGGATGTGCCTTTCGAACCAAACATGTTTTTAAGTTAGATTTAGGTTATTTATGACTGTGATTAAGATTATTAAGGTAGCTTTAAGTTTTTTGGCTACAGTTTTAGTATAAAGCTACGTTAGCCGAATGTAAACTTGATGACTGCGACATGTCAATTTTAGTATTTTGTTTATACCAAAAGGTAGCTCATCTCGACTATGTGATATAGGAAAATACAAATAAAACAAATTAGTTTTAAAACTTTCTTTTATTTTAACGAACGTGTCGTTAGACTTAATAAGTGACGAGTTAAAAGTAAAGATTATACTGGTTCTGGAAAACTGCAGTATTTAAAAAGCAGATTCATAATTTGTAATTATTACTGTGTACAGTCGGTCAAAAATGTGGTCTTCCACCTTACGGTTGAAGTTCATCTGCACGCTATGATACAACAAGATCGATTTTCCCTTGCAATAATATTATGACAGGGACAAAGGTCAACCTTAGCGATAATTAGATCTCAGAGAAACTTTTGTCAAAACTGGTAGATCACTTTCTTGGCCGACCGTACATGTCAATTTTCTTACACCAAAGACAACAATACGCTGGTAACACAAGCAATTGTTTCTAATAACAACTCGAGAACACAACCGATTTGCAATTATCTCATTTTTGAGCACAATTTTCCACAAAATTGGTATTTCTATAAAACTTCCACGTTCACACACCGAGGGTTTCGTAAAATTTTAAAAAATATTCTAATTTCTGATTGCAGCTTGTTTTTAGGCCCGTATTAATAAACTCATCTTGGCTGAGATGCGCGTCACAAGATACGTCAAAGTAAACGTCAAAGCATAGGACACTGTAATTTTTGACACATCTCGAGACGAGCTTTAGAGTTGAGATTAGTTTATTAATACGGACCTTAGAGCCCCAAGATCGGGGCGGACGGACGGACAGCAGTGTCAGCAATAGTTAATTATTTCATAGCTTCGATGCATTCAGCTAGTCTACTGAGTTTATTCGAAATCGGGACCGGTGAGCGAATGTGATTTTTTATGGGAGTACCCGAGTACATCTTTTACGGAAGACTGGCTGACTCTCAGTTTCTAATAAGGAAATTATAAAATAAATTACTGAGAGATTTATCTAAATGACTTTAGAACTAGCTAAAATATCTACAAACCGTTGTGTACCGTATCACCTAAGAACTTGAGCTCAAAATACCCTAATCTAATGAAAGGCTACATCTAAGGCCCCAAAGTTAAAATTTTGGTCTTACCATCTTAATGAGGTGTTAACTTCTACAATTTGTATTGGAACGGCAACCCTATGTCTTATCTAACAGGAGTCCAATTTCTATGCATTTTTATCAGTAACTTAGCACCTTTTTACTTCTTGCAAAATGGCTTTTCAGTTCACAACCGACTATTGGTCTCAAATCTTGAGCTTCACATTCATCACTCATCACCACTTAATCACTTCATCACTTATCAAGTTATCACCAGTTCATCTTTAACTAATTGGAATATTCATAAGTCCTCCTGGCCGTATCGTCACAACGATCATGATCCTACACCACTTTGTTCACTTCTTATTTCTAATCGAATTCTGTTGCAACAACATTCATCACCGAAGTCATCATCTTTACTTATATCACGTTCGTCTCCTCCATTACACCTTATTCTACCATTCATCCCTAACTCACGCACAGAAAAATATGGAAATGTGCAGTGTGTTGCCCGTTAACAAAATTCCAAAATACCATATTACACGTTACTTTTGGAATCCCTAATAATGTTTGTCCTAACCCATCGTTTGTCCAAATTATCATTTGTCCTAAACTGGTTTTCAGCTGAGTTAGATAACTATTTAGCTAAATATAATTTTTAATTTTATTCTGGACTGACCCCTATCTCATTCTGATACATTATTTGGCATAAGACAGAAAAGTAAGTAAGTAAGAAGATCTGGTATTTTGAATTTCTTGTATTTTCGTAATGCGCTGTTCTGATCTCCTCGATGCAAATTAAAATGTCCATGGGACTGGCCTGGCCTGTGTGCTCGTACGCCTTCTTCATGCCAGAAACACAATTAGAAACACTTAAACGTTGGTCGTGTCGAGGACATCACGCTTGGGAAATCAATATAACTATCCTGCCCTCCAAAGCAAAAGCAATATCTGAATCCAATAGCCACAGCAGATTCAACTCTGTCATGTTTGTAACTAGGTTGCAATTTCTACAGGTGTTTTGTCTGAGATATCACCATTAAGCTTAGTAGGGCAGTATCACAGTCCGGCTGACTTCCGACCCAAGACCTAACCACACCCATCTCAGTCAGTCCTCTCTTCCTCATCATTCTTCGATCTCATCACCATCACCAGGTCTCTTGAAGCACCAACAATATCTCTCAAACCGGTACAACACTCGAGTAATGACTAGAGATAGGCATTACTCGAGTGATAAAATTCCTAAAATATACTAAATTATTTACCCAAAAAATGGGATTTTATCCTTTACATTATACAGGTAAAGTCTGACCAGTGAGTGGTAACACAAAAAATAGTGGCAAATTTAAAATACCACTAGCTGATGATAACATGCATAACAACTGGATCGGTACTCACAATGCGACAGCTTGTTTCATAGGTAAACTTTTTGCCATGTGAAGAATTAGAAAAAAATCACGACTCGCTGGTCAGATTCTATCTATCATTTGCCGCACCTTCTCGTTTCTCTGTATAGTACAAATTCAGCCACTATAGTGAGCCGTGAGCTACGCTCCCCGTCAGTCGGAGTCGCTGTCGCACACTGGAACCCGCCCATACAAGTGGGTGCACAAAAGTCTTATAAGTTACATAAACATAAATTTGCATCTGTGATGTAAAATATTGGACTGTAAAATTATACCAGTAGTTTCAAATCGTGTTTACATTATACTTTTTACCTTAACAAACATATTGTCTATGATGACATTAAATTTTCACTTAAAAACATTTCAATGGCTTCTAAATTGAATGTTTTTCTGTCCATTACTGGTAGAGAACGTGAGCATGTGATGATAGGATCAGAGGAAATCAAAAGTCTATTGAAAACATCTACTTATCATATTGTCTACTCTCGAAGTTTTTCGACTAAATCGCTCCCGGTAACATTTAAAATCCTTGTTTCTTGCTTCCTGGGCTTCTTCACTTAAACTTCCAATGGGAATAAGATGCTCTGATATTATTTCACTTCCGTGAATAAGGATCTTGTGTACTGTAGTTGTCATAGGACACCATGAATACAGTGACACATACAGTTCGGCTGTGTGCAAGCAATAATTTTTGAATTTATCCGTATCAATCTTGTAACCACTTGAAATTGTTTGGAGGATCATGTAATACCGACGAATGAGTTCCTCATTTAGTCCCGTTATTTCGGCGGATAACTGATAATTTTGAAAAAACTTTCTGGCTACATTTAATATTATTATTTATTTTTATTTTATTTTTTATTTTTACAGCTTTAATCGATATTCGCCACTCAACCAAGACTTTTCCCTTTCTAAAAAAGCTTCTTCATGTCTGTTGTATTTCTCCCATTTTAAACGAAATTGCATTTTAAAATTACGCACCTCTTTAATTAGCTTGTGCTTTGATATATCAGGACAATTTCTTTTCTTTGCTAAAAAGCTATAAAGGTCTTCGAATTTCTTTTCTATTGTTTGATGTTTACTTTTCAATAAAACGTTACACATAACATAGCGTTTTATAGAAATTGTTGCATTTTGTTCGCCTAAAACGTAAGGAAAATAGGTATAAAACATTATCAGCTAAAATATTATGAACGTTACGTGTTTTTTTTAAGTAACTTTTAATTTTCCCCGAAATAAAAACGCCTGATCAAAACGTCATAGCAAAAAATACGGTGTTTTTTCGAAAACCCGCAACGGGCTTTTACTTTTGAAACTAGTATTGAAATACCAAAGACCTCCTCTATAACATCGCCCTATCTGCTTCAAAAGCCTCTTGCGGGTTTCGAAAAAAACAACATGTTTATCATTTTTTACTGCGAGTTACTGTTCGTAAGTATAGTAAAAAGATAAAGCAATATTAGGATAAAGGAAATGACTAAATTTAATCTACATACCATGCTTAAGAAGAGACATCGTGAGTTTTGTGTTTTTAGTAATGCTATATACCCGAAATAATTACATTTACAGAGACGAAATTGATCACTAGTACCGCAATATATAAAATCATTGCACTTTGACAAGATACCACCACGTAATGTCAACTGATAATGAAATTGTTTTTCTTTAATAAGGTTCATTTATTACTTGGCAAATGTTGGCGGCCGGGTATTATTGTAAAATACCTAATTTAAAAAAATTAGTTTTATGCAACTCTTTGTATGGACGGGTTCCAGTGTGTGTCGGTGTCGCGCGGGTCCTGCGGATGCAGCGCGGCCAGCAGCAGCGCCTGCGCGGGCGCCGCGAACACGCCCGGCAGCCACTATAGTGCGCCGTGAGCTACGCTCCCCGTCAGTCGGAGTCGCTGTCGGTGTCGCGCGGGTCCTGCGGATGCAGCGCGGCCAGCAGCAGCGCCTGCGCGGGCGCCGCGAACACGCCCGGCAGCCACTATAGTGCGCCGTGAGCTACGCTCCCCGTCAGTCGGAGTCGCTGTCGGTGTCGCGCGGGTCCTGCGGATGCAGCGCGGCCAGCAGCAGCGCCTGCGCGGGCGCCGCGAACACGCCCGGCAGCCACTATAGTGCGCCGTGAGCTACGCTCCCCGTCAGTCGGAGTCGCTGTCGGTGTCGCGCGGGTCCTGCGGATGCAGCGCGGCCAGCAGCAGCGCCTGCGCGGGCGCCGCGAACACGCCCGGCAGCCACTATAGTGCGCCGTGAGCTACGCTCCCCGTCAGTCGGAGTCGCTGTCGGTGTCGCGCGGGTCCTGCGGATGCAGCGCGGCCAGCAGCAGCGCCTGCGCGGGCGCCGCGAACACGCCCGGCAGCCACTATAGTGCGCCGTGAGCTACGCTCCCCGTCAGTCGGAGTCGCTGTCGGTGTCGCGCGGGTCCTGCGGATGCAGCGCGGCCAGCAGCAGCGCCTGCGCGGGCGCCGCGAACACGCCCGGCAGCCACTATAGTGCGCCGTGAGCTACGCTCCCCGTCAGTCGGAGTCGCTGTCGGTGTCGCGCGGGTCCTGCGGATGCAGCGCGGCCAGCAGCAGCGCCTGCGCGGGCGCCGCGAACACGCCCGGCAGCCACTATAGTGAGCCGTGAGCTACGCTCCCCGTCAGTCGGAGTCGCTGTCGGTGTCGCGCGGGTCCTGCGGATGCAGCGCGGCCAGCAGCAGCGCCTGCGCGGGCGCCGCGAACACGCCCGGCAGCCACTATAGTGAGCCGTGAGCTACGCTCCCCGTCAGTCGGAGTCGCTGTCGGTGTCGCGCGGGTCCTGCGGATGCAGCGCGGCCAGCAGCAGCGCCTGCGCGGGCGCCGCGAACACGCCCGGCAGCCACTATAGTGAGCCGTGAGCTACGCTCCCCGTCAGTCGGAGTCGCTGTCGGTGTCGCGCGGGTCCTGCGGATGCAGCGCGGCCAGCAGCAGCGCCTGCGCGGGCGCCGCGAACACGCCCGGCAGCCACTATAGTGAGCCGTGAGCTACGCTCCCCGTCAGTCGGAGTCGCTGTCGGTGTCGCGCGGGTCCTGCGGATGCAGCGCGGCCAGCAGCAGCGCCTGCGCGGGCGCCGCGAACACGCCCGGCAGCCACTATAGTGAGCCGTGAGCTACGCTCCCCGTCAGTCGGAGTCGCTGTCGGTGTCGCGCGGGTCCTGCGGATGCAGCGCGGCCAGCAGCAGCGCCTGCGCGGGCGCCGCGAACACGCCCGGCAGCCACTATAGTGCGCCGTGAGCTACGCTCCCCGTCAGTCGGAGTCGCTGTCGGTGTCGCGCGGGTCCTGCGGATGCAGCGCGGCCAGCAGCAGCGCCTGCGCGGGCGCCGCGAACACGCCCGGTAGCCACTATAGTGCGCCGTGAGCTACGCTCCCCGTCAGTCGGAGTCGCTGTCGGTGTCGCGCGGGTCCTGCGGATGCAGCGCGGCCAGCAGCAGCGCCTGCGCGGGCGCCGCGAACACGCCCGGCAGCCACTATAGTGCGCCGTGAGCTACGCTCCCCGTCAGTCGGAGTCGCTGTCGGTGTCGCGCGGGTCCTGCGGATGCAGCGCGGCCAGCAGCAGCGCCTGCGCGGGCGCCGCGAACACGCCCGGCAGCCACTATAGTGCGCCGTGAGCTACGCTCCCCGTCAGTCGGAGTCGCTGTCGGTGTCGCGCGGGTCCTGCGGATGCAGCGCGGCCAGCAGCAGCGCCTGCGCGGGCGCCGCGAACACGCCCGGCAGCCACTATAGTGCGCCGTGAGCTACGCTCCCCGTCAGTCGGAGTCGCTGTCGGTGTCGCGCGGGTCCTGCGGATGCAGCGCGGCCAGCAGCAGCGCCTGCGCGGGCGCCGCGAACACGCCCGGCAGCCACTATAGTGCGCCGTGAGCTACGCTCCCCGTCAGTCGGAGTCGCTGTCGGTGTCGCGCGGGTCCTGCGGATGCAGCGCGGCCAGCAGCAGCGCCTGCGCGGGCGCCGCGAACACGCCCGGCAGCCACTATAGTGCGCCGTGAGCTACGCTCCCCGTCAGTCGGAGTCGCTGTCGGTGTCGCGCGGGTCCTGCGGATGCAGCGCGGCCAGCAGCAGCGCCTGCGCGGGCGCCGCGAACACGCCCGGCAGCCACTATAGTGCGCCGTGAGCTACGCTCCCCGTCAGTCGGAGTCGCTGTCGGTGTCGCGCGGGTCCTGCGGATGCAGCGCGGCCAGCAGCAGCGCCTGCGCGGGCGCCGCGAACACGCCCGGCAGCCACTATAGTGAGCCGTGAGCTACGCTCCCCGTCAGTCGGAGTCGCTGTCGGTGTCGCGCGGGTCCTGCGGATGCAGCGCGGCCAGCAGCAGCGCCTGCGCGGGCGCCGCGAACACGCCCGGCAGCCACTATAGTGAGCCGTGAGCTACGCTCCCCGTCAGTCGGAGTCGCTGTCGGTGTCGCGCGGGTCCTGCGGATGCAGCGCGGCCAGCAGCAGCGCCTGCGCGGGCGCCGCGAACACGCCCGGCAGCCACTATAGTGAGCCGTGAGCTACGCTCCCCGTCAGTCGGAGTCGCTGTCGGTGTCGCGCGGGTCCTGCGGATGCAGCGCGGCCAGCAGCAGCGCCTGCGCGGGCGCCGCGAACACGCCCGGCAGCCACTATAGTGCGCCGTGAGCTACGCTCCCCGTCAGTCGGAGTCGCTGTCGGTGTCGCGCGGGTCCTGCGGATGCAGCGCGGCCAGCAGCAGCGCCTGCGCGGGCGCCGCGAACACGCCCGGCAGCCACTATAGTGCGCCGTGAGCTACGCTCCCCGTCAGTCGGAGTCGCTGTCGGTGTCGCGCGGGTCCTGCGGATGCAGCGCGGCCAGCAGCAGCGCCTGCGCGGGCGCCGCGAACACGCCCGGCAGCCACTATAGTGCGCCGTGAGCTACGCTCCCCGTCAGTCGGAGTCGCTGTCGGTGTCGCGCGGGTCCTGCGGATGCAGCGCGGCCAGCAGCAGCGCCTGCGCGGGCGCCGCGAACACGCCCGGCAGCCACTATAGTGCGCCGTGAGCTACGCTCCCCGTCAGTCGGAGTCGCTGTCGGTGTCGCGCGGGTCCTGCGGATGCAGCGCGGCCAGCAGCAGCGCCTGCGCGGGCGCCGCGAACACGCCCGGCAGCCACTATAGTGCGCCGTGAGCTACGCTCCCCGTCAGTCGGAGTCGCTGTCGGTGTCGCGCGGGTCCTGCGGATGCAGCGCGGCCAGCAGCAGCGCCTGCGCGGGCGCCGCGAACACGCCCGGCAGCCACTATAGTGCGCCGTGAGCTACGCTCCCCGTCAGTCGGAGTCGCTGTCGGTGTCGCGCGGGTCCTGCGGATGCAGCGCGGCCAGCAGCAGCGCCTGCGCGGGCGCCGCGAACACGCCCGTCAGCCACTTTATACTGCGCCGTAGCTACGCTCCCCGTCAGTCGGAGTCGCTGTCGGTGTCGCGCGGGTCCTGCGGATGCAGCGCGGCCAGCAGCAGCGCCTGCGCGGGCG
>OZ014467.1:153015-213741 GCA_963966035.1 Acleris laterana
CTATATAGTTCATGTCAAGCGTACAATACTGCTGGGGGGCGCGGCGGCGCCGCTGCTGCTGGCGCTGCACTACGACCACCGCCCCGACACGGTACCCGCCGCTTCTATACTAGTTCATGTCAAGCGTACAATACTGCTGGGGGGCGCGGCGGCGCCGCTGCTGCTGGCGCTGCACTACGACCACCGCACCCGACACGGTACCGCCGCGTCAGTATAACTAGTTCATGTCAAGCGTACAATACTGCTGGGGGCGCGGCGGCGCCGCTGCTGCTGGCGCTGCACTACGACCACCGCCCCGACACGGTACCCGCCGCTTCTATACTAGTTCATGTCAAGCGTACAATACTGCTGGGGGGCGCGGCGGCGCCGCTGCTGCTGGCGCTGCACTACGACCACCGCCCCGACACGGTACCCGCCGCTTCTATACTAGTTCATGTCAAGCGTACAATACTGCTGGGGGGCGCGGCGGCGCCGCTGCTGCTGGCGCTGCACTACGACCACCGCCCCGACACGGTACCCGCCGCTTCTATACTAGTTCATGTCAAGCGTACAATACTGCTGGGGGGCGCGGCGGCGCCGCTGCTGCTGGCGCTGCACTACGACCACCGCCCCGACACGGTACCCGCCGCTTCTATACTAGTTCATGTCAAGCGTACAATACTGCTGGGGGGCGCGGCGGCGCCGCTGCTGCTGGCGCTGCACTACGACCACCGCCCGACACGGTACCCGCCGCTTCTATACTAGTTCATGTCAAGCGTACAATACTGCTGGGGGGCGCGGCGGCGCCGCTGCTGCTGGCGCTGCACTACGACCACCGCCCCGACACGGTACCCGCCGCTTCTATACTAGTTCATGTCAAGCGTACAATACTGCTGGGGGGCGCGGCGGCGCCGCTGCTGCTGGCGCTGCACTACGACCACCGCCCCGACACGGTACCCGCCGCTTCTATACTAGTTCATGTCAAGCGTACAATACTGCTGGGGGGCGCGGCGGCGCCGCTGCTGCTGGCGCTGCACTACGACCACCGCCCCGACACGGTACCCGCCGCTTCTATACTAGTTCATGTCAAGCGTACAATACTGCTGGGGGGCGCGGCGGCGCCGCTGCTGCTGGCGCTGCACTACGACCACCGCCCCGACACGGTACCCGCCGCTTCTATACTAGTTCATGTCAAGCGTACAATACTGCTGGGGGGGCGCGGCGGCCGCCTGCTGCTGGCGCTGCACTACGACCACCGCCCCGACACGGTACCCGCCGCTTCTATACTAGTTCATGTCAAGCGTACAATACTGCTGGGGGGCGCGGCGGCGCCGCTGCTGCTGGCGCTGCACTACGACCACCGCCCCGACACGGTACCCGCCGCTTCTATACTAGTTCATGTCAAGCGTACAATACTGCTGGGGGGCGCGGCGGCGCCGCTGCTGCTGGCGCTGCACTACGACCACCGCCCCGACACGGTACCCGCCGCTTCTATACTAGTTCATGTCAAGCGTACAATACTGCTGGGGGGCGCGGCGGCGCCGCTGCTGCTGGCGCTGCACTACGACCACCGCCCCGACACGGTACCCGCCGCTTCTATACTAGTTCATGTCAAGCGTACAATACTGCTGGGGGGCGCGGCGGCGCCGCTGCTGCTGGCGCTGCACTACGACCACCGCCCCGACACGGTACCCGCCGCTTCTATACTAGTTCATGTCAAGCGTACAATACTGCTGGGGGGCGCGGCGGCGCCGCTGCTGCTGGCGCTGCACTACGACCACCGCCCCGACACGGTACCCGCCGCTTCTATACTAGTTCATGTCAAGCGTACAATACTGCTGGGGGGCGCGGCGGCGCCGCTGCTGCTGGCGCTGCACTACGACCACCGCCCCGACACGGTACCCGCCGCTTCTATACTAGTTCATGTCAAGCGTACAATACTGCTGGGGGGCGCGGCGGCGCCGCTGCTGCTGGCGCTGCACTACGACCACCGCCCCGACACGGTACCCGCCGCTTCTATACTAGTTCATGTCAAGCGTACAATACTGCTGGGGGGCGCGGCGGCGCCGCTGCTGCTGGCGCTGCACTACGACCACCGCCCCGACACGGTACCCGCCGCTTCTATACTAGTTCATGTCAAGCGTACAATACTGCTGGGGGGCGCGGCGGCGCCGCTGCTGCTGGCGCTGCACTACGACCACCGCCCCGACACGGTACCCGCCGCTTCTATACTAGTTCATGTCAAGCGTACAATACTGCTGGGGGGCGCGGCGGCGCCGCTGCTGCTGGCGCTGCACTACGACCACCGCCCCGACACGGTACCCGCCGCTTCTATACTAGTTCATGTCAAGCGTACAATACTGCTGGGGGGCGCGGCGGCGCCGCTGCTGCTGGCGCTGCACTACGACCACCGCCCCGACACGGTACCCGCCGCTTCTATACTAGTTCATGTCAAGCGTACAATACTGCTGGGGGGCGCGGCGGCGCCGCTGCTGCTGGCGCTGCACTACGACCACCGCCCCGACACGGTACCCGCCGCTTCTATACTAGTTCATGTCAAGCGTACAATACTGCTGGGGGCGCGGCGGCGCCGCTGCTGCTGGCGCTGCACTACGACCACCGCCCCGACACGGTACCCGCCGCTTCTATACTAGTTCATGTCAAGCGTACAATACTGCTGGGGGGCGCGGCGGCGCCGCTGCTGCTGGCGCTGCACTACGACCACCGCCCCGACACGGTACCCGCCGCTTCTATACTAGTTCATGTCAAAGCGTACAATACTGCTGGGGGGCGCGGCGGCGCCGCTGCTGCTGGCGCTGCACTACGACCACCGCCCCGACACGGTACCCGCCGCTTCTATACTAGTTCATGTCAAGCGTACAATACTGCTGGGGGGCGCGGCGGCGCCGCTGCTGCTGGCGCTGCACTACGACCACCGCCCCGACACGGTACCCGCCGCTTCTATACTAGTTCATGTCAAGCGTACAATACTGCTGGGGGGCGCGGCGGCGCCGCTGCTGCTGGCGCTGCACTACGACCACCGCCCCGACACGGTACCCGCCGCTTCTATACTAGTTCATGTCAAGCGTACAATACTGCTGGGGGGCGCGGCGGCGCCGCTGCTGCTGGCGCTGCACTACGACCACCGCCCCGACACGGTACCCGCCGCTTCTATACTAGTTCATGTCAAGCGTACAATACTGCTGGGGGGCGCGGCGGCGCCGCTGCTGCTGGCGCTGCACTACGACCACCGCCCCGACACGGTACCCGCCGCTTCTATACTAGTTCATGTCAAGCGTACAATACTGCTGGGGGGCGCGGCGGCGCCGCTGCTGCTGGCGCTGCACTACGACCACCGCCCCGACACGGTACCCGCCGCTTCTATACTAGTTCATGTCAAGCGTACAATACTGCTGGGGGGCGCGGCGGCGCCGCTGCTGCTGGCGCTGCACTACGACCACCGCCCCGACACGGTACCCGCCGCTTCTATACTAGTTCATGTCAAGCGTACAATACTGCTGGGGGGCGCGGCGGCGCCGCTGCTGCTGGCGCTGCACTACGACCACCGCCCCGACACGGTACCCGCCGCTTCTATACTAGTTCATGTCAAGCGTACAATACTGCTGGGGGGCGCGGCGGCGCCGCTGCTGCTGGCGCTGCACTACGACCACCGCCCCGACACGGTACCCGCCGCTTCTATACTAGTTCATGTCAAGCGTACAATACTGCTGGGGGCGCGGCGGCGCCGCTGCTGCTGGCGCTGCACTACGACCACCGCCCCGACACGGTACCCGCCGCTTCTATACTAGTTCATGTCAAGCGTACAATACTGCTGGGGGGCGCGGCGGCGCCGCTGCTGCTGGCGCTGCACTACGACCACCGCCCCGACACGGTACCCGCCGCTTCTATACTAGTTCATGTCAAGCGTACAATACTGCTGGGGGGCGCGGCGGCGCCGCTGCTGCTGGCGCTGCACTACGACCACCGCCCCGACACGGTACCCGCCGCTTCTATACTAGTTCATGTCAAGCGTACAATACTGCTGGGGGGCGCGGCGGCGCCGCTGCTGCTGGCGCTGCACTACGACCACCGCCCCGACACGGTACCCGCCGCTTCTATACTAGTTCATGTCAAGCGTACAATACTGCTGGGGGGCGCGGCGGCGCCGCTGCTGCTGGCGCTGCACTACGACCACCGCCCCGACACGGTACCCGCCGCTTCTATACTAGTTCATGTCAAGCGTACAATACTGCTGGGGGGCGCGGCGGCGCCGCTGCTGCTGGCGCTGCACTACGACCACCGCCCCGACACGGTACCCGCCGCTTCTATACTAGTTCATGTCAAGCGTACAATACTGCTGGGGGGCGCGGCGGCGCCGCTGCTGCTGGCGCTGCACTACGACCACCGCCCCGACACGGTACCCGCCGCTTCTATACTAGTTCATGTCAAGCGTACAATACTGCTGGGGGGCGCGGCGGCGCCGCTGCTGCTGGCGCTGCACTACGACCACCGCCCCGACACGGTACCCGCCGCTTCTATACTAGTTCATGTCAAGCGTACAATACTGCTGGGGGGCGCGGCGGCGCCGCTGCTGCTGGCGCTGCACTACGACCACCGCCCCGACACGGTACCCGCCGCTTCTATACTAGTTCATGTCAAGCGTACAATACTGCTGGGGGGCGCGGCGGCGCCGCTGCTGCTGGCGCTGCACTACGACCACCGCCCCGACACGGTACCCGCCGCTTCTATACTAGTTCATGTCAAGCGTACAATACTGCTGGGGGGCGCGGCGGCGCCGCTGCTGCTGGCGCTGCACTACGACCACCGCCCCGACACGGTACCCGCCGCTTCTATACTAGTTCATGTCAAGCGTACAATACTGCTGGGGGGCGCGGCGGCGCCGCTGCTGCTGGCGCTGCACTACGACCACCGCCCCGACACGGTACCCGCCGCTTCTATACTAGTTCATGTCAAGCGTACAATACTGCTGGGGGGCGCGGCGGCGCCGCTGCTGCTGGCGCTGCACTACGACCACCGCCCCGACACGGTACCCGCCGCTTCTATACTAGTTCATGTCAAGCGTACAATACTGCTGGGGGGCGCGGCGGCGCCGCTGCTGCTGGCGCTGCACTACGACCACCGCCCCGACACGGTACCCGCCGCTTCTATACTAGTTCATGTCAAGCGTACAATACTGCTGGGGGGCGCGGCGGCGCCGCTGCTGCTGGCGCTGCACTACGACCACCGCCCCGACACGGTACCCGCCGCTTCTATACTAGTTCATGTCAAGCGTACAATACTGCTGGGGGGCGCGGCGGCGCCGCTGCTGCTGGCGCTGCACTACGACCACCGCCCCGACACGGTACCCGCCGCTTCTATACTAGTTCATGTCAAGCGTACAATACTGCTGGGGGGCGCGGCGGCGCCGCTGCTGCTGGCGCTGCACTACGACCACCGCCCCGACACGGTACCCGCCGCTTCTATACTAGTTCATGTCAAGCGTACAATACTGCTGGGGGGCGCGGCGGCGCCGCTGCTGCTGGCGCTGCACTACGACCACCGCCCCGACACGGTACCCGCCGCTTCTATACTAGTTCATGTCAAGCGTACAATACTGCTGGGGGGCGCGGCGGCGCCGCTGCTGCTGGCGCTGCACTACGACCACCGCCCCGACACGGTACCCGCCGCTTCTATACTAGTTCATGTCAAGCGTACAATACTGCTGGGGGGCGCGGCGGCGCCGCTGCTGCTGGCGCTGCACTACGACCACCGCCCCGACACGGTACCCGCCGCTTCTATACTAGTTCATGTCAAGCGTACAATACTGCTGGGGGGCGCGGCGGCGCCGCTGCTGCTGGCGCTGCACTACGACCACCGCCCCGACACGGTACCCGCCGCTTCTATACTAGTTCATGTCAAGCGTACAATACTGCTGGGGGGCGCGGCGGCGCCGCTGCTGCTGGCGCTGCACTACGACCACCGCCCCGACACGGTACCCGCCGCTTCTATACTAGTTCATGTCAAGCGTACAATACTGCTGGGGGGCGCGGCGGCGCCGCTGCTGCTGGCGCTGCACTACGACCACCGCCCCGACACGGTACCCGCCGCTTCTATACTAGTTCATGTCAAGCGTACAATACTGCTGGGGGGCGCGGCGGCGCCGCTGCTGCTGGCGCTGCACTACGACCACCGCCCCGACACGGTACCCGCCGCTTCTATACTAGTTCATGTCAAGCGTACAATACTGCTGGGGGGCGCGGCGGCGCCGCTGCACTACGACCACCGCCCCGACACGGTACCCGCCGCTTCTATACTAGTTCATGTCAAGCGTACAATACTGCTGGGGGGCGCGGCGGCGCCGCTGCTGCTGGATCAACGCAGAGTACTGCACTACGACCACCGCCCCGACACGGTACCCGCCGCTTCTATACTAGTTCATGTCAAGCGTACAATACTGCTGGGGGGCGCGGCGGCGCCGCTGCTGCTGGCGCTGCACTACGACCACCGCCCCGACACGGTACCCGCCGCTTCTATACTAGTTCATGTCAAGCGTACAATACTGCTGGGGGGCGCGGCGGCGCCGCTGCTGCTGGCGCTGCACTACGACCACCGCCCCGACACGGTACCCGCCGCTTCTATACTAGTTCATGTCAAGCGTACAATACTGCTGGGGGGCGCGGCGGCGCCGCTGCTGCTGGCGCTGCACTACGACCACCGCCCCGACACGGTACCCGCCGCTTCTATACTAGTTCATGTCAAGCGTACAATACTGCTGGGGGGCGCGGCGGCGCCGCTGCTGCTGGCGCTGCACTACGACCACCGCCCCGACACGGTACCCGCCGCTTCTATACTAGTTCATGTCAAGCGTACAATACTGCTGGGGGGCGCGGCGGCGCCGCTGCTGCTGGCGCTGCACTACGACCACCGCCCCGACACGGTACCCGCCGCTTCTATACTAGTTCATGTCAAGCGTACAATACTGCTGGGGGGCGCGGCGGCGCCGCTGCTGCTGGCGCTGCACTACGACCACCGCCCCGACACGGTACCCGCCGCTTCTATACTAGTTCATGTCAAGCGTACAATACTGCTGGGGGGCGCGGCGGCGCCGCTGCTGCTGGCGCTGCACTACGACCACCGCCCCGACACGGTACCCGCCGCTTCTATACTAGTTCATGTCAAGCGTACAATACTGCTGGGGGGCGCGGCGGCGCCGCTGCTGCTGGCGCTGCACTACGACCACCGCCCCGACACGGTACCCGCCGCTTCTATACTAGTTCATGTCAAGCGTACAATACTGCTGGGGGGCGCGGCGGCGCCGCTGCTGCTGGCGCTGCACTACGACCACCGCCCCGACACGGTACCCGCCGCTTCTATACTAGTTCATGTCAAGCGTACAATACTGCTGGGGGGCGCGGCGGCGCCGCTGCTGCTGGCGCTGCACTACGACCACCGCCCCGACACGGTACCCGCCGCTTCTATACTAGTTCATGTCAAGCGTACAATACTGCTGGGGGGCGCGGCGGCGCCGCTGCTGCTGGCGCTGCACTACGACCACCGCCCCGACACGGTACCCGCCGCTTCTATACTAGTTCATGTCAAGCGTACAATACTGCTGGGGGGCGCGGCGGCGCCGCTGCTGCTGGCGCTGCACTACGACCACCGCCCCGACACGGTACCCGCCGCTTCTATACTAGTTCATGTCAAGCGTACAATACTGCTGGGGGGCGCGGCGGCGCCGCTGCTGCTGGCGCTGCACTACGACCACCGCCCCGACACGGTACCCGCCGCTTCTATACTAGTTCATGTCAAGCGTACAATACTGCTGGGGGGCGCGGCGGCGCCGCTGCTGCTGGCGCTGCACTACGACCACCGCCCCGACACGGTACCCGCCGCTTCTATACTAGTTCATGTCAAGCGTACAATACTGCTGGGGGGCGCGGCGGCGCCGCTGCTGCTGGCGCTGCACTACGACCACCGCCCCGACACGGTACCCGCCGCTTCTATACTAGTTCATGTCAAGCGTACAATACTGCTGGGGGGCGCGGCGGCGCCGCTGCTGCTGGCGCTGCACTACGACCACCGCCCCGACACGGTACCCGCCGCTTCTATACTAGTTCATGTCAAGCGTACAATACTGCTGGGGGGCGCGGCGGCGCCGCTGCTGCTGGCGCTGCACTACGACCACCGCCCCGACACGGTACCCGCCGCTTCTATACTAGTTCATGTCAAGCGTACAATACTGCTGGGGGGCGCGGCGGCGCCGCTGCTGCTGGCGCTGCACTACGACCACCGCCCCGACACGGTACCCGCCGCTTCTATACTAGTTCATGTCAAGCGTACAATACTGCTGGGGGGCGCGGCGGCGCCGCTGCTGCTGGCGCTGCACTACGACCACCGCCCCGACACGGTACCCGCCGCTTCTATACTAGTTCATGTCAAGCGTACAATACTGCTGGGGGGCGCGGCGGCGCCGCTGCTGCTGGCGCTGCACTACGACCACCGCCCCGACACGGTACCCGCCGCTTCTATACTAGTTCATGTCAAGCGTACAATACTGCTGGGGGGCGCGGCGGCGCCGCTGCTGCTGGCGCTGCACTACGACCACCGCCCCGACACGGTACCCGCCGCTTCTATACTAGTTCATGTCAAGCGTACAATACTGCTGGGGGGCGCGGCGGCGCCGCTGCTGCTGGCGCTGCACTACGACCACCGCCCCGACACGGTACCCGCCGCTTCTATACTAGTTCATGTCAAGCGTACAATACTGCTGGGGGGCGCGGCGGCGCCGCTGCTGCTGGCGCTGCACTACGACCACCGCCCCGACACGGTACCCGCCGCTTCTATACTAGTTCATGTCAAGCGTACAATACTGCTGGGGGGCGCGGCGGCGCCGCTGCTGCTGGCGCTGCACTACGACCACCGCCCCGACACGGTACCCGCCGCTTCTATACTAGTTCATGTCAAGCGTACAATACTGCTGGGGGGCGCGGCGGCGCCGCTGCTGCTGGCGCTGCACTACGACCACCGCCCCGACACGGTACCCGCCGCTTCTATACTAGTTCATGTCAAGCGTACAATACTGCTGGGGGGCGCGGCGGCGCCGCTGCTGCTGGCGCTGCACTACGACCACCGCCCCGACACGGTACCCGCCGCTTCTATACTAGTTCATGTCAAGCGTACAATACTGCTGGGGGGCGCGGCGGCGCCGCTGCTGCTGGCGCTGCACTACGACCACCGCCCCGACACGGTACCCGCCGCTTCTATACTAGTTCATGTCAAGCGTACAATACTGCTGGGGGGCGCGGCGGCGCCGCTGCTGCTGGCGCTGCACTACGACCACCGCCCCGACACGGTACCCGCCGCTTCTATACTAGTTCATGTCAAGCGTACAATACTGCTGGGGGGCGCGGCGGCGCCGCTGCTGCTGGCGCTGCACTACGACCACCGCCCCGACACGGTACCCGCCGCTTCTATACTAGTTCATGTCAAGCGTACAATACTGCTGGGGGGCGCGGCGGCGCCGCTGCTGCTGGCGCTGCACTACGACCACCGCCCCGACACGGTACCCGCCGCTTCTATACTAGTTCATGTCAAGCGTACAATACTGCTGGGGGGCGCGGCGGCGCCGCTGCTGCTGGCGCTGCACTACGACCACCGCCCCGACACGGTACCCGCCGCTTCTATACTAGTTCATGTCAAGCGTACAATACTGCTGGGGGGCGCGGCGGCGCCGCTGCTGCTGGCGCTGCACTACGACCACCGCCCCGACACGGTACCCGCCGCTTCTATACTAGTTCATGTCAAGCGTACAATACTGCTGGGGGGCGCGGCGGCGCCGCTGCTGCTGGCGCTGCACTACGACCACCGCCCCGACACGGTACCCGCCGCTTCTATACTAGTTCATGTCAAGCGTACAATACTGCTGGGGGGCGCGGCGGCGCCGCTGCTGCTGGCGCTGCACTACGACCACCGCCCCGACACGGTACCCGCCGCTTCTATACTAGTTCATGTCAAGCGTACAATACTGCTGGGGGGCGCGGCGGCGCCGCTGCTGCTGGCGCTGCACTACGACCACCGCCCCGACACGGTACCCGCCGCTTCTATACTAGTTCATGTCAAGCGTACAATACTGCTGGGGGGCGCGGCGGCGCCGCTGCTGCTGGCGCTGCACTACGACCACCGCCCCGACACGGTACCCGCCGCTTCTATACTAGTTCATGTCAAGCGTACAATACTGCTGGGGGGCGCGGCGGCGCCGCTGCTGCTGGCGCTGCACTACGACCACCGCCCCGACACGGTACCCGCCGCTTCTATACTAGTTCATGTCAAGCGTACAATACTGCTGGGGGGCGCGGCGGCGCCGCTGCTGCTGGCGCTGCACTACGACCACCGCCCCGACACGGTACCCGCCGCTTCTATACTAGTTCATGTCAAGCGTACAATACTGCTGGGGGGCGCGGCGGCGCCGCTGCTGCTGGCGCTGCACTACGACCACCGCCCCGACACGGTACCCGCCGCTTCTATACTAGTTCATGTCAAGCGTACAATACTGCTGGGGGGCGCGGCGGCGCCGCTGCTGCTGGCGCTGCACTACGACCACCGCCCCGACACGGTACCCGCCGCTTCTATACTAGTTCATGTCAAGCGTACAATACTGCTGGGGGGCGCGGCGGCGCCGCTGCTGCTGGCGCTGCACTACGACCACCGCCCCGACACGGTACCCGCCGCTTCTATACTAGTTCATGTCAAGCGTACAATACTGCTGGGGGGCGCGGCGGCGCCGCTGCTGCTGGCGCTGCACTACGACCACCGCCCCGACACGGTACCCGCCGCTTCTATACTAGTTCATGTCAAGCGTACAATACTGCTGGGGGGCGCGGCGGCGCCGCTGCTGCTGGCGCTGCACTACGACCACCGCCCCGACACGGTACCCGCCGCTTCTATACTAGTTCATGTCAAGCGTACAATACTGCTGGGGGGCGCGGCGGCGCCGCTGCTGCTGGCGCTGCACTACGACCACCGCCCCGACACGGTACCCGCCGCTTCTATACTAGTTCATGTCAAGCGTACAATACTGCTGGGGGGCGCGGCGGCGCCGCTGCTGCTGGCGCTGCACTACGACCACCGCCCCGACACGGTACCCGCCGCTTCTATACTAGTTCATGTCAAGCGTACAATACTGCTGGGGGGCGCGGCGGCGCCGCTGCTGCTGGCGCTGCACTACGACCACCGCCCCGACACGGTACCCGCCGCTTCTATACTAGTTCATGTCAAGCGTACAATACTGCTGGGGGGCGCGGCGGCGCCGCTGCTGCTGGCGCTGCACTACGACCACCGCCCCGACACGGTACCCGCCGCTTCTATACTAGTTCATGTCAAGCGTACAATACTGCTGGGGGGCGCGGCGGCGCCGCTGCTGCTGGCGCTGCACTACGACCACCGCCCCGACACGGTACCCGCCGCTTCTATACTAGTTCATGTCAAGCGTACAATACTGCTGGGGGGCGCGGCGGCGCCGCTGCTGCTGGCGCTGCACTACGACCACCGCCCCGACACGGTACCCGCCGCTTCTATACTAGTTCATGTCAAGCGTACAATACTGCTGGGGGGCGCGGCGGCGCCGCTGCTGCTGGCGCTGCACTACGACCACCGCCCCGACACGGTACCCGCCGCTTCTATACTAGTTCATGTCAAGCGTACAATACTGCTGGGGGGCGCGGCGGCGCCGCTGCTGCTGGCGCTGCACTACGACCACCGCCCCGACACGGTACCCGCCGCTTCTATACTAGTTCATGTCAAGCGTACAATACTGCTGGGGGGCGCGGCGGCGCCGCTGCTGCTGGCGCTGCACTACGACCACCGCCCCGACACGGTACCCGCCGCTTCTATACTAGTTCATGTCAAGCGTACAATACTGCTGGGGGGCGCGGCGGCGCCGCTGCTGCTGGCGCTGCACTACGACCACCGCCCCGACACGGTACCCGCCGCTTCTATACTAGTTCATGTCAAGCGTACAATACTGCTGGGGGGCGCGGCGGCGCCGCTGCTGCTGGCGCTGCACTACGACCACCGCCCCGACACGGTACCCGCCGCTTCTATACTAGTTCATGTCAAGCGTACAATACTGCTGGGGGGCGCGGCGGCGCCGCTGCTGCTGGCGCTGCACTACGACCACCGCCCCGACACGGTACCCGCCGCTTCTATACTAGTTCATGTCAAGCGTACAATACTGCTGGGGGGCGCGGCGGCGCCGCTGCTGCTGGCGCTGCACTACGACCACCGCCCCGACACGGTACCCGCCGCTTCTATACTAGTTCATGTCAAGCGTACAATACTGCTGGGGGGCGCGGCGGCGCCGCTGCTGCTGGCGCTGCACTACGACCACCGCCCCGACACGGTACCCGCCGCTTCTATACTAGTTCATGTCAAGCGTACAATACTGCTGGGGGGCGCGGCGGCGCCGCTGCTGCTGGCGCTGCACTACGACCACCGCCCCGACACGGTACCCGCCGCTTCTATACTAGTTCATGTCAAGCGTACAATACTGCTGGGGGGCGCGGCGGCGCCGCTGCTGCTGGCGCTGCACTACGACCACCGCCCCGACACGGTACCCGCCGCTTCTATACTAGTTCATGTCAAGCGTACAATACTGCTGGGGGGCGCGGCGGCGCCGCTGCTGCTGGCGCTGCACTACGACCACCGCCCCGACACGGTACCCGCCGCTTCTATACTAGTTCATGTCAAGCGTACAATACTGCTGGGGGGCGCGGCGGCGCCGCTGCTGCTGGCGCTGCACTACGACCACCGCCCCGACACGGTACCCGCCGCTTCTATACTAGTTCATGTCAAGCGTACAATACTGCTGGGGGGCGCGGCGGCGCCGCTGCTGCTGGCGCTGCACTACGACCACCGCCCCGACACGGTACCCGCCGCTTCTATACTAGTTCATGTCAAGCGTACAATACTGCTGGGGGGCGCGGCGGCGCCGCTGCTGCTGGCGCTGCACTACGACCACCGCCCCGACACGGTACACGACGCTTCTATACCAGTTTATGTCAAGCGTACAATACTTTTCTCAAACATGCTATGTAATGTCGGCGTTATCTTAGTTATTTTAGGCTTCAAAGCGCCACGTTCCCGACGGAACAACTCGAGAGAACTGTAAAGGAATTTCATACAAAATTGAAGGCCTAGGCCGGGAAGTAATTTTTTTTAATTTTAATATGGCCATGACAGCTGGTTTTATGAACAAGCTGAATATCTAATAGTACATTACTACAGAGGCCGGGACAAAAGGGGTTGCCGGCCGAAGACATATAGACGGCCGAGCGCCAAGCGAGGCCGGATAGGTCTGAGGCGGGCAACCCCATATTTCCCGCCGAGGTATGTATAGTGCTTTTCTCAAACATATGCAATTAAATAAAAAATACATCACTCAAAAAAGTAAATTGATAAATGTCCACGGAAAAGTAATTGGGTGTTAAAATAAAGTACCAGGAGCGCAGCGGTAATTAGGAGGTATATCAGGCATAGCGCAACTTAGATCTCAGGCGGTGCGGGCAGCCGGCGGGCGGGCGGCGGGCGCACACGACACGGCGCGGATGTCTCCCAAACGTTTATGCACTCCTAGTACTTGACGTTATAACATTTTCTCAAAAATTTTAAAAATATTTTTTTTTTAATACGCATAGTGGCAGAATGTCATGATGTCTGTGCCACAAATTTATGTGGAATGGAAATTAAAAAAGAGGACTTTGCAGGCCTAGGCCTGCACGATTTGTATGAAATTCCCTTAACGACCTCCTGTCCCAGCCGCACCTGAAACGTCATACTTCGCAGCCTAATGTAAGGCACACAATGTCAATATTCCATAGCATGTTTGAGAAAATTATATTTTAAAAAATTTTGAGAAAATGTTATAACGTCAAATACTAGGAGTGCATAAACGTTCGGGAGACATCCGCGCTGTGTCGTGTGCGCCCGCCGCCCGCGCGCCGGCTGCCCGCACCGCCTGAGATCTAAGTTGCGCTATGCCTGATATACCTTCTAATTACCGCTGCGCTCCTGGTACTTTATGTTAACACCCGATTACTTTTGTTCCCTAGGGTGGACATTTATCAATTTACTTTTTTGAGTGATGTCTTTTTTTATTTTTCATCACACTACCTCGTAAATAGTGTCCTAACATGCTAGAAAAATCGACCGTAAATCCAAAATAATACCCGCGGGCCTTTTTTTACCATTACGCTTCTAACGTGCGTAATAGCTTTTTTTTTAAATATTATACGTGGACTCAAACTATCACAATACGTCAGGACCCCAATTCTTGTGCCATTCGATATGAAGTTTCATTCGAGATGAAATGTCAGTTGAATACTATTTCCTAAATATCTCGCATAATAAACTATTGATCTCATATGTCACTAGAATCGGACTCCGAACACGTTTGACATTATCTGTGGTAAGTCACAGACAATGATGTAGTCTGCCGCTAATAAGTTAAAAATTATGATCTTTTGTCTGATTTTATTTCATTTCCTCGCAATTGTGATGAAAAACATTGTATGTTACACGGGTGGTAAAGGAAATACCAAGCTCGAGTCATTAAAGCCCTCAGCCTTCGGCTTCGGGCTTCTAACAGACTCTCGTTTGTAATTCTTTCTTTACCACCCTTAATACACAATGTACTATTATTGCATATGTTTGAGAAAAGCACTATACATACCTCGCCGTGAAAAGGTGTTGCCAGCCTCGTAACTATCCAGCCTCGCTTCGCTCGGCCATCTATATCAGTCGGCTAGCAACCCCCTACTTCCCGGCCTCTGTAGTAATGTACTATTTCTCAAAAATGACAGGAAAAGTTGACATTACTATCTATATATTGGGATGCGAAGTACATAGTTTACTGACAGATCTCAAATTAAAAAAAAAAACATTGCGTGCTCGCTACACAAGCACGCAATGTTAAGCTGACTACTCAATTGTTATTAAAGTTTGTTGCGTATCCCATAAATTATGTTTTTACTTGCGCTACAAAAACGTTTCGTCTGATTCCAAGGAAATTCTTTAGTTAATTAGAAAATTCTTTAGTCTTAAGCAGCGGTGTGGTAGCTTTAACTCTTATTTTATTCTTCTACAAGCAAGTTGATTCAGTATGAAGAAGAGAGGACAATAGAGAGATCTCTCTCCAGTCGGGTTTTATACCGAGCTAAAGCCGAAGTCTGTTGGAATGAAGTTGGAAGTTGTATATACGTCAACTGACTAAGGAAACTTGGTTAGCGCGATGTAGCGCACTGACAAATTTAGTTGTGCTGTCTGACGCTAGCGGCGCTGTCGAGTTGGTTGCTGCAAGTTGTCGCTAGATGTCGCTACTAGTATATTTGCCACTTTTCAGATATTTTGCTCGTGTATGAAGGGAATGAATATACTAGCGCTTCGGATAGGACTATTGTGGTAAATATATGATAACGAGCTATAAATGGGATTGTGGCGTTTTCTGCTGTCTCAATTTGACCTCCAAAAACAAATAGTAGATTGTGTCACAAGGGAGCAAAATGACATATTTACGGCGAGGGCGTACATTGAATCTTGAACGAAGCGAAGGATTCTAAAATAGAATCCTGAGCGTAGTGAGGGATTCAAGTGTTAACGCCCCAAGATGGAAATAATTTTGCTACCATGTGACACATACTGCTTTTCACATCACCTATGAGGAAAATTTACATGACGGCACCACAGATAACATATCCGTACATCAAATCGATAGTTATGATGACTGTCCATTATTAAAGTATCGATTTTAAAAAATAGCCTAAGTACTCAGTATAGCCATGTTTATTAATCTGACTTAATAAATTTACAGTAAAATGTTATTACCTTTAAAAATAATAGATAGATATAAAAACATGGACTTAATCGATTAAATTGTAATCGATTATGAGTGTTAGGTTCGAAGCTGTTTTAATAAATTGTAGTCGATTATGTGCATACTATTTTCATATTTCATTGCTTTTATATTTTATACTGGCAACAAAAGGTCCTTGAACAGAAAAGTGCCACTTTGCTCCCTCCTAGCAGGGAGGCAAAGTCCCCTTTCCGAATAGGTGTTGTGAAAAATATATTGTAGGAGCTAGAACTCCTGAAGCAGCTGTCCCCCGCGGGCCCCCACATGAGGCTGACGGACATGACGCGGCGCGTCGCCGAGCAGGCCCTGCAGCGCGCCACCCTGGAGCAGCTCGGAGCCCTGGGGCCGCCCTCGGACGCCGCGCGCTGCGTGGCGGTCAACACGGCGCGCGTGCCGCTCTACCTGGGGGGGAGGTGAGCCGTCTCTGTGTGTTATACATACTGACGGGGCGCTGCGCCACACGCAAAAATAGTTATTTTCATCACACTTGCTCGTAAATAGTGTCCTAACATGCTAGAAAAATCGACGTAAATCTAAAATAATACCCGTGGGCCTTTTTTTACCATTACGTAACTAAAGTGCGTAATAGCTTTTTTTTTTAAATATTATACGTGGACTCAAACTATCACAATACGTCAGGACCCCAATTCTTGTGCCATTCGATATGAAGTTTCATTCGAGATGAAATGTCAGTTGAATACTATTTCTAGTGACCGACCGAAACATGCTATTTTTGCCGAAACCGAAACCGAAGGTTCGGTTTCATTGTAGTTTCGGCCGAAACCGAAACCGAACCTTCTATAAAAAAAAAGTCCTTAAAAAGTCGAAAAAACACGTATTGACACGTCTACACGAGCAAAGCGCACGATTTAGGTAGTTGCCGGCGGAGTCAGGCGAGTGACGCCGTATTGCCAGCCGTGCCGAGCGCGCCCGACGTTAGCCGAGCGCGATGTTGTAAGTTTCGGCGCGTCCGAAGGGTTCGGCCGTTTTTGGCCGAAACCGAAACTCGGGCCGAAACTTGATTTTTTGGCCGAAACTGGCCGAAACCGAAACCGAAACCGAAATTTCGGTCGGACACTAACTATTTCCTAACAATCTCGCATAATAAACTATTGATCTCATATGTCACTAGAATCGGACTCCGAACACGTTTGACATTATCTGTGGTAAGTCACAGACAATGATGTAGTCTGCCGCTAATAAGTTAAAAATATGATCTTTTGTCTGATTTTATTTCATTTCCTCGCAATTGTGATGAAAAACATTGTATGTTACACGGGTGGTAAAGGAAATACCAAGCTCGAGTCATTAAAGCCCCCAGCCTTCGGCTTCGGGCTTCTAACAGACTCTCGTTTGTAATTCTTTCTTTACCACCCTTAATACACAATGTACTATTACGTGACTGGTGCACAATGAGAGGCCACCAGTATGGTTTTATAAAACGAGCTGAAAGGCGAGTTTTATAATAACATCATACGAGTTTTTTAATGCCTAATTATGCGTACAGTTGCATATCTAGTATCTACGTGCATAACATAAGTTTTCTACAATATTATGTGAAAAACATATATCTGTAGTTGCCCTGTATTGTAATGTTCACAGTAAAGTATAGGTCACCAATAGTAAAACCTTTAATATAGGTCATTTGCTTATCGTTTCTGAACATATTATTATAGTACCGCTTCCTGTTTTTAATTTGTTTTTGCTTTCCATGTTTTTGTTGTACCTACTTATGTTAAAAAAAACGTATCTAGCTTTCTTTCTTTCTTTCGACAAGGTACTATAATGTACAGTCACGGATTTTAATTGATCAGCCACTTGCCACTGTTCATATTTTAGCCGTGTAATGCAATTTGGTAACGACCAATAAAAACAGAGTTCAGTTTGGACCAATAGTGACTGTTGTTTAAACGTGGTCATAGCAACCCTATTAAACGACCAATAACGACCGTGTTCAGTAGAATAGCTGATTGGGCGTTGTATAACCAATAGTAGCTATTGTTTACGTAGCCATAGCAACTAGACAGACATGCAATTGGTTGCCTTTGGGTGATGTCATTCTGTTGTCTGGTTGGTAGAAGGGTCTCAGGTTAGCCAACCGTTAATATTGCATGTCATTTTGTTCTTCTATTATCTTCTATAAATACGAAGACCAAAAAAAAATACGAAATAATACGAAGACAAAAATGTCGTCGCAGCGCTCAGCTTGGACAGCAAAATTCATCAAGGTCAAGTACGAGAGGATACTAGCAATTTTAAACATATTATGGTATTTATTATTTTGTTTTTGTAAATATTTATTTGGTTGACTGTGTAATAATTTAAGATGTTTAATATCTCAAATGCGAATTATTTCTTGGGTTATCGGTCAAAGAGCCAAGAATGTCGCCAACTGAGAAAAGTTTTTGCCTTCATGCAAGTCTATGAAGAAGTTTAATATCTCCAATACGAATTAATTCTTAGGTTATCGTTAAATGAGCCAAGAATATCGTAAAAGTTGAGAAAAAGTATTGTGCCTTCATGCAACGGCCATGAATATGTATGTACCTTTAACTAATGCGAATTGATTTCTTAGGTTATCAGTCAATGAGCCATGAAATCCGCTAAGTGAGGAAATATTTACTACTCCACGCCAAATACCGACAAAGAGTCGATGAATTTTTGGGGTAAAAGGTAATTTTAATGAAACATATTGTCAATAGCGGCACACTTTACACAGTCATACCATCGTAAATATTTCAGTAGGAATTTACTGTACTGGAGAATACTTTTTGAACTTTTATTTATTTTCTCTTAGGGGGGAGTACTGTGCCGGTAGGCACGTTTAGTAATTGTTATCGATTCACGTATTGATGAATTGCATTTAGATTAGACATTATCTGTACGTGTAGCTAGCGCGCATTAGTTAGTACTGTAGTAAGTTAACGTTGTATATATACGCATGTGTAATTGTAATTAAATTAGATTGTAACTAACTGACAAAGTGGTTACTCTCTCACTCCCCACCACCATGATCACCTACGGTAAAACGTGAATTTCCTTATCTCGATATACGAGTAAACCCGACTGAACCCGATTGGCATTACACGGCTAAAATATGAACAGTAGCAAGTGGCTGATCAATTAAAGTCCGTGACTGTACATGACAGCTTGTTGTAAGTCGTCGTGCCCCCCCCCCCCCCAGGTACGTGAAGCTGTCGCGGCGCCTGCCGCAGACGCCGTGGCTGGCGCGCGGCGAGCGCGTCATGGAGTCCTCCGTGCAGGAGATCATCTTCAAACCCATCGCAGAGCTGTACGGGTGAGTCGCTTAGCTTACCATATGTTATTCATACAATTGACAACATTTCATTTTGGTGACACCTGCAAATTACTATACGAATCGAAAGGGTTTTACCTCCTGAACACGGCAAAATATTTATTTAGATTTATTTTTCTTTATTTACAAAATTACAAGTAAGTTAATAAAAATATCGAGTTTTACTAATACTATGCCTGAATAGATATAATACCATTGCCTTTTTCACGAGAAAAAAAAGCTGTCATACTTCAAATTTGACATTGACACTATTGACAAATGGATAGAGACTTAGGGCCATTTGCACGCAGAATTTAACCCTGAGTTAAGGCACTAACTCGAGTTAGTAGTCGTTAGATTCATACGAAAACTGTCATTTTAACTCGAGTGTGTCTTAGCCCAGGGTTAAACTTTTCGTGCAAGTGGCCCTTAGGGCCACTTGCACGCAGAACTTAACCCTGGGTTAAGGCACTAACTCGAGTTAGAAGACGTCAGATTCATACGAAAACTGACATTTTAACTCGAGTGTGTCTTAGCCCAGGGTTAAACTTTTCGTGCAAGTGGCCCTTAGAGAATTATCGGTTGACATGATACTTTTTTATATACAGATTGGACTAACGTAATATGTCCATTGTGTCATAGAAATGAAGTTACGCCCTTTTAGAATAAGTACATCTTAATAAATTAATAATAAAATAATTATTCATTCTAGAGATAATTTAAAACTATTAGTGTCTTCCTCCTTCCAAACAGTATCTATAAAACGAAAAAAATTAAAGTCTTGAAAATATGAAATCTTGTCAATTGGAATTCATTGAGCTACTACAATGCATAATATGGTCCGCGCGGCCGGACCAATCTAAACAAGGCCCCTCTCACTCGAGCCTTATTTCGCTGCTTAAATGCTAAAGCGCCTCAAAACAAAAACAGACATAGTTTGATTTAAAACTTAAAGTATATAGCATTCCGAATTTAAATGCAACACAAACATATTTTGATTTGAGGCCCTTTAGTATTTAAGCAACGATTTATTCTAGACGAAGTGGCGGAGAAGACTGATTTGTTCTCATGCTCTTTGTGTGAATTCACCAAAGTGACTTATTATGTACTCGTAATAAGTAATAATAATGTATGATATCAATAGGCAGTAAGTCAGTATAAATATTATGTTGGTATGCTATCGCATTGGGTGTCCTGTAATGATAGTGTAATGTGTTAATAAATAAATAAATAAATAATAAATGTTAAAACATGTCAGGGAGAAGAAAATTGCATATAGCCACTATAATGCATAATGTCGTGTATGCGTAATGCTACCTTTATCAAATGAAGAAACAAAATAGCAAACTAAAATAAACAGGAACATAGATGGTGTGTACAAAGCTGAACTTATTCCTTAAAGGAATGTCTTCCAGCCAGCTAACTGTGCACTAATTTTACATTTCATTTAAAAAAAAAAAGGACTGCACCGAGCAAACTTTGAGCGTCCAGTGGCGCCCTCATTACTATTATTTTGTTTTCTAATTAACTAAAGAATTTCCTTACAACCAGACGTTACGTTTTTGTACCGTAAGTACAAACACAATTTATGGGATACGTAACAAACTTTAATAACAATTACCCTTTGAGTAGTCAGCTTGACGGGAAAAGGTGGCCACTTTTTTCTGTTAAGTTGATAACTCGAAGGTGAATTGTTATTGAACTATGTGATATACCCTATAAGTTGTGTTTTCATTTGTAGTACAAAAACCTACTAACCAATTTCAAGAAAATACTTTAGTTTAATAGAAAACACAATAATAGTAAGGAGGGCACCACTGTACATCCGGCGTACGCTCGGCGCAGTCTTAAAGCGGTCGTAAAAGACGGCTGCTATAATATTATTTGACATTACGGTGTCAATCATCGCCCTCTAGGAAACCGCGCCATTTTGTTTACATAGACAACGTTCTTGTGACGTCATTCACCGCTGTATTTACCGCCGCTATATGACGGCACCGCTATCCTAGGAAACTAGAGCTAACGTACTTAAAGCTTGTCCCAGAAAAAAATGTCGTTTATTGATTTGCCTAAAAGTATGGTAAACGAAAAGGTTTTCTGTTGTTTTAGACGTAGTATTATTAAAAAGACATTCAATATCCAAAATTATAAATTTATTATTTTACCAAGTTTTATTCATCCAGAATCTTCGCAGTTTACGTTTCACCCCTGCCATCAAGACTTGTACATCTGAATCTGTGATTAGTTTCGAAGCTTCGTTCCACTTTCGCTTGAAGTTATCAACTGACGTTGCATTAGTCTTATGAGCTTTTGCTTCATGTTAGCCCAGTATTTCTCAATGGGCCGCAACTCAGGGCAATTGGGAGGATTATGGTATTTTTCCACAAATTCGATGTTGTTGGTCTCATACCACTCTATAGCTTTCTTTGTGTAGTGGCACGTGGCCAAATCAGGCCAGAACAGAACAGGCTTTTTAAGTCGTCTTATAAACGGTAAGAGTCGTTTTTTCAGACACTCGTTCAGGTAAATGTCGCCATTTACAGTACCCTTAGCGAAATATGGGGTACTGCGTTTGCCACACGAACAAATGGCATATATATAGTTCTCGTGATCTGGTTTTTGCTTGTTTGCTGCTTGGCATTTCTATTCGGCACTTTAGTTTGTTAAAAAGACTTTATGTGATTATTTTTCTTCACTCGTTGCACTGTAGATTTCGATGTTTTAAACTTTTTAGCCAAATCTCTTACGGAAAGGGTTGGCTTCTTTTGCAAAGCAGCTATGACTTTCTTCTCGATTTCTCCATCGACAAACCCACTCTTACGACCGCTTCCAGGCCGTCGCCGTATTCCACCAGTGTCCCTGAACCGCTTTAGCACCCTTTGAACGGTTCTTATAGATGTATTCAGCTCCAACGCTACTTTTTTCGCAGAATTGCCTCCGTACTCGACGTATTTGTACAATATATTTTCATGGAGCTTTTCTTGTGCAGACGACATCTTTACAAATGTTTTGAATTTCGTTTTTATTTTTTAAGAAATATTAGCAAAGGCCAGTGTCTTACAAAAGACATTATTATTAAAACCTTGTTAATTGAAACTTTTAAGACAATCTCTGCTTGTGTAAACGAAATTTTTTTCTGGGACAAGCTTTACCTTATTAACGTACTTGCCTCATGCAGACGGTTGCGGGGAGACTGGACGTGGACAGTGCTATTATGCAGCACTGGACGCGCGTCCAACTCTCAAAAGATACGCAACTGTCTAATGTACATTTAATTAAATTTTAATTTTAACTAACTAATATAATTATAAGACCAATGTTACTAGCACTATATAGGCAACGCCTGAAATAAATGATTTTTATTTATTTATTTATTAGAACTCAATAATACATATCTGGGGACCGTGGAGGTTCGAATTACACCTGTATGGCCGACCCACGTTTACGACTTTGCGTGATGGCGGCAATGAGCGTAGGGAGAGCTGGTGATATTGATGCATACTAAAGGCTGACAGAGAAAGTGAAATTAATGTCGTATGTTAATTTATCAAAAATACTTGAGACGTGAAACTAGGCGACGATAGGATGCAAAAAAAGATGGCGTTTTAAAGTTTTAAAGTTCAATTACTTGCACTTTATTAAAATTGTAGTTTTTTTTTAAATTAAACTCAGTCATGATGGTGTCTGTGTGCAGCCTGTCCCCGGAGGAGGCCGAGCACCGGCTGAAGCTGCAGGCGGCGGGGCGCGAGGACGTCGACGTGCGCTGCCTCGGGGACGGCCGCCCCTTCGCCGTCGAGGTCAGTGACCGTCGCCGTGTACAGCCAGGTCCCCACCGGGCCTGTGTGCACACTGGAGGTCAGAGCCCTCTAGTGTCATACGTAGGAAAACTATCACAACACAGTAGACTTCACGACTAAAATATTGTGGCGACATGGCGACATCTAACGGCAAACCATGTACCACCAACTCGCCAGCGTCAACAGCGTCACAACGTCAGACAGCGGAACTAAACTGTTCTACAACGCGCAAGCGAAATTTCAACAGTCAGTTGATATATGTAGCACTTCCAACTTCATCCCAATGGACTTCGGTCCCCAGGCATAACACCCGCCTCGAGAGAGATCTCTCTATTGTCCTCTCACTACATTGGTGACCCCGACGTGATCCTCTTTCTACAATATGTTTATCTACTGAAAATGATCTAAGATTTAAAACAGAACGAGTTCTCTATACGCTATAAAACTGATCTCGACGGTAATGCTTATCTCAAGATGCGTCAAAAATGACAGTTTTCGATGACTTGACGTTTACTTTGACGTATGTAAGTATATATGTAAAAAGTTTATTGTACAAAAGAAATATATAATTATTACAAATCTATACAAATGCGAACTTATTCCTTTTTAGGGATCTCTTCCAGCTAACTCTTGAGAGATTGAGAAAATGGGAAGGTTGTGTATCGAGCAAACACGTGTACAAATTTATTTAGAAGAACATAACAAAATAATATATTACATTCAAATACCTACATAAATATACATTTTATGTACCTATAGGACAGTTGCACGCACGTCGGTTTCGGGTTGCATGACTCGAGGTATGAATGTGGAAGAAGCGAAAGAAATTTGTCAAGATCGTAGCAAGTGGAAAGAAGTGGTCTCTGCCTACCCCTCTGGGAAACAAGCGTGATTTGGTGTGTGTGTGTGAGGACAGTTGATATTTAGGAGACGTATCTTGTGAAGAGCATCTCAGGCTTTCAGCCAAGATGACTTTATTAATACTGCCCTGACTGCAGCCGCTACTCTTTTGTGTTTAAACACTACGATGGCTTTCGCGTACGGTCACGAGCGTTAATTTGGGTCCCATTTCAAGAAAATAATGCTTGAAGTTTTCAATGTCATTAGAGATGTCAAGTCATCTATAACTTTTAGAAAACTTAACGTTATTGTTGTAGAATCTCAGATTGACTTAGGAACTAAGGTGAGTACCAAATTAAATCTCGTGACTGTACATTCGGCCACCCTGAACACGACACGTTGTGCCCAGATCTCGGATCCTCGCCGCGAGCTGACGGCGGCGGAGCTGGCGCGAGCGTGCGAGCTGATCTCGGCCAGCGGCACCGTGCAGGTGCGCCGCCTGGTGCACGTCACCAAGTGAGTACTGCGAGCTGATCTCGGCCAGCGGCACCGTGCAGGTGCGCCGCCTGGTGCACGTCACCAAGTGAGTACTGCGAGCTGATCTCGGCCAGCGGCACCGTGCAGGTGCGCCGCCTGGTGCACGTCACCAAGTGAGTACTGCGAGCTGATCTCGGCCAGCGGCACCACCGTGCAGGTGCGCCGCCTGGTGCACGTCACCAAGTGAGTACTGCGAGCTGATCTCGGCCAGCGGCACCACCGTGCAGGTGCGCCGCCTGGTGCACGTCACCAAGTGAGTACTGCGAGCTGATCTCGGCCAGCGGCACCGTGCAGGTGCGCCGCCTGGTGCACGTCACCAAGTGAGTACTGCGAGCTGATCTCGGCCAGCGGCACCGTGCAGGTGCGCCGCCTGGTGCACGTCACCAAGTGAGTACTGCGAGCTGATCTCGGCCAGCGGCACCACCGTGCAGGTGCGCCGCCTGGTGCACGTCACCAAGTGAGTACTGCGAGCTGATCTCGGCCAGCGGCACCACCGTGCAGGTGCGCCGCCTGGTGCACGTCACCAAGTGAGTACTGCGAGCTGATCTCGGCCAGCGGCACCACCGTGCAGGTACGCCGCCTGGTGCACGTCACCAAGTGAGTACTGCGAGCTGATCTCGGCCAGCGGCACCACCGTGCAGGTGCGCCGCCTGGTGCACGTCACCAAGTGAGTACTGCGAGCTGATCTCGGCCAGCGGCACCGTGCAGGTGCGCCGCCTGGTGCACGTCACCAAGTGAGTACTGCGAGCTGATCTCGGCCAGCGGCACCACCGTGCAGGTGCGCCGCCTGGTGCACGTCACCAAGTGAGTACTGCGAGCTGATCTCGGCCAGCGGCACCACCGTGCAGGTGCGCCGCCTGGTGCACGTCACCAAGTGAGTACTGCGAGCTGATCTCGGCCAGCGGCACCACCGTGCAGGTGCGCCGCCTGGTGCACGTCACCAAGTGAGTACTGCGAGCTGATCTCGGCCAGCGGCACCACCGTGCAGGTGCGCCGCCTGGTGCACGTCACCAAGTGAGTACTGCGAGCTGATCTCGGCAGCGGCACCACCGTGCAGGTGCGCCGCCTGGTGCACGTCACCAAGTGAGTACTGCGAGCTGATCTCGGCCAGCGGCACCACCGTGCAGGTCCGCCGCCTGGTGCTCGTCACCAAGTGAGTACTGCGAGCTGATCTCGGCCAGCGGCACCGTGCAGGTGCGCCGCCTGGTGCACGTCACCAAGTGAGTACTGCGAGCTGATCTCGGCCAGCGGCACCACCGTGCAGGTCCGCCGCCTGGTGCACGTCACCAAGTGAGTACTGCGAGCTGATCTCGGCCAGCGGCACCGTGCAGGTGCGCCGCCTGGTGCACGTCACCAAGTGAGTACTGCGAGCTGATCTCGGCCAGCGGCACCACCGTGCAGGTCCGCCGCCTGGTGCACGTCACCAAGTGAGTACTGCGAGCTGATCTCGGCCAGCGGCACCGTGCAGGTGCGCCGCCTGGTGCACGTCACCAAGTGAGTACTGCGAGCTGATCTCGGCCAGCGGCACCACCGTGCAGGTCCGCCGCCTGGTGCACGTCACCAAGTGAGTACTGCGAGCTGATCTCGGCCAGCGGCACCGTGCAGGTGCGCCGCCTGGTGCACGTCACCAAGTGAGTACTGCGAGCTGATCTCGGCCAGCGGCACCACCGTGCAGGTCCGCCGCCTGGTGCACGTCACCAAGTGAGTACTGCGAGCTGATCTCGGCCAGCGGCACCGTGCAGGTGCGCCGCCTGGTGCACGTCACCAAGTGAGTACTGCGAGCTGATCTCGGCCAGCGGCACCACCGTGCAGGTCCGCCGCCTGGTGCACGTCACCAAGTGAGTACTGCGAGCTGATCTCGGCCAGCGGCACCGTGCAGGTGCGCCGCCTGGTGCACGTCACCAAGTGAGTACTGCGAGCTGATCTCGGCCAGCGGCACCACCGTGCAGGTCCGCCGCCTGGTGCACGTCACCAAGTGAGTACTGCGAGCTGATCTCGGCCAGCGGCACCGTGCAGGTGCGCCGCCTGGTGCACGTCACCAAGTGAGTACTGCGAGCTGATCTCGGCCAGCGGCACCACCGTGCAGGTCCGCCGCCTGGTGCACGTCACCAAGTGAGTACTGCGAGCTGATCTCGGCCAGCGGCACCGTGCAGGTGCGCCGCCTGGTGCACGTCACCAAGTGAGTACTGCGAGCTGATCTCGGCCAGCGGCACCACCGTGCAGGTCCGCCGCCTGGTGCACGTCACCAAGTGAGTACTGCGAGCTGATCTCGGCCAGCGGCACCACCGTGCAGGTCCGCCGCCTGGTGCACGTCACCAAGTGAGTACTGCGAGCTGATCTCGGCCAGCGGCACCACCGTGCAGGTCCGCCGCCTGGTGCACGTCACCAAGTGAGTACTGCGAGCTGATCTCGGCCAGCGGCACCACCGTGCAGGTCCGCCGCCTGGTGCACGTCACCAAGTGAGTACTGCGAGCTGATCTCGGCCAGCGGCACCACCGTGCAGGTCCGCCGCCTGGTGCACGTCACCAAGTGAGTACTGCGAGCTGATCTCGGCCAGCGGCACCACCGTGCAGGTCCGCCGCCTGGTGCACGTCACCAAGTGAGTACTGCGAGCTGATCTCGGCCAGCGGCACCACCGTGCAGGTCCGCCGCCTGGTGCACGTCACCAAGTGAGTACTGCGAGCTGATCTCGGCCAGCGGCACCACCGTGCAGGTCCGCCGCCTGGTGCACGTCACCAAGTGAGTACTGCGAGCTGATCTCGGCCAGCGGCACCGTGCAGGTGCGCCGCCTGGTGCACGTCACCAAGTGAGTACTGCGAGCTGATCTCGGCCAGCGGCACCACCGTGCAGGTCCGCCGCCTGGTGCACGTCACCAAGTGAGTACTGCGAGCTGATCTCGGCCAGCGGCACCACCGTGCAGGTCCGCCGCCTGGTGCACGTCACCAAGTGAGTACTGCGAGCTGATCTCGGCCAGCGGCACCACCGTGCAGGTCCGCCGCCTGGTGCACGTCACCAAGTGAGTACTGCGAGCTGATCTCGGCCAGCGGCACCACCGTGCAGGTCCGCCGCCTGGTGCACGTCACCAAGTGAGTACTGCGAGCTGATCTCGGCCAGCGGCACCACCGTGCAGGTCCGCCGCCTGGTGCACGTCACCAAGTGAGTACTGCGAGCTGATCTCGGCCAGCGGCACCACCGTGCAGGTCCGCCGCCTGGTGCACGTCACCAAGTGAGTACTGCGAGCTGATCTCGGCCAGCGGCACCACCGTGCAGGTCCGCCGCCTGGTGCACGTCACCAAGTGAGTACTGCGAGCTGATCTCGGCCAGCGGCACCACCGTGCAGGTCCGCCGCCTGGTGCACGTCACCAAGTGAGTACTGCGAGCTGATCTCGGCCAGCGGCACCACCGTGCAGGTCCGCCGCCTGGTGCACGTCACCAAGTGAGTACTGCGAGCTGATCTCGGCCAGCGGCACCGTGCAGGTGCGCCGCCTGGTGCACGTCACCAAGTGAGTACTGCGAGCTGATCTCGGCCAGCGGCACCGTGCAGGTGCGCCGCCTGGTGCACGTCACCAAGTGAGTACTGCGAGCTGATCTCGGCCAGCGGCACCACCGTGCAGGTCCGCCGCCTGGTGCACGTCACCAAGTGAGTACTGCGAGCTGATCTCGGCCAGCGGCACCGTGCAGGTGCGCCGCCTGGTGCACGTCACCAAGTGAGTACTGCGAGCTGATCTCGGCCAGCGGCACCGTGCAGGTGCGCCGCCTGGTGCACGTCACCAAGTGAGTACTGCGAGCTGATCTCGGCCAGCGGCACCGTGCAGGTGCGCCGCCTGGTGCACGTCACCAAGTGAGTACTGCGAGCTGATCTCGGCCAGCGGCACCACCGTGCAGGTCCGCCGCCTGGTGCACGTCACCAAGTGAGTACTGCGAGCTGATCTCGGCCAGCGGCACCACCGTGCAGGTGCGCCGCCTGGTGCACGTCACCAAGTGAGTACTGCGAGCTGATCTCGGCCAGCGGCACCACCGTGCAGGTCCGCCGCCTGGTGCACGTCACCAAGTGAGTACTGCGAGCTGATCTCGGCCAGCGGCACCACCGTGCAGGTGCGCCGCCTGGTGCACGTCACCAAGTGAGTACTGCGAGCTGATCCCTACTGGCTTAGGGGGTCGACTCGTGATCGTAGGTACCGAGTTCGAACCCCCGCGGACACCATGTACCAATGAGTTTTTCTAACTTAAATGCATTACCCGATGCTCTTACGGTGAAGGAAAAAGATCGTGAGGACCTCGCTGTGTGTGTAAGAAGGTAATTGCACAAAATATCCTAATGGGTCGAAGTGTATCCGAAAGGGTAAGATAAGATAAGATATGATAAGAAACTTAGTTTTATTCCTCATATTGATTCCTTAGTAAAGAAGTCGGCTCAAACGCTCGGCTTCTTGAAACGAAACTACAAAGACTTTCGTCATGCTAAAACTAAGATTCTTCTTTATAATGCACTTGTCCGTAGCCAACTTGAATTTGCAGCCACCGTCTGGAATCCGCTATATTCTGTACATTCTCAGCGTATTGAAAGTATTCAGAGGTCATTTACTAGAAGTCTGGCATACACGTCATCAAATATATCACACCGCTGCCCATATGAGCAAAGATTGCGTTTTTATTAAATGGATACTTTGCGTGATCGTCGTAAAATTCAAGACCAACTATTTATATACAAAATATTAAATAACAGAATTGACTGCAGTGCCCTTTTGGAAAAATTGTCTATTTCAGTACCATACAATTTACCTAGAAAACCTACAAGTAAAATATTTCATACTCCCATTTGTAGAACCAATTTAGGCCGCAATTCTCCTTTGTCACGTTTTGTCTCCACATACAATGATTTAAATGCAAAAATGCCTAATATTGATATCTTTAGTGATAACTTAAAAACATTCAAACATAAACTGCTGAAGTCAATTAGAACTTAATCTATTCTTAACTTAAAATTTTACTTTTGGTAACATTATATAATTTCCCATTTTTAATAACTATAATGTAGTACCTAACTATGTGAACCGTGCACTTTAAAAGGTGAATGCTGTACATGCCTGTAATAGGCTTACATATAATGAATAATGTTGTCAGGTTATATTATATTATGAATGATGGATATGTATGTTGTTGGCGTGTCTTTAAATAAATAAATAAGATAAGAGTACTCCTCGCTGACTGCTCTAACAAAATGATTGTTTAGTAGTCGTAGGACCTTGTGCAGGGTCCGCCCGGATCGCTACCACCAACTAATCCTTTAACCTACTTCAGAGAAGACAACCCATGTTGTTACTAGCATAGAGGCATTCTATCTTAGTTTTAGTAATATGGAGGGAATAGAGGCGAAAGATCTGTTTCTGTGTTTGAGGACTTGATAATACCGCGTAGTAATTTTTCCAGACGCAGTTTTCCCTATTCGTGATTTTACCCTGTTCTATTTTTTGCCATTAATAATGAACGCCATTAATATCATGATGATAGCTCCATTTAAAATATTAATTTCACATATTCCATGGATCTATGCAGTCGCGGAGCTTCCATTTCTGCATGCTCAGGCCCTTCAGGCGTGCTGGTTCCATCATAATAAGATTAGGAAAACATATGTTCAAAGTGAAAAATATACGACTGGGGAATCACGAATAGGGAAAATCTACGCGAAGTTATTGAATTTGTGTACAGATCTGTTTCCGCGACCAAGCCCTGACTGTGTTTCAGGGAAGACCTGTTCGAGCTGAAGAAAGGGGAAGAAACCAAGAGCAAGGAGTACGACGCGCTCTGCATCAAGCTGGAGCACTCCACGATAGATAAGGTACGTTACGTTTCACTAAAAACCAAAAACGACTTTCAAAATGTTTTGTATTTTCCATTCGGAAATTGACAGAATCAACCAGCCCTCAGATCCATCAGCGCCCATCACGGTGACCGAAGAAGATATCGCGCGCATCAACTCCTACACCAACACGCCGCCCGGTGACGTGGCCAGGGTGCGGCTCGTGCAGAAGACTCCCATCAGGGTGCTGCACCGGAGGCCGCTGCTGGCGAGGGAGCGAGGGATAATGGCGCTCCGAGCCGAGGCCGTGCCAGGTCAGTGTCATATATCCAGGTCTCCAGCTCGTGTAGAGGAGTCCCATCAGGGTGCTGCACCGGAGGCCGCTGCTGGCGAGAGAGCGAGCCATACTAGCGCTCCGGGCCAAGGCCGTGGCGGGTCAGTGTCATGCATCCAGGTCTCCAGCACGTGTCCAGGGTGCGGCTCGTGTAGAAGACTCCCATCAGGGTGCTGCAGCGGAGGCCGTTGCTGGCGAGGGAGCGAGGCATAATGGCGCTCCGGGCCGAGGCCGTGCCAGGTTAGTGTCATATATCCAGGTCTCCAGCACGTGTCCAGGGTCCGGCTCATGCAGAAGACTCCCATCAGGATGCTGCACCGGAGGCCGCTGCGGGCCATACTGCCGTTCCGAGCTGAGGCTGTGCTGGGTCATTGTCTTATATCCAGGTCCTCCAGCACGTGGCCAGGGTGCGGCTCGTGCAGAAGACCCCTATCATGCTTTTGTTTGACGTTCTCAATACAATTTTATATAGAAACATTGGAATAAATGAAACTACGAAGCCCCTATAATGTTGAACGTGACACGTTACGTTCGCAGGCCACCCGCAGCTGTTCGTGGCGCGGCTGCGCTGCGCGGCGGGCACGTACGTGAAGGAGTGGGTGCACGGCGAGCTGGCGCGCAGCGCGCCCGGCCTGGGGGCGGCGCTGGGCGCGCGCGCCGACATCCTCGCGCTCGACGTGGCCTCCGTGCGGCTGGACTGGCCGCCCACCACTCCCACCGCCGACCAATAAATATATTCCAATCTCACTGCTCTATTATTTCAACCTTCATTCATTTCTTACTTTTTTTTTATGGCATAGAGATGACAAACGAGCAAACAGGACACCTGATGGTAAGTAGAAACTGTGACCCATAGACATTCGCAATCACAAGACTGCAATGCAATCCTAAGACTGCAAATGCGTTGCCAACCCTGAAGACTAAGATGGAATGCCTCTATGCTAGTGATTTCACCGGCTGTCTTATCCCCAAACCGGAACACAACAGTGCGAACACTTCTTAAGGTACGCTTTACCCTTAATTTGGCAAAAATAAAAAAAGGCGCGGATTCAAACCCTTTTTGATTTTGAATCAGCAAAAAAATAAAAACACAATCCAAACAAAAAAAGTGGTCGTTATGGTATGTTCGCTGTGACGAACATTGCCAAATTAAGGGTTAAAAGACGTCTGAAAATCGAGCGCAAGGTATCTTTGATTTAAAAAAAGATAAGGTTATAATATTAGCGTCCTGCACTTTTTATTGTAGAATAAAGAGGAACACATTATCACCAATGCACTCACATCATGTGGTTAGTCTAGTCGGTATATTGTACCTTTTTTTACATATTTCGCAAGAGTAGAGATATTAAGACTGCGCCGAACGTACGCCGAATGTACAGTGGCGCCCTCATTACTATTATTGTGTTTTCTAATCAACTAAAGTATTTTCTTGCAATTGGACGCAATGCTTTTGTACTACAAATGAAAACACAACTTATAGGGTATATCACATAGTTTAATAACAATTCACCTTCGAGTTATCAAGTTAACGGAAAAAAGTGGCCATCTTGTCGCGTTAAGTTGACTTCTCAAAGGGTAATTGTTATTTAAGTTTGTTACGTATCCCATAATTTGTGTTTTTACCTGCGCTACAAAAACGTATCGTCTGATTGCAAGGAAGTTCTTTAGTTAATTAGAAAACACAATAATAGTAATGAGGGCGCCACTGCAGTCTTAACAAAGAAAGTTATTTGAAAAAATGCCCTCCCGCGTAACAAAACGGAATAGACACTGGTATTTCAATCGGTGGCATAATATGGCCGCCGTGGGTTAGGCTCGTAAAACACACTTCCCCGAAATTTGCACTTCCTCTAAAGGTGCACTTCTTTAGAAGGGTCATTTTCTTCAAAGGTACACTGTCTCTAAAAGTGCACTTCCCGATATGTACACTTTGTCAATAGGTGCACTTTCCCAAAATATGCACTTTCGCAGAAGGTATATTTTCCCGGAAAGTACACTGTCTCTAAAAGTGCACTTCCCGATATGTACACTTTTTCAATAGGTGCACTTTCCCAAAATATGCACTTTCGCAGAAGGTATATTTTCCCGGAAAGTATACTGTCTCTAAGAGTGCACTTCCCGATATGTACACTTTGTGATCAAAACATAAGGTTCCGCTGCACAATCGATTTATGAGATTTAATTAAAAACAAAAATGCGTGTGGATTTAAAAAAAAGTGTGAAGCGTGTGTGCGTGTGTGTGTGTGTGTGTGTATGTGTGTGTGTGTGTGTGCGTGTGTGAAGAAAGTTACTAAATAATAAACGTGTTCCTTTTGAGAAAGTGCCCTACATGGGAAAGTGTACTTTTCGGGAAAACGTGCGTTTTGGAAAAGTGCACTGTTTAAAAAAGTGCACATTTCGGGAAAGCGTGCGTTTTGGAAAAGTGCACATTTCGGGAAAGTTTCCAAATTGGGAAAGTGTAAGTACATTTTGCGGAAAGTGCACCTCTGCAGAAAGTGCACATTTCGGGAAAGTGTGTTTTACGAGCCTAACCCGCCGCCGTTACCTTGTTTGTTCATCTAAGTTTTTTTACGTCACTCTCATCATGTCGCATGTCTTGCGAGCGCGATACCTTCTAGGTACCTAGTAGCTCCAGAATCTTTTATTGTTTTCAGTCGTTGAGTATAATTTTCCATTAAAATTTGTTGTTATTACCGTATTAATACATTATTACCTATTTACTGAAGAAAAAAGTTAACGACACCTGCTTCTTTGTTTAAATTGTTTACCAAACTACATACATCCCCTCTCGCGCTCTGCTCTCTAGCTACAGAGTTATAGTACCTATCCGCAGCGCGCTAAGGACAAGTCGTAGTGTAAAAATTCACTACGACTTGTCATTAGCGCGCTGCGGATACTACAACCCTAAAAACTTGTGGATAATTCTGCAACTACATTTTAAGATGTTTACCAGCGTATTAGAATCTATTTTTACTATGCTACTGGCTTCTAATTCTAATTACTGGCTCAATATTTCGCTGGATAAAAACCATAATAATGGCCTTTGACGTGTTATTGTATTGTCAACGTTTCGATAGCTCTGATTTACTTGACACTAATGCGGCCGAGTACCAGCAACAGTAACTTGTACACTCAGAAACAAAAAAATAAAAGAACTTTATCCTACTCACCAGAAACAAACACACAAACCCCAGAAAATACAGAGAGCATGGGAAGACCGACCACTCAACAAATTTCGAAAAAGAACAAATATGACATAAAACGCTTCTTGCACGACAGCACATCCAACAAAGTTCAATAGCAACCAACCGCCTCCCCATCTCTCTCAACACAACAAAACGATAAACAAGAACCCTTAATATCTCCCAGTACGGGTGGTCGCCGCGGGAGTATTAGACCGAAACCCTCCGTCAAAACAGAAATATACATTAGCACGCTCAACGTAAGATCACTGGTTGGTACAGGCCGCCAAGAGGAGTTGGTACACTCCTTGAAAAATATAAAATGGGACATATTAGGAATGTCAGAAATTAAAAAAGAAGGCACTTTCATTTGTGAACACGAAAAATATATAATGATGTACACTGGCAAGAAAAATGGAAGAAATGGAGTGGGCTTCATGGTAAAGAGACAGCTGAAACCGAACATAACTAATTTTAAACCAATATCTGACAGAGTTGCCAGACTGGACCTCCACTTAGAAAATAAAACTCTTAACATAATTCAGACCTACGCACCAACTGAAAATGCTCCTGAAGAAGAGGTAGATTCCTTTTACAACAATATACGCTCCGCTCTAGAAAACACGAGCTCTAACGTAATCATAATGGGCGACTTCAATGCTAAAATTGGACACCCTACACCAGATGATACATCAGTCATTGGTCCGTGGGGGTATGGTAAGAGGAACGAAAGAGGCAAAACTCTAATTAACTTCTGCTCAGAACATGAACTCTACATACTCAACTCTCACTTTAAGAAGAAGTCCAAGCAGAAATGGACGTGGAAGTCGCCAGATGGAAAAACAGTCAATGAAATAGACTTCATAATAACCAAAAGAAATAGAGTAACTCAAATTGAAAATATAGAAGTCTAAAATACTACTCATCCCACGGACCACCGAATGGTGCGAGCGACTTACACACTGCAAACCCATAACAAGAAACCTAGAAAAACATTCACCAATAAAAGGAATCAGGGCTTTAACCCCGCAGAACAGGAGTCGCTTAAACATATTTTTAAGGAAGAGTTTTCACCTCGCGAACAAACTACAGTACAAGAAACTTACTCTAACTTAACAGAAACAATTAAAGAATGCGTGAATAAACTACCAAGCTTACAAAAAACATATAAAATGGACCCGATAATTACCGGTGACATTAAGGATTTAATTTTGGAACGAACTACTTTAAAAGACAAGAGGACACTCAGAACTAAAAAAGAAAGAAAAAGACTAAAATCGCTATACCCAAAAATCAAGAATAAAATTAAAAGAAATAAATTACACCATAGAATGAACATTATCAAGGAGGAACTAGAGAAAAGAAGTTCTAAAAACGAGCATACAAAAGACTTAACCAATTTAAACTCTGGATACCATCTCTAATGTAATGAATGAAACTAAACAAACACATACAAATCGAAGGGACATTCTGAAAATAGCAACAAACTTTTATCAAAAGCTCTACCAGTCTCAATCAAATACTGAGATTAGAACACGTACAGTATTAACAGGTGAAGTACCATCTCTAATGCAGAGCGAAACACGCTACGCTATCAACTCTCTAAAAACAATGAAGAGCCCAGGCCAAGACGGCATAACTAACGATCTGATCAAAGCAATACAAGAACCATTAACGCCGATACTGACAGAACTATTTAATAGAATTATCAACGAAGAAACCATCCCGCAGGACTGGGAAACTTCACTGATTACACTTCTATATAAGAAAGGCGACCCGCTAAACATCAATAACTATCGCCCGATAAGCCTCCTGCAGTCAACGTATAAGCTATTCACAAATATTGTACTGAACAGAATAAAACAAACCCTGGACTTTGAACAACCAATCGAGCAAGCAGGTTTTAGACGTAACTACTCCACAGTGGACCATATCTTCACATTACAGCAAGTAATTGAAAAATACAGAGAATATGGAAAAAAGCTCTACCTAGCATTTGTAGACTACTCTAAAGCCTTCGACTCGATCTCACATCAAACTCTATGGAAAGCGTTGAAAGAGCAAGGTATCCATGCCAAATATATAAATATATTACAAGAAATATATAGGAAAAGCAAGGCTGTAGTGAAGCTAGAAATGAATGGAGATAAGTTCGAGATCAATCGAGGGGTAAAACAAGGAGACCCTATTTCACCAAACTTGTTCACTGCCCTGCTGGAATATATCTTTAGAAGGCTAAACTGGGACCAGTGCGGCATTAGAATAAACGGCAAACTGTTAAGCCATTTACGCTTTGCCGACGACATCGTTCTGATAACAGAGAGCCATCTGGAGCTTCAGTTCATGCTCCAAACCTTAGACAATCATAGTAGAGAATGCGGATTACAAATGAACCCCGATAAAACCCGAGTAATGACAAATAATGAACCAAAACCGGTCGCTATACAGTCGAATACAATCGCCTACGCCGAAGAATATCTATACCTTGGCCAGAACATATCCTTCGGAAAACATAAATTGGACGAAGTTGAGAAACGCATAAAGAAAGCATGGAGCGCTTACTGGTCATTGAAACACATATTCAAGTCAAAATTGGATAATAAACTTAAAAAGAAAGCGATGGATTCAGTCATCACTCCAACTCTTACTTACGGATGCCAGACCTGGGCCATAACGAACGAACTAATAAGTAAAGTACGGGTATTCCAAAGAACCGCAGAACGCAGCATGCTTGGCATCAAACTGATAGACAAAATAAAGAGTGTCGACATCCGTAAAAAGACCAACATTATTGATGCCGCCGAACTAATCTGCCGACTGAAATGGAGATGGGCCGGGCACACGGCGCGAACAAGAGACGGCCGCTGGAGCGAACTACTGTTGCATTGGTACCCGCGCGACGGGCAGAGGGCTCGGGGTCGCCCGCGACGTCGCTGGCGGGACGACATCGTAGCCGTGGCTGGCGTAGCCTGGACGAGACTTGCCGAGGATAGAAATACATGGCATATGATGGAGGAGGCCTATGTCCACAAATGGACATCCCAATAAAATCAATGTTAATAAATTAATCAATTCACTTATACTAATGCATGGAACAATATTTAAAATTATACTTATTATTTACCATTATAAATGTATAAATTCAAATTATAACTCGTAAATTATTTCAATTGTATAATGTGCATAAATTCGAATACTAAATCAACAAGAAATAATGCATGTCATGTTTTTAATGATTATTTATTGGAATAAATGGCTATAAATAAAATAAAATAAATAATAATGCGGCCGAGTTGAAACAATACCATATCACTTTAAAAGCAATATGGCTTTACCGCGTTCCATAGAGGTCCGTGTTATGGCTAGATTACACATAGAATTTTTGAGAAAAAAAAATCCGTCCTTTTGTTAAATTCAATATGGCTTATAGCAGTGCAAAAACAAAACGAAACGTCACTATGACGCATATTAGATGCGTTCAGCTTAACAAAAATTTTGCTAATGTCGTTTATTATATTGAAATAAGCTGCCAGTTTAATGTAAGCTTTGTTAGCGTGTCATAAAGTTAAGAATTTATTAATTTTGTATCGCGGTCTAGGATCAACAGCCACATTAGCGCCACACTAAACGCAGTTAGATTAGAACTGAAATTTTATATTTGTTGATATGAAACGTGTCAGTTTTCTTCCGATTTTGCATCGATATTATTCAGCGTACCACGTATTCACTCCCGCGAACTGCTAATCTAGACGGTCGCATACTACTAACGATATAAATTATAACAATTTTGCCAAAAGTGATATAAAAAAAGTCTGTGAACTTTGGTGTGTTATGCGGGTGAAACAAAGGATTTTTTCAACGAAAACTATGCGTGTGGTAAATTAGTTTAAGTGCGGGCGTGAATGAGGGGTGTACTCTCGGATATTTTGCGGAAATCCAGGCGCAAACTCCGGTATAAAATGAGTGGGGTCCATCCAGATGCGCCGATCGGGATACAGTGTTTACAACGCCTTTCCGGTATTTGTTGTCCCCGTTTGCAAATCAACAGGCTGCGATGGTGAGTCACGAGCCGCTGGTTTTGGTTCTAAACACGACGCTGAGTGTTTTTCTAACAATAAGTCATTGAAGGTTGCAGGTTTTGTTTTAAAACATGGTCAGTAAGGCGATAACAACTTTATGGTCTGTGTCGTGATAGTTTCGTTTCAGTTTGTTTCAACACGACTGCAATTATTCCAGTTTAAGTAGCATTCTGCATTATATTACCTTTATTTTGATACTCTATCTTAATACATTTTCTTGTTACATGTACTTCTGGAGAACAAGTTTTCTTCAGTAGCAGAATGTATGAGTGAAAGCCTCTCTCGGACTCTCTCCCCTCAAATTTACTTTATGAACTTAGAAAAAATCTTTAATCTCTTGTTCATATTTAGATGCAATTATTGCGGCAAAGTCCTTGCATGTTTTCTGAAGAAAAAAACACCATGACCTGAACTATTCAAATTGTGGTCAAATGCAAGTTTTAAAATACACTTTAAAGGCAACAAACCTGCTCAACCAATATCTTTTGTTCATAGAATTGTTCACAAGTATAACTTAGTAAACTAGAGAGTATTTCAAAAATAATACAATAAAATTCACAAATATGTAGTAAGTGACTATGTTTGTTTTTTATGCTTTAACAGCTTAAATTAAATTATTATTCCACTCAAGAAAATCTCTTACACTATCTAAAAGAAGAGGCTTATTCCCAGTTGTCTGCACCCCTTAGTTCACACTGCTGACAACTACAACTTTATTTTCCCAGTTGTCAGCAGTGTGAACAAAGTGGTGTGGACAACTGGCAATAAGCCTCTAGAAGTCAGTTAGTAAGAAAGATTTAATCTTGATTATTTTTTATACCTACTCATTTATTCATTACAATCGTTGTGCTATGGTTATGAATACTTCCTCTTTAGATAACTTGATTACAGCGGCCATTTCCCCAAGGCCACGTAATATAGTACTGAAATCAATACAATCACTACTGATACAGGCGTCTTTAACGGATTAAACTAAATATTCTGATGTAAAAAGTAGGAGCCAACATTTCCACGGAGGTGGCATCCCGTACAAGCACCATGCCATGGGGGCCCTATTTAGATTTTATTTAGGGAGTTTTAATTTGTTGTATCAATAATGAAGCCTAAAAACAATGTTTCTGATACTTTTTCTATTTTTTCCTTATTGTACTCTATATCTAATTTGACGGGGATATTTTATTTATCGTTAATGCAGCATTTTAATATGTTTAATGGGTTTTCATTATTAAATGAAAGTGATTAAAGAGGAAGGTTTTTATATACAGTGTGTTACCGGCATGCGGGCATTTATTAAAACTGCCGATAATATGCTGCTTTAGCAATTGTTTGCAAGTATTATCAATTAAAAAATAATTAAAATAGCTTCACAATATTTTTTCTTAGATACTGTCCATTTTTAATGTAGTGCATGTGTTGCGTGTCCATCATTATCAGTATCGCTGTTGCTTGGTACAAGGCACGTCGTGGTACGGGGGAAAATCATAAATAATCAAAGTATCCGTCGACTGTCATTTGCACTTGTCAATTTGCTGTGCTTTACATTTCTGGCAATTAAAATTTTGTTAGAAAGTTAACAAAGCCTGAAAATGTGTTTATTAATTAAATTAATGTCATAGTTACGTTACAGATATACGTTATTTTAACCTACTTTAAAAAAAGCCCGGGTGCTGGTAACACACTGTATAATAAATTCTGGATTATGTACGGGTGTTACAGAAAACTATACATATAACTCTAGACTTTCTGATAATGCACAGGCTTAACCGCTGAACCTGTGGACTTGTATCTCGGAGTGAATGTTCCTCGAGTTCCGTAGGAAGAAAGCTTTTTTTTTAAATCAACTTCCATTGGGGGTTGCTGGAAATTAATTCTTTGCAAACAAAAAAAAATAAAAATAAAAAACAAAACAAAATGGTCACAACGGAAGACCAGCGCTGGCTCTGCCAGCATCACGCTGAGTTGTGTCCATTTCGTGACAAACCACTTAGGTATGCTTGTTTTCAGAATTCTGTATTTGTTAATTTGTTTGTCACGAATAAATAATTTCTTTTCTTTTTTTTTTTTCGTATAAAGTCACATGTACAGTGATAACATAGGGCTAGGCAACCATATTGGTATCATGAATAAAGGACAGATGCTTCATTTATACGTCATTGTAATATGATAGCATGATGCATCATACAGATATTATTTGGAGCAAGTAGGTACATGTAGCGGGGTGAAACGAGTGTTGCCATGTCCTACAAAAAGCGTTACTGCGGTAATAAAAAATCGGGACCTGGGTTTTCAAATTGGGAGAGTACAGTCAAGGTCACCAATATGTATACACTACAGTCTATAAATATGAACAGATGAACACAGACCTTATTACTATGCCTACCTATGTGTACATATTTTTGCAACTTTGTGAAGTTATTTATTTTAACTTTGACTGTAGGTCTCACAGTCAGATAATATGGCGTACCGTTTTTGACCTCCAGTTGTTATCTTATATATGATCGCTCTACTCGCTCTAGTGATGTGCTGAAAATCGGGCCAATAAACAATATGCATGGATTTTAAAATCGCATTTTTAAACAAATTATGAAAATACCGTAAAAAATATCACCAAAAGTGAAATGAAAATTGAAATCGGCCAAGAAATAAGGATGATACACGCGTTTTAAACTTCTAATTAGACAACGGTTAGATAGAGAGATCCTATATGCACTGTGACGTCACGGTATGGTCGGCCATTGCTATTCTATTTTTTATGACGTATGTTTATCGTTCTCTAGTACCCATATTACAAGCCTAGACCATAGTATAGATGAATTAGCGAGAGCGTGGAATTGCACATGTACTGGTATTGTGTGTGTATAGGCAAGAGAAACAGAGCGAGAAATACTTAAATACTTCTCTCTCTCTTTCTCTTGCCTATAAACACACAATACCACTACATGTGCAATTCCACACTCTCGCTAATTCATCTATACACTAGGTCAAGTTGTGCGAGATGGCCTCCGATATAAACCCCCCCCCCCCCCCCCCCCTAAATTACGATGGCTTGTCTCGACCTCATCTAATGCTCGTGCATCCCGGTGCGATGTGAAAGTGTGAATCTTTATGTTACGTAACTTCATCTTCGCCGTGACCTGCGCTCGCGCCGGCTCCGCGACCTTATAGATGTAGTAGGATGTGATTAGCTGGGTTAGTTTCATTTGTTAATAATTAATATATAACATACATACATACATAAACTCACGCCTTTATTCGCAGAGTGGGGTAGGCAGAGCTACAGAATTTCCAACAAGTATAAAAACTTATTGATAATTCTGTAACCACATTTTGCACACTTAGGCGAAGATGTTCACCAGTGTATTAGTGACAGGTAGCAAGCCCATCGCCTAACAGTACTACACGCCTTTATTACCTTGGTCGGCTTTTACGACATCCACGGAAAGATACGGAGTGGCACTATTCTAATCCGGCTACCACACGGGGAATAAAGGCTTGTAGTAGTGTTAGGCTGCGTTTCCGCCAGAGCTGTGCGAGGGAGCTAAGCGGAGTTGCGAGGAAAAATCCACCAATAGGATTATTTTGTTTCACTAGCCTCACTATCTACTACTCTGGTGGAAACGTAGCCTTAGGCGATGGGCTTGCATCCTGTCACTAATACGCTGGTAAACATCTTGGCCTAATTTGTACAGAATTATCAAAATAATTTTGGAGTTGTAGGTAATTCTGTAGCTCTGCCTATCCCTCTTGGGATTACAGGCGTGAAGGTGTTTATGTTTGTATGTAAAATGTAACTAAGATTAAGTAGAGAAAACCCTCCGATATAATGGAGATAGTAACTATAGAGGATATCTCTTAAGACTGCGCTGAGCAGTGGCGTCCTCATTAGGTACTATTATCATGTTTTCTAATAAACTAAAGTATTGTCTTGAAGTCGAGGGATCGTTTTTTTTGTTGCTCAAATGAATACATTGTATAGCATGACAAAGTTTAATAACCTTTTTCATCACACTTGCTCGTAAATAGTGTCCTAACATGCTAGAAAAATCGACCGTAAATCCAAAATAATACCCGCGGGCCTTTTTTTACCATTACGTAACTAAAGTGCGTAATAGCTTTTTTTTTAAATATTATACGTGGACTCAAACTATCACAATACGTCAGGACCCCCTCTTGTGCCATTCGATATGAAGTTTCATTCGAGATGATATGTCAGTTGAATACTATTTCCTAACAATCTCGCATAATAAACTATTGATCTCATACTCGTATGTCACTAGAATCGGACTCCGAACACGTTTGACATTATCTGTGGTAAGTCACAGACAATGATGTAGTCTGCCGCTAATAAGTTAAAAATATGATCTTTTGTCTGATTTTATTTCATTTCCTCGCAATTGTGATGAAAAACATTGTATGTTACACGGGTGGTAAAGGAAATACAAAGCTCGAGTCATTAAAGCCCTCAGCCTTCGGCTTCTTGCTTCTAACAGACTCTCGTTTGTAATTCTTTCTTTACCACCCTTAATACACAATGTACTATAACGTTCGTGTAGTCAACTTAACGGGTAAAGGTCGTCACTTTTTCCCACTTAGTTACTCACTCATAGTTCAATTGTTATACCTAAATTATGTCATAATTCATAATACTCATAATAAAGACTGTATCGTTTAGTATAAATACATACAAAACCTAGTGTAACTTTTGACATTCGTATTATTTTGAATTACAATGTTCTGAGGATATGACCTGAAGGTGTTTTTTAACCATTTCATCTGATATAATATGGTTAACTTTTGTGTCTTAGAGATTTTATGATGCTTTCAAAATCGTCCCTAAAATATATTTCGGACAAGCCTATTGAGCTCAATTTGAAGTATTTCAGCAACTCCTAAAGTACAATTTTAAAATGCAATAGGTTGAAATGCAGCCTAAACATGTTAACTAAGTGTCCCCTTCATGTTTACCCGAATGAGCATCCTCAGAATAAATATGATAGATTTTTACTTTCACACAAAAGCGACTTTTTACGTAATGTTTTGGTTTCCCATCAATATCTGGTGCGAGCGGGAGGAGGGAGACAAACCAAAGGTCTCAGCCAGACCCAAGCACAATGGACAATCGTGGCGTCTAACCATCGGTAAAACACGTCGATAGAAACGCTTCTTAATAGTTATAATAGATGTCAAAGTCGGAGTTGTAATGAGTACCTAATATGCCATATTCTCAAAATGGCCACCGCCCATCGCCATCCATGCCATTTTTTTATTAAAAATAAATTAAAGAGAATGCTCAGATGTTTTACTTTGGGAATCTTGTGTAATTATGGTTTGCGTAGTATGATAATTTTTTTTGGTTACGTTGTCTAGCTCGCAAACAGTAAAATTTATTTTGCTATTTGTCCACTTTCGTTAACATCACTCAGATGGATTCGGTAAATTTTGACTAAACCATATGCCTCAAGTCGAGCCCGCAGGATGAAATGTGTACCTAATAAAAGCACTAATTAAACACATGTACAATTTAATCTAAAAAATACTTTAGCAAAGAAAGATGACTACGTAAAGTTGTATTTATACTAAACGATACAGTCTTTATACCGTATAAGTTGTGATTTCATTTGTACAATAAAAAACATCCTTCGATTTCAAGACAATGCTTTACTATATTAGAAAACAATAATAGTGATGAGGGCGCCACTGGACGCTCGGCGCAGTCTTAAACTGTACGCCGCAGAATTCTACATTCGCAAAACATCATAATACGCATAAAACATCATACTTATTAACAAAACACGATATTCGCAAATAAAAAAAATATAAATAGTCGAGTTTGGTTATAGAATCGTAGGTAGTTTTAGGTTATATTAGATTTACAGTAGGCCGGAGGGCCAAAGCACCCAGAAATAGGAGCTCCGAGTAGCGGAGCTCCGTCGACACTGTCTAATGCGTGTCTTACTAATAATGATGTTTTGCTACTGTGATGATTTGCGAATGTCATGTTTTGCGGATATGAGGTTTTGCTTGTATGATATTTGCGAATATGATATCCAACGACACGGAGGGTTATCTACGTATGAACCATCCCGATTAAACTAGCTTTATTTTTTAAACCGCATCTAGAAAGCTACGATGCTAGACAGACAATAGCAGATACAAACGTAGAACTTATAACTATCTTTTTTGCATTGGTTAAAAAATACAGTCATCAATAAACGCTAATCTCAAAAAAAAATTGTCAGCTACCAGATCTCGATCCTCGTGCTGACGTACTTCACGTACATGACGTACCACCTGACGAGGAAGCCCATCTCGGTGGTGAAGAGCGTGCTGCACCGGAACTGCAGCGCGCTGCCGCCGCCCGCCCTGCCGCCCACCGACGACAACTGGTGCGACTGGCCGCCGTTCAGTGAGTAGCGGAGCCATTATCATTGCCATCGGCGTTAGCACCATCGTTATCATGGTCATGATCGTTGTTTGTATCATGACCATCATCATCGGTGCCACTATTGTTATTGTCATAAGCATAACCATCTAAATATTCATCATTTTTATCATCCCCATCATTATTATAATAATGGTGATCTTTGTTGTCATGGTCGTCAGAATCATCTTCATCGCCGTTATCATAATTATCAGATTATCGATATATTTACCATACCTAATCGTCATCAACCTCATTATCTCTACCACCACCGTCATCTCCGTCATCAGTCATCACCGTGTATCGGTAAGAGAGCGCTTCACAAGAATTGTACTGTAGCCGCCGGTAATACCGTCGAGCGGTGACACATTGGTGCGCGACTCGCCGCCGTTTAGTTAGTGGCTCATTACTATTATCATCATCATCGCTATTATCATCATCATCGCTATTATCATCATCATCACTATTATCATCATCATCGCTATTATCATCATCATCACTACTATCATCATCATCGCTATTATCACCATCATCACTAATATCATCATCATCACTATTATCATCATCATTATCACTATTATCATCATCATCATCACTATTATCATCATCATCAGCATCATCGTCATCATTAAATCTGACGTGCATTTCCTCCCGACAGACACCACTGACGCGAACACGCTGCTCGGCGCCCTGGACTCCTCATTCCTTTTCACCTATGCGGCGGCCATGTTTGTCTCAGGTGAGTACATATTTTATTATACTTACTTACTTTTGGGATCTAGACGTGTTGGTACCAGGGTATTATGAAATGAAGTCATAACGGAACCTGCTCATTATAACATCGAGTGTTGACGAATGTTGTCCGCAGGCATGATCGCGGAGCGCGTGGACCTGCGCTACTTCCTCTCGCTGGGCATGCTGTTCTCGGCCTCCTTCTGCTACCTGTTCGGCATCGGCCGGACCTATGAGATCCACAACATCTCTTACTACCTGCTGGTGCAGGTCAGGAATCTATACATACATACATTAAATATCGCCTGTTTCCCAGAGGGATAGGCAGAGCCATTTTCCATTTGAGAGGTTGAAGAAGGTTTAGTGACGGTAACACTTAGGGCTTAGTGGTCTACGGTCTACTCATCATTGTAAGAGCGACGCCACACGAGCGTGGCCGCTGTGAAGCGTCGTCTCACGCTGTCATTTCAAGATAGAACAAAGCAAGTGTCATAACGCTTCCTCAGGCAACGCTTCGGATACGAAACCCTAAAAAAAGTACATTATTATCCGCCCGGTATTGGACATAATGATTCCCCTAGTTTCCTTACAGTTGGCAACAAATTCTCTTTATTGTTATAACTCTAAAACGGGTCTTAATCGCGTAAAAAAAATAGATATACCTCGACGTTTCGATCATGTTGCAACGCTCTTGGTCATGAGCAGACTGGAGATGCCTTTTTTTGTTTGACATAATTATGTGTGAACGTCGCGTAAGTTTAATACTAAGAAGTTCTCTTTAAATTTTGCTCAGTATCTTATTTAATCTTATTCCTTTTTACGACAGGAATCACCCATGGCAACATTATTCTAAAATTTCTAAATTCCTTTTCCTTATTGTTTTTTTTTCTGTGTTGCCATTCTTTTTGTCAATGTTAAATTTAATCTGTGTTTTATTTGTTTTTTCCTGTGATCGTCGAATAAATATTTTCTATTTTCTATTTTTTTTTCTTTTCCCAGGCAGGAGCCGGCATCGCGCAGACGACGGGCTGGCCGGGCACGGTGGCGACGGTCGGCAAGTGGTTCGGCAACAGCAAGAAGGGGCTCATCTTCGGCATCTGGAACTCGCACACCTCGCTCGGAAACATCCTCGGTGAGTGCTGCAATCGAACTGCCATCATCGTTAGCCTCTGTCTCGTCACCATCAGTATCATTGCCATCTTTGTCCTCTACGTCATCGTTGTCACCTTTATCTTAGGACGCTTCTCCTTCCTTTTATCTAGTTATCATGACTTCCACTGTTGTACCTACTTCTATGGTTGCTTTCCTCCTATTTATATCCTTGTTGTTTACTCTTGTTTCACCCTTATTATCATCAACCCCCTCTTCCTCCTATTCTTTATTTTCATCATCTTCATAATTCCTCGGGTTCGGCAACAGCAAGAAGGGGCTCATCTTCAGCAACTGGAACTCGCACACCTCGCTCGGAAACATCCTCGGTGAGTGCTGCAATCGAACTGCCATCATCGTTAGCCTCTGTCTCGTCACCATCAGTATCATTGCCATCTTTGTCCTCTACGTCATCGTTGTCACCTTTATCTTAGGACGCTTCTCCTTCCTTTTATCTACTTATCATGACTTCCACTGTTGTACCTACTTCTATGGTTGCTTTCCTCCTATTTATATCCTTGTTGTTTACTCTTGTTTCACCCTTATTATCATCAACCCCCTCTTCCTCCTATTCTTTATTTTCATCATCGTCATAATTCCTCGGGTTCGGCAACAGCAAGAAGGGGCTCATCTTCAGCAACTGGAACTCGCACACCTCGCTCGGAAACATCCTCGGTGAGTGCTGCAATCGAACTGCCATCATCGTTAGCCTCTGTCTCGTCACCATCAGTATCATTGCCACCCTAGTCCTCTACGTCATCGTCGTCACCTTTATCTTAGGACGCTTCTCCTTCCTTTTATCTACTTATCATGACTCTTCCCCTGTTCTACCTACCCTGTTTCTTTCCTCCTATTTATATCCTTGTTGTTTACTCTTGTTTCACCCTTATCATCATCACCCCCCTCTTCCTCCTACTCCTCCTCTTCGTCATCGTCATAATTTCTCGGATTCGGCAACATCAAGAAGGCACTCATCTTCGACTTTTGGAACTCGCACACCTCGCTCGGGAACATTCTTGGTGAGTGCTGCAATCAAACTGCCATCATCGTTAGCCTCTGTCTCGTCACCATCAGTATCATTGCCACCCTTGTCCTCTACGTCATCGTCGTCACATTTATCTTAGGTCTCTGTCTTTATCGTCACGCTTCTCCTTCCTTTTATCTACTTATCATGACTTCCACGGTTGTACCTACTTCTATTGTTTCTTTCCACCTATTTCTATCCTTGTTGTTTACTCTTGTTTCACCCTCATCATCATCATCCTCCTCTTCCTCCTATTCCTCCTCTTCATCATCGCCATAATTTCTCGTAATCTGCAACATCAAGAAGGCACTTAATCTTCGACTTTTGGAACTCGCACACCTTGCTCGGGGACATCCTCGGTGAGTGCTGTAATCAAACTGCCGTCATCGTCGTTCTTTGCCTCATCACCGCCATCAGAATCATTGCCAAATTTTGCATCCTAGTCCTCAACTTCATCATCGTCTCCTTTATCCTCTCTTTCCTAGGTCACTATCATTTATCGTTACGCATGTCTTTCCTTTTTTATACTTATCACCCTTCCCCTATTCTGTCTATTTCCCATCGTCTCTGTTTACTCCTATTTTCTACCTTATCATCATCATCCCCCTCTTCCTCCTCGTCATCATCATCTTTATCACCATCATAATTCCGCGGGTTCGGCAACAGCAAGAAGGGGCTCATCTTCGGCAACTGGAACTCGCATGCCTCGCTCGGGAACATCCTTGGTGAGTTCTGTCATCATCGTCTTCTTTGTCCTCTCTTTACTATGTCACGATAATTTATTGTCATGCGTCTCCTTCCTTTTGTATACTTATCACCAGGGGTCGGATTTTTCATCGCATGGTGAGATGAAAGAAAACCGTGGAGTCGATATTAAAGCTAAATTTTAATTCATATTCATACTCATTAATTTAATTAAGAACGAAATTAAATTATAAATAAAATAAGTCATATGAGTAGAAATAAATTATATCGTAAATAAAAATAAAATAAAATATTACTTTTATAATATGCTCCTAGTTTCCAATATCCATAAAACTTGTAGATATAGGAATGAGTGCCTCAAAATCTTGACAAGGTATGGCATGTGCATTGTCCATTTCAAAATCACAATTGTAAAACGAGTAAATAATGGTAACTTTTTCCATATTTTCTGGCCTAAAACTGGTTCTATATTGGTTGAAAATCCACTTGTGACTTGAAAAAGGTCGTACTACACAAATAATTTAAATAATAATAATAATTTTAATTACATTCAGTAACATTAGTTTTCGATTAACATTTTCGATCTGTCAACCTGCACAAGGGACAAAAGTATTACGGGACTAAGAAAATTGGTGAGTATGAGTATGAATATGAATTACAATTTAGCTTTAATATCGACTCCATAGTTTTCTTTCATCTCACCATGCGATGAAAAATCCGACCCCTGCTTATCACCCTTCCCTCTATTCTGCCTACTTCTGAAAGTATATTTCCTCCTATTTCTATCCTTCTATCTTATCATCATCATCACCATTCCATTCTTCGGGTCTGGCAACAGCAAGAAGGTTCTCATCATCGTGATCTGCCTCGTCACCATCAGTATCATTGCCACCCCTTTTTATCCTAGTCCTCAACATTCTACAACAATAAGCTCGAGTTTCCTTAAAGTTACAAATGACTTGACATCTCTAATAACATTGACGTCTTCAAGCATATTTTCCTTGAAATGGGTCCCAAATTAACGTAACCGTATAGTAAAAATGCTGACAGACAATACCCATTATCTGCATTGTTCAGTGTGACCAAAACTGCCACTTGAAAATGAAAAGCATCATAAGTGCAAACAACTTTTACACTAAAGTATTCTTTAAGTCAAATGCAATAAGGTTTATTGTTAAACAATTATCAAATTTTGGTCGTCGATCTTAGCATCGATGCGAATTTCACTGTTCATTTAAATACAAAGTGACCAACATCTTTGCGTCTTTGTTTAACAATAAAACTTATTGCATTTGACTTAAAGAATACTTTAGTGTAAAAGTTGTTTGCACTTATGATGCTTTTCATTTTCAAGTGGCAGTTTTGGTCGCACTGAACAATGCAGATAGTGGGTATTGTCTGTCAGGTACAAAGCTAAGTGGATTCGCTCTCGAAAAAGAATTTGTACTATAACGTAACTAGTGTCCGTATATGTCGAAGAACGTGGTCTCTGCAGGCACGCTGATGGCGGCGCGCTTCGTGGAGGGCGACTGGGCGCTGTCGTTCGTGTACCCGGCGCTCGTGATGGGCGCGTGGGGCGCCGTCGTGTTCCTGTTCCTCGCGCCCGACCCGCGCAGCGTCGGCGTCTGCCTGCCCGACCGGACCCCGGTGAGCTGCACGACTTACGCGTGTTAACTCCAACAGTGACACTAAACGAAAAACTAGAGTGTCATTATTGCGGTTAAAAAGATCTAACCCGGTAACCACACGGGTATTCTTTTTAACCGCAATAATGACACTCTAGATATTTTTTTCGTTTAGTGTCACTATTGGAGTTAACATAGTGTTACTTCATGTCTTCCCGTGGATGTCGTAAGAGGCGACTAATGCCCGGTTCCTATATTCAAGAAACGAATCGTTTTCCTTACGTCTCGTTAAAATTTGACACATTTTGTACGTTGCAAATGTCAAATTTTAACGAAACGTAAGGAAAACGATTCGGTTCTTGAATTTAGGAACCGGGCGTAAGGGAATAAAGGCTTTTAGTCCTGTTATGCGACGGGCTTCCAACCTGTCACTAATACGCTTGTAAATATATTAGCCTAATCGTGCCCAATGTGGTTACAGAATTATCAACAAGTTTTTAGAGTTGTTGTTAATTCTGTAGCTCTGCCTACCCCACTCTGGGATTACAGGCGTCAGTTTTTGTATGTTTATGTAATAAGAATTTAATTTTGTATCAATTCATTTTTAACATAGTGTCATTTTTGGATTTAACATGCGTACAGTGACAAGCACTGATTTCTATACAGGCTTCGCGCCAAATATATGTAAAAATCATGAGAGCATAGGGGCGAGTGAATACTTTTGACGTCTTTTTATTATTATTAGTATGATTTCGTGAAAATATTTTTGGTATGTTAATTTTTTTGGTCAAATCTGAGTGAAACGTAATAAAATTGACCACTTTATTCAAATTCATTTGACTACATTTGACCAATTTACGCTATCCCAATTTTATTATTTCCATACATTGAAATGATCTTGACAGAAAACAGAGTATATTTGCACTAAAAAATATTCCCACACATATGCCATGTTCATTCTTACCTGTATCCTATTATTATAGTATACAACTTTCTAACCTCAAAAAAAATATTTAAAATTTAGCAATCACAGACAATAAAAGTCCAAAAGGTTAGTTTATTTTATTTAGTCAGTTTATTTTATTTACGATAACAGACATGTTTTAGCCAAAAAGGCAAATTTTGAGGTTAGAAAGTTGCATACTTTTTTAGACAAGTACTTAACAATGAACACGGTATAAGTAAATGTATTTTGTTTTATTTTTAATTAATTAATTAATCAATATTATATTAACAGCCAAGCAGACAGTCAAGAAGATCGATAGATGACGAGTCCCAGGTCATAGTGGGGGACCAGGTAAGAAAACCTTTTAACCTAATCTCTCGGTACACATACTGTTTACTTAAAATCTACTTCTGCATCTATCTATACTAGATATAACACTTTGTATGCCAAATAAACAACCAAGCTATGGTTTAATCTAATAAAAGTAGGGCATACGAAGGGTTAAATTTATTTTTGCTCGTGAAAAGGTTAAAAAATAAATGAGAATTTTCTGTGTCAAACAAATAAAAAAATCGAAAAAACAGGTTCATTTAAGAGTTTTATAAATTTACTAGCTATTCCCGTGTCCACTTCGTTGGGCAAAACATTTTTTTTGAGTTGATAATTTTCCCGCTAATTCCCGTTCCCGTAGGAATTTCGGGAATTCCTTTCTTAGTGCACCTCTACGGTACCTAAGCTACGTCCCTTCCAAATTTCAAGTGCCTACGTTTAGCTGTTTAGGCTGTGCGTTGATATGTCAGTCAGTCAGTCAGTTTCTCCTTTTATATATTTAGATTTACGTTTTTTCCAGTTTTTATATTATTCGGTAATTTATTATATAATTTTATAGACATTATATAAGTTGTGATGCGGGCAACATTAATCTATCTCTGTCGCAGAAAATGAGTTGTGGGTAAGTCTTCTCGTTTTTTGTAGTACTCAGGATGTTTTGTTGTTAATAAAAACATGCTCGGTGAATATTTGAGGTTATGTGTCAAACAGTACTAATTTGTTTACATCGTTCACAAGTTTTATTGACGGTGACTTTAGTTTATGTTCCTGGATGTGGGGTTTACAATTTTCTGTATTTTCCATGTTAAGACTGCGCCGAGCGTACGCCGGATGTACAGTCAACCAATTTGATTCCTAGGCCACTATGGACTTTGTCAACGTGATGTTGTAAACCAAAGCATAGGGAGTCTCTTACGTTTTGGTTGACAACGTCACTTTAACATAGTCCAGTGGCCTAGAAATCAAATTGGTTGACTGTACAGTGGCACCCTCATTACTTTTATTGTGTTTTCTAATAAACTAAAGTATTTTTTTTAAATTGGACGAAATGTTTTTGTACTACAAATGAAAACACAACTTATAGGCTATATTATATAGTTTAATAACGATTCACCTTCGAGTTATTAACTTAACGGAAAAAAGTGGCCACCTTTTCCCGTTAAGCTGACTACTCAAAGGGTAATTGTTATTAAAGTTTGTTACGTATTTCATAAATTGTGTTTTTACTTGCGCTACAAAAACATTTCGTCTGATTCCAAGGAAATTCTTTAGTTAATTAGAAAACACAATAATAGTAATGAGGGCGCCACTGGACGCTCGACGTTTGCTCGGCGCAGTCTTAACTAGGATGCGGACTAGTTTTTTTTGTAGAGTAGAGAGAGCTGGCGCATTGGTGCTATAAACATCTTTAAATAGTTTTTTTTTACAGTGTTTATTTTTTAACCTTTTCACCACTGAGTAGAGATTTTCAAATGCATGTTAACACTATTGCACTTAAAACTTGAAGTTAATAATAAAAAACATATCGTATGTTATTTTTACACTATTGTATCATTCAGCGGGCACGGTTGGAATTTAATTATTATTCTTTATTTGTCTTTCTAGACAATTATTTGAAAAAAAAAATGCTTCGACAGAGTGGTAAAAACCAAAAACAAAAAACCATGGATATTATATTTATAAATAAATACTTTTTTAGTTACTTTTCTAAGTGATCACCTGAGCCTCTGTCGGCTAATATTTGAGCCTCACGACACTAAATTCAAACCACTGTGTGTCCAATAAGAGCCAAATGACGTTATACCTATCAAATTTCACGCTTAGTGGCAATTAATATTGAACACCTGAGCCTTTATAATCTGAGCCCACTAGCTTAAGAGTTAGAGCCCCGCGGCACTATACCCTGTCCACGATAAAGAGCTAGTATAGCGGTCTCTCTTTTGCACTTTTATATGTAGATGAAAGGGACAAAAGAACTATGGCTCCTCACTGCCATTCTCGGCTTACATGCTCCGTCGCTCGGAATATTTATTTTGGGATCCCCTTGACTGCCATACATATCGTTGGTCATAATGTATTGTTAGTCATATTTTTTTTTGTCATAACTTCTTTCAAGCTGAAGTTACAGTTTTTGATAAACGTTTATCGTGTAGATTATTTAGGTTAGGTTAGGTTAGTTTTATAAAAATCCTGAAGAAATAACCGTGTCCTGAGAAAAGTGCATTATGACTTGCGAAAATTATGACTTGAAACACATTATGACTAAAAATAATTATGGCAGTCAATAGAGACCCATTTATTTTAATATCCCTTATGATTTTTCTGGTTTAGTTAAATAATAAAGGATCCAATAAGTATTTACTTTTGTATTCATTTATTCAAACTATTAAACAATAATTAAAAAAATTGGTGGACTTTAGCGGTACAAATTGAAAGGAGAGCACTATAACGCGTCCGCACTGTGCAGGAGACAGATGTTGACTGGACTTCGACCGCCATGTAAACTCACCCGGTGCACGTGCATCGCCCTTATCGCTGACCAATCACGTGCTGTCCAAGTGTTCTAGTACTAGCTCTTTATCGTGGAGAGGGTGTAGGTGCTCCACTACAGAACTAACCGCATGTTGCAGGCGGCCAGCCTACGCCCTAACCGGCACTCCGCGAACGCCCCGGTGAGTACCGCACACACTATAGTGTCTCGTGTTCATTTGAGGAACACGGTTCCCCTATGGAATCTCTAATCATCATTTGTCCTAAAGCATCGTTTGTCCGAATTTTCGTTTATCCTAAAGCTATTTCTGCTTAAATTTTAAAACTTTTTAGTGTTAAAAAGATAAAAGATATCTATTCAGTAAGTAGGCCACACGGGCACTTAAAGGGCGGAAACGCCGCAAGAAACTCGGCAGTCAGTCGTTTTTTAACCATATTTAATACTACAATGATACTACTTAGTCTAGCATTATATAAAGCTATAAATATTAAATTAAATATAATATCAAATAGCATGCGTAGTTCAGCAGGAAAACATGTTAAAAATATTACGATACGATAAAGGGAGATACAGGAAAAAGAAAAAAAAAACACAGGATAACCAAATAAAAGTTTGATATGTTGTTTTAATACAACCCAAACCGCAGATATCATTGGATAACTAAAAAGTTGCCTGAGTCAGTTGAATACCAGTTTAGAACAAATGAAAATTCGGACAAACGATGTGTTAGGGTTAGGACAAACGTTGTCAGGATATATTGTATTTGGACAAAGTCATTCATAGCATTGGTTAACTTAACCATTATAAATAAAACCACGCAGTATTACAATCAATTTAAAGGTAATTTTGACTCTACCGGCATGAGAATGTTTTCTTTCAGTATCATAATTGTTACAGCTTGTAGTAAAACCATCTTCCTGTAAAGCATTTAAGACCGAGTAAACTTCGAGCGTCCAGTGGCGCCCTCATTACTTTTATTGTGTTTTCTAATTAACCTAAAGAATTTCCTTGCAATCAGACGATATGTTTTTGTGGCGCAAGTAAAAACACAGTTTATGGGATACGTAACAAACTTTAATAACAATTACCCATTGAGTAGTCAGCTTAACGGGAAAAGGTGGGTACTTTTTTCCGTTAAGTTGATAACTCGAAGGTGAATTGTTATTAAACTATGTGATATACCCTATAAGTTGTGTTTTCATTTGTAGTACAAAAACCTACCGACCAATTTCAAGACAATACTTTAGTTTATTAGAAAACACAATAATAGTAATGAGGGCGCCACTGTACATCCGGCGTACGCTCGGCGCAGTCTTAAAGTCTTACAGATAGAGTACATAATCCATGAAAATGTATACGAAGCTTTTTTATACGAAGTACGATTTTGTGTGCCTCGTGCCACAATACAGTGGCGGTGTTCAAATACAATACATTGTTGTCCTTAACTAGATGCGGTTGAACACGAGAGACTGTGTAATATCTACACTACTGCATGCGCTTGTTACACTGTTCGCTGGCATGGTGCTGAGATGTGAGATGATGTTACATGACAGACCAGCGTCTATTGCCTAACGCACTCGCAATCTCAATCGGCTTCAAAGCGGAACAATTGTTTTCATTTTGTATGCAGACAAGCCTTCGATTTTCAAAATGAAAACTATTGCGATTGCGAGTGCTTTAGGGAATAGCCCCCCGTATTAGTGAACTGATTCATGTAACGGTTGAGAAAAATCATTTTTTGTATAGCTATAAAAATAACAAAGATCCCTAGCAAAAAAAAAATACATGAACCTAAGTATAAAAACTTCATTAGTATTCTAAATAGTCAAATAGACTATAATCAACTTTTTATTACATAATGTCACGGGGTTTAGAATTTTGAAAAGTGATGTAATAATAGGCTAAGTAAAGTTTTTGGAAGATATGTATATTATATTTATTTTCGATAGTCGTCATCCTAAAGATCAAGAAATTGCGGCTCTTTTATTTTTATTTCCTCTAATATTTTAGAAATATTTTTTTTAGTTATGAAGTTGACATTTGTACACTTTAATGACCGACTAGCTTGTTGCCTTCGTACTTAATGAAAAAGAAAAAAAACACTTCTATATCTGTCATTGTCAAATCAAATCAAAGTAAACAAACGATTCAATACAACGGCTCTTTTCTGTTTGCTTGTGTTTCATGTGATCAGTGTTTTTAGAAATATTTTTAACTATCTCAGAACGAACTCCGGACTTTCGTTTTGCCGCTTTGCTCTAAGACCTTTGCACGATATTTGGTCTACGATTTATTTTCGAACCCTTTGGCACTTCTTCTTGGACACCGATTTCTTCCTTTCTCGACGACTCTTATCCTGCTTTTTGATAGCCACGAGAGCACTTTTGAATTGTACAATCCACGGAATGAATTCAGGAAATCCCACACGGACTGTGGAAATGGAGTATTACAAAGATTTACTTGAATTTACTTATTTGAATTGAACCGTTTGTTTACTTTGATTTGATTTGACGTTGACAGATATAGAAGTGACAGTTTTTTTTTCTATTTCATTAAATACGAAGGCAACAAGCTTGTCGGTCATTAAAGTTTACAAATGTCAACTTCATAACTAAAAAAAAGATTTCTAAAATATTAGAGGAAATAAAAGTAACAGAGCCGCAGTTCTATGATCTTCAGGATGACGACTATCGAAAAAAAATATAATTTACATCGCTTCCAAAAACTTTACTTACCCAATTAAATCAAATCACATCTGTGCTATTCATACGTCTACTGTAAAACAAACTCTTTTGATATACATTACTGTTTTAGACTGTTAAGTGCACACTATGATATTATGAATATGCAGCAATGTGTCTCGTGTCATTTGCACTTCCGATCTCTCCCGATGAATGTCGAGAATTGCCGAGCCTCAAAGTACAAATTAATCGTACTGTATAACCAAAGAGGGCGCATTATGCTAGTGTTTTGCTATCGGGATCTCGATAACTATAACGACTTTTTATCTGTACCCCTAAATTACAGTATACATAAATTAAATACATGTACACTTTAGTACCTTGTCTATTTAATTTCATGTTTAAACTGCTTTATTTTTTTCCAATTAAGAGTTAAAGATTAAATGTAAAAAAAATCACGATTCTAAAGAAACATCTTGTATACTCTTTTCGCAAGTTTTTGGTTGGATCATCGAAAACCGATAATCGATACTGTTCGGTTAAATAGACCAGTCATCCTTCATTCGGGTAAACCATTATTTTTATTAACGTGGCTTTATAGTAGCATTTTTTTGGTGGCATAAGCATATGCGGCTTCTCATATAATGCATTATCACTAATAAAATAACTTCTATCACCAGTGGTCGTGACGATGATGAATATGATGACCATTGTTATGATGTTAATGGTGATCATGATGATGTTCATTGTTATGATGTTAATAGTGATCATGATGATGATGATGATTGTTATGATGTTAATAGTGATCATGATGATGATCATTGTCGTCTTGATCATTGTTATGATGTTAATGGTGCTCATGATGATGATCATTGTTATGATGTTAATGAGATCATAATGATGATGATTGTTATGATGTTAATGGTGATCATGATGATGATCATTGTTAAGATGTTAATGGTGATCATTATTATTATGTTGACGCCCCAGCCCCCCGAGGAGGCGTCGGAGCACACGGCGCTGCTGCCGCGCGCGGCGGCGTCCCCCGCGGGCGCCGTCTCGCTCGCGCGCGCGCTGCGCATCCCCGGCGTGGTGGAGTTCTCCCTCTCGCTCTTCTTCGCCAAGCTCGTCAGCTACACCTTCCTCTTCTGGCTGCCGCTCTACATTAATACTTCCAGTGAGTTCATACTTCAAATATGTTTTAACGGGTCTATACGGCGGCCATACTTTTTTAGTCGTGATTTATTTTAGGTCATATTTAAAGCATATCATGTTTTTTTAAATAACCTGTTACTTTTTCTTCTCTGGATGGATCTTTATAAACCTACCCTAAGCTAGCCTTCTACACGTTAGATATTTAAGAAAGTCTGAAAAGTTTACGATTGTACGACTGTACAGTCACGAGATTGAATTTGGTATCTTAGGTCCAAAGTCAATCTGACATTCTACAACAATAAGATTGAGTTGCCTAAAAGTTACAAATGACTTGACATCTCTAATGACATTGACGACATCAAGCATATTTTTCTTGAAATGGGTCCCAAATTAACGCTGGTGACCGTACGACTGCCTTGATCTATATGATCAAAAAACTTCGGTTTCTTGATAAAAAAAGACAAATTACCATCGAAAAATATGACCGAATATTGGCGTTGTTCTCGCTGATTCTGATAGACTTAACTTACAAAGTTAGATTGTCTAATAAAGACATTTTTATTTATTTATTTATTTATTTATTTATTAAAATTCCTATAATTAACACTTACAGACTAGCTAAACGTGTTAACAGGACAAATATTTACAGTAGCGGAAGTACAGTAAACTTAGTTTAAACATTAAGTATTGTGCTTGGAGTTGCTGTAGACTCTAGGTAGCGGCCGGTCGCTGTTAGGAAACCAGGTACGGTACTATGAAAGACATCCAATGTGCTATCACTGCTCTACGAGTAAATATCGTTCAGGAGAGTCAACGCACGATGCAAAGGGGAGTGGGATAACGCTCGAGTGCGCGATGTAGGGAGAGCAAACATAGGCGACGCTGTGAACGAAGCTGAAATTTTTGCGTAACGATTAGCAGAAGTCCCAGTAACTGGCCTCACTAACCCATTTCAACTGTATTTTTAACTCAATTTTGTCACTTTGTTTTTTTTTTCTTAGTGTATCGGAGTGAAAGTGGACAGAAGCCTATCCTTCTTTTTTGTAATATTTTAAGCTTCAATATTAACTGCGTTTTATGGGTAAATTACTTGTATATAATATCTTTGTCCGTCCCCCCCCCCCCCCAGCTGACCTAAACCCCACCCAGTCGGGCGACCTGAGCACGGTGTTCGACGTGGGCGGCATCGCGGGCGCCGTGCTCGCGGGGCTCGTCGCCGACTGGCTCGGCTGCCCCGGCATCATCTGCGCCGTCTTCTACATCTTCTGCGCTCCTACCGTGAGTCCACTACACCGATCAACTTAGGTCGGGTTTTTTTGGACATTCCTGGCCGAAATTTGATCTAACGGATCTTTATACAACCCAGCCTTAGTCTACTACTCTGATCTACGTAGTCTACTAATCGGTCTACTTAGTCTACTGCACGGTGTACTCAGTCTACTAATCACTTAGTCTACTGCACGGTGTACTCATGCCCAGTTCCTATATTGCTATTATTAAATTTGACACATTTTGTACGTAGCAAATGTAAAATTTTAACGAGACGTAAAAAACGATTCGTTTCTTGAATTTAGGAACCGGGCATTAGTCTACTAATCGGTTTATTTAGTCTACTACTCTGTGTACTCAGTCGTCTGCTTTGATTTACAAACGTACTACGTACGTTACGAGTACTCCAGTCTACTCAAGTCCTGCTTGGCTTATTCAGTCTACTGCACAGTCTATTTATTCTACCGCTAAGTCTACTCGGTTTACTCGGTCAAATTTGTATACTGCACAGTCTACTATTTTTTTTTCATATTTAAAATATAATATTGTAACAATAGAATAACAGTTTTAGCGGGTGAAAACTAAAAATAGTTTATCTGCCGCTGGATTGACACGGTATATACTTACTTACTTAGTCTATCGCTTAGTCTACTGCACAGTCTACTTAGTCTACCGCTTAGTCTACTCGGTCAAATTGGTCTAGTGCACAGTCTATCTACTCGGCCTACTCGGCCACATTGGTCTACTGCGCAGTCTACTTAGTCTACCGCTTAGTCTACTCGGCCACATTGGTCTACTGCGCAGTCTACTGTTAACCTTGTACACTAACGGGGCGGGTGTGGCAGCTCCTGGCGTACCAGCGGTGGGGCGCGGCGTCGTACTCGCTGAACGTGTGCCTGCTGCTGGCGGCCGGCGTGCTCGTCAACGCGCCCTACGCGCTCATCACCACCGCCGTCAGCGCCGAGCTGGGTGAGTCCACACAGTCCGGCGCGACCACACACCGCGGGTCATGTTGTACCATCTAGGGCTATCATAGGCGTAGGGTGATGGAACCAGTAATGGACTAACGCGCCAATAATGGACACTTGATTATTATTTAGCGTGTGGTGGCCGTGTTAGAATAGTGCCACTCCGTGTCTTCCCGTGGAAGTCGTAAGAGGCGACTAAGGGAATAAAGGTTTGTAGTATTGTTAGGCGATGGGCTTGCGACCTGTCACTAATATACTTACATCGGTAACCATCTTAGCCTGATTCTGCAAAATATGGTTACAGAATTAACAACAAGTTTTTAGAGTTGTTGGTAATTTTGTAGCTCTGCCTACCCCACTCTGGGAATGAAGGTATGTATGTATGTATGTATGTATGCATGTTGATTCTTATTTTACATAAGATAAAGGTTATTCATTGGTTGTACAACAATCAATTTAGGACCGTATGAAAGGACACCGCACGGAAAGTATGGAAAAAAAACATCGGTGAATTTTGATAAAAAAAATATATGTTACGCGCCTTGATCGATATATAAAAATACTTGGAGCGCAATAAAATCCTATGACTAGTTTTTGACAAAAAAATTTTTTTCTGAAAAATCAAGGGAATTCGGTTCCATAGAAAAATGTATGAAGGAAAAAAAAAAGTGTTCTGTTTTGGACGAAAAAAATATATGTTTTAGAAACCATTAAATTGATCAACTTCATCAAAAAAACTTCTTTCAAAAAGAGTTTGGTTTTTAAGTTATAGCGTTTCATACAAATAAGTAAAAAAGGTCTTTAATTTTTTGTTTTTTTTTAATCGTTAATATTTCCGTTTATGGCGATAGTAAAAATAACTAGAAACATACTGTGTGCATCTTTTTTACTTACATAAGTTTTGTATCACAGTCACCTATTCTTCAGTATTTAGATTTGAAATGAATTTTAAGGAAAAAAACTTGGTTTTTCGTGTTTTTTTTTTAAACCGATCGGTGAAAAATTTTGCATTTTGAATATTTTATAAGTTGTGTTATTGTTAACATAAATCATTAAAATTCAAACATATTCTATGAACGGATTAAAAAAAAACATTTTTTAAGTCTTATTATTATTAACTTTACACTCACTAGCTCCATCTTATCTATATACAGTATTTTTATTCTATAATACACTCAACTCATGTTCGTTCGGATCTCGTCGACGAATTGGTCGTTGCCCAGCGTCAATAACATTTTCGACAAAATGCGGTATCGGTTTACCAAACATTTTGCGCAGCCCAAAAACCACAGAACGCTAATTTACAAAGTATTTATAATTACGTCAAAAACACAACTTACATTTCAAGAAAAGGCCAATCCGAATACTGGCTGGATAGACACACAAACTAATGGCTTTCTGAGCATATTGCCGATAAAAAAAAACTTTTAACTTTTTTAACTCCTAGTATTGGCGGGAAAACGATTGTCATTAATTGTAAGAG
>OZ014467.1:213941-330484 GCA_963966035.1 Acleris laterana
TGGCCTTTTCTTGAAATGTAAGTTGTGTTTTTGACGTAATTATAAATACTTTGTAAATTAGCGTTCTGTGGTTTTTGGGCTGCGCAAAATGTTTGGTAAACCGATACCGCATTTTGTCGAAAATGTTATTGACGCTGGGCAACGACCAATTCGTCGACGAGATCCGAACGAACATGAGTTGAGTGTATTATAGAATAAAAATACTGTATATAGATAAGATGGAGCTAGTGAGTGTAAAGTTAATAATAATAAGACTTAAAAAATGTTTTTTTTTTAATCCGTTCATAGAATATGTTTGAATTTTAATGATTTATGTTAACAATAACACAACTTATAAAATATTCAAAATGCACAATTTTTCACCGATCGGTTTAAAAAAAAAACACGAAAAACCAAGTTTTTTTCCTTAAAATTCATTTCAAATCTAAATACTGAAGAATAGGTGACTGTGATACAAAACTTATGTAAGTAAAAAAGATGCACACAGTATGTTTCTAGTTATTTTTACTATCGCCATAAACGGAATAATAACGATTAAAAAAAAAACAAAAAATTAAAGACCTTTTTTACTTATTTTTATGAAACGCTATAACTTAAAAACCAAACTCTTTTTGAAAGAAGTTTTTTTGATGAAGTTGATCAATTTAATGGTTTCTAAAACATATATTTTTTTCGTCCAAAACAGAACACTTTTTTTTTTCCTTCATACATTTTTCTATGGAACCGAATTCCCTTGATTTTTCAGAAATTTTTTTTTTTTTCAAAAACTAGTCATAGGATTTTATTGCGCTCCAAGTATTTTTATATATCGATCAAGGCGCGTAACATATATTTTTTTTATCAAAATTCACCGATGTTTTTTTTTCCATACTTTCCGTGCGGTGTCCTTTGAATCAAGAGTGAAGTGTCCATTACTGGAGCCTGTCACACTTTGTCTATGTTAACATTCTTAAGTTAAGTTGCTACAAAACATTGTAGCATATTTTGGAAAAACTTGGGAGATCATAAACGCTAAATTCAAAATATTTATTCAGTAAATTGGTCAAATGAGGGCTCGTTTACACGTAGGAAATATCCATCATTGAGCCACAAGAAACTCCGACAGAATGTCATTGTTTCAATTATATAACACACTTAAAAGTAAGTTACATTGCGAAATTATACAGTAATATTGACATTATATTAAAAATAATGACTAGGAGAACAACACGACAAAATTCTTTGCCTAGCTGTTTTTTTTAGATTGGTTTACATACCCAAGTATTAAAGGCTATCTAAGTCAAATATAGGTATTAAAATGGCCTCTAGCACCTGATGGTCATTGTAAAATGAATCTGGAAACCTTAAACGTTGTGACGCTGCAGGCACGCACAGCAGCCTGGCGGGCAACGCGCACGCGCTCGCCACCGTCACCGCCATCATCGACGGCACCGGCAGCGTCGGTGAGTACCTGCGTCCGCCATCACCATCCGGGGGGATATCCGGGCGTTTCAACCGCCGTCATTGGTGTCTTCAATATATTGACGAAAAGAATAATAAATCAGCGGACCCGGGGGTAGTACCTAGTAAAAAGTTCAGCCATCATTCGGGATTCAAAACTCGCAGCAAAAATCAACTTTGCTCTCTTATTGCATAAAGTACCTGGATGACCGCTTAGCTCGGTATTTTTTTTTAGGTATATTTTCTGAAAATGAAACCTAGCTAGATCGAAACCACCTGCATACTAAATTTCATGAAAATCTTGGAGCCGTTTTCGAGATTCGTATTATATAAGGTGCTAACAAATTAGTCACGAAATTTTTTACAGCTGATAGTACTCGGTTCTCGGAGTACATTTAAGTATGAAACATCATAGGTTTTCTTATGTTTTTTTGGAGAAAACTAGGAAACAAATTTGCTACGTTAAAACACCCTGTTAATAAGATAATTAAATGAGACCTCTTTAGACATTCTAGAACCTCTTTAAACTACCATTCAAGTGGCCTCTTAAAGTTGATAAATAAAATACTTGACATTTACGAAAAACTATTTTTGACAAACAGTGTTAAATAAACATCTTGACAGGTACATAATAGGGGTATATATTTTAAAGATTAATTATAATTTATATTTTTTGTTCGGTAAATTAAAACATGAAAATGATATATTGTAATGATGATTTAATGTAATGTATTATCTCTTAAAATATCCGTGACTAATTTGTTAGCACCTTATGTATACACAATAATTGCTCGTTTAAAGGTAGGTTTGTCGAGACGCACAAAGTCGCCACATTCATAAATCAGTGGAAAATGGCGACCCGGCCAAAGTATGGAAATTTCTTAAGTCACTAGGAGTTGGGAAATCTCAGCATAATTCCTCTACCATAGATTTAAATTTCGATCAGCTCAATAAGCACTTCTCATCTTCTGCCTGCTTTAATGGCCCTATTAAGGACAAGACCTTAAAGTTTCTTTCTACTATCCCAACTCCTGACACTTCTCCTTTCTCTTTCAATCAATTTTCCGACAGTGATGTTAAGAGGAGTGTACAATCCATAACGTCAAATGCTGTTGGGGCTGACTGCGTTAGCCGTAATATGCCCTCCCTCTCCTTGACCTACTTATCCCTTATATTACCAGCATCCTTGACACTTCAATATCGTCCAGCGTATTTCCTTTTTTGTGGAAGGATGCTGATGTTGTCCCCTTGCCTAAGAAACCGAATCCTTCTTCTTTTTCTGATTATCGCCCTATTTCCATTCTTCCTTTCCTGTCCAAAGTTCTGGAACGTCTTGTGCATCAGCAGTTATCCTCTTACTTGACCAGGAATGACCTCCTCAATCATTTTCAATCTGGTTTCCGCCCCGGTCATAGCACGGCTACCGCTCTCGTCAAAATTACAGATGACATTCGTCTGGGGTTTGACAACAGAAAGTTAACCGTATTAACATTGCTGGATTTCAGCAATGCATTTAATACTGTTGTTTTTGACGTCTTGCTTGGAATTTTGCGCTCCCTTAACATATCTCCTGCGGTAATTGAATGGTTTCGTAGTTATTTAGTAGGTCGTCGGCAACGATTAAAGGTGGAAGCTTCCCGATCTTCTTGGTGCAGTACGCTGGCTGGCGTTCCGCAGGGTGGCGTGCTGTCTCCTCTTCTTTTTTCTGTCTTCATCAACTCTATCACACATAGCCTTCTCTCTTCCTATCACCTTTATGCCGACGATCTGCAAATTTACTCCCAAGGCGTGCTCGGTGAACTCAACTCACTTATCGATACCACAAATAACGATTTAGCTCGTATCTTGCAATGGAGTAATGGTTTTGGTTTGAGAGTCAATCCTGCTAAAACTCAAACTATTATTTTCGGCAGTCCTAAGTTTTTGTCCAGGGTTGACTTTGCAACTCTCCCGCCTGTTTATTTTGATGGGGTCCTTATTCCTTTTTCGCATCAAGTCAAAAACCTGGGTATCATTATGGACTGTTCCTTGTCGTGGGTTCCTCAAGTTAGCGAGGTTAGCAGGAGGATGTTTGCGTCAGTGTGGTCTCTTCGGCGGCTTCGTAACTTTCTCCCTATCACGACTAGAATTGCGCTTGCTCAGTCATTACTTCTCCCTATTTTAGACTATGCTGATGTGTGCTTTTTAGATCTTACTGAGCAGCAGCTTAACAAGCTTGAGCGAATTCAAAATTTATGCATTCGGTTCATATTTGGTTTACGCAAATATGACCACGTCTCTTGTTTTCGTTCGCAACTCAAGTGGCTTCCTATCCGTTTCCGCCGGTACTTTCACATTCTTAATCTTCTCTACTGTGTTCTGTTTATCCCTGCAACCCCCCGTTACCTCAAGGAGCGTTTTAACTTTTTTAAGTCGGTTCGTTGCTCACAAAACTATATTTTAACTGTACCCTCCTCTTCATCAAAATTTTACAACAATTCCTTTACTTTTCAGGCTGTCCGACTGTGGAACTCCCTCCCTGTGGAGCTGCGTCGGGCTAAGTCTTTGCCTATTTTTAAGAAACTTCTTCATGAGCATTTTTTGTCGCAGTCATAATTGTACTGTCTCAGTTAATTTCTCTGTCGTGTAGCTGTCTTTTTTATTGTTTTCCCTGTTGTGGATGTATTGATATTCATTTATGTATTTATATATATTTATCTATTTATTTATGCAAGTCATATATATATTGTATTTATTTGTTTATATATTTATTTTCTTATCTATTTATTAGTACATATATAGTGAGCCTATATTTATCACTTTAGCGTGAAGTTTGTACCACCTACCTCGTAAAATGTTTTAATCTGACACCTTATCCCTAGTAAGGTTGCTGGAAGAGATCGCTAATCAGCGATAAGACCGCCTGTTGTTTACCTGTGTTGTTTTTAATAATGCTGTATCTCTGTATTGTTATTGTTTGGTGTACAATAAAGTGTTTTGTATTGTATTGTATTGTAGATTCATATGAGCCAGTATTTGGTTTGAGTAATGGCGTCTTTGCGAATGTTGTGTGATGATACTAATGATACTGACGAGGCTGGTCGGTGTGCCAGGCGCGGCGCTGGGCCCGCTGCTGGCCGGCGTGGTGTCCAGCGGCGGCGCGGCGTCGTGGCCGCGCGTGTTCTACATGCTCATCGCGTGCGACTTCATGGCGCTCTTCCTGCTGCTGCGGTGAGTACACCACGACAATCACTGTTGCACTTGTTACAAAGTGTTGCACTCATATCACAAAGTGTTGCACTGTTATCACAAAGTGCTGGAGTCATATCACAAAGTGTTGCACTCATATCACAAAGCGTTGCAGTCATATCACAAAGTGTTACACTGTTATCACAAAGTGTTGCACTTTTATCACAAAGTGCTGGAGTCATATCACAAAGTGTTGCACTGTTATCACAAAATGTTGCACTATTATAACAAAGTGTTGCATTATTATCACAAAATTTCATCAGAAAGTGTTCCTCTGACATTATTAAGCGTCATACTAAGTATAATCACACGATATATTGCACTTATATCAGTATCAAATATCACGCAGTACCCAGTTTCATATCTAGCAGAATATTTTTACCATAGATCGTTATAATTATTTGAGTGATAAGTAGTACAATTTAACTTAGTATAATTTATTCCTTAGACTTGTTCTAATATTTTTTTTATCAATATATCATAAAATGATTTAATAATGTTTTTCTAAATCATAATTTGATTAAATATATCATTTTAGAATCTTTAATTTCGCAAAGTGATACTTCCCGCCGTATTATTTTACAATTTGATGTACTTAGTCAAAAGTCTAACCTAACCTAACTTATTTAATGAGCCCGTGTAACCTTTTTGTAATATACAGGGTGTTTGGCAGTCGGGTGTAGGGGATTTAAGGGATGATAGTAAGGGTCATTCTGAACATTTTTGACCACATTTACTATTATGCTAAGTTTCACGGTTTCCGAGATATTGATCATTTTAATAGGATTTTTTGTCATTTTTCCTTATGTCCGTGATACGAAAAACCCCTTAATTCAAGTATTAATTTAAAAAAAAACAGTGTTTTCTTGCATGACTTGAATCACTATGAAATAAGGAAGTTTTAAAGCTACATGCCATTTATATTTCCTTACAACTTTTTGAGTAACCTCACAAAATTGTTTTTTCCATACTTGGTGAAAAACAAACGCGGGGTTCTCTTAGTATGGAGAAAGTAACTCTTGCGCGTTTACCCAAAAAGTTGTAAAGAAAAAAAAATGGCATGTAGCTTTAAAACTTCCTTATTTCATAGTGATTCAAGTCATGCAAGAAAACACTGTTTTTTTTTTAATTAATACTTGAATTAAGGGGTTTTTCGTATCACGGACATAAGGAAAAATGACAAAAAATCCTATTAAAATGATCAATATCTCGGAAACCGTGAAACTTAGCATAATAGTAAATGTGGTCAAAAATGTTCAGAATGACCCTTACTATCATCCCTTAAAACCCCTACACCCGACTGCCAAACACCCTGTATAATGGATCGAGCACAAACACGTTTTTACGAAATGAAAGTTTGTCAAATGATGATTTGGTTAGAAGGCAAGATATCAATCAATCAATAATTTATTTATTTGCAGAATACAGTACACAAGATGTTACAGTCAATTTTAAATCATAATAATGTCCAATGTATCCAGCCTGCAAGCCAGCGTGCTAATATTAATTTCATGCAATATAGAATATTAAATAACAAAATACATTTAAAATTACAGATAAAAGCGTTAAAATTTATAAAATATCAGAAATGTCAGTGATCACAAATTATTACTAATTATTACATTTTATTTACCAAAAAAAAACTTTTTTATTACAGGATAGTAAAATCCGAGGTTTTGAAGCTCCGCCTGGAGCGGAGGCTCGCCTCGCCGCGCGTCGTGCGCATCGAGTGATGCATGTGGCGCCGTCGCATATACTGTGTCGACTGTCGAGTATACGTAGTTGTAACACGAGGGCGGGTTTTTATTATGTAATGTGTTATTTTCCAAATTTTTGAATCTTATGACTATCAGTATCATGATTATTGGTTTCAATAGAAGGAAAAGAGTGTTATTTGTACTATACATACTCCATTTCTTTAATGTTTAATGTTTATTTGGGCACAAACGGTACAAGTAAAGAAAAAATATAACAGAAAAACTTACATAACACATTGACCAGTGAAGTTGCCACAATTAACAAAAAACTTTAGTTAAATAGTAAAATTTTCAACACGATCCGATTTTTACTTAAAAACTGCTGCCTACCGAGGTAATTGCCACTTGGGAATATTGTAGAACCATCTGCCACCTCGTCACTTTTGCCGAGATATACGCGTGATAGCGGGTTCCCTAATCGTGATTTGTCCTAATAATAAATAATAAAAAATAAAAAAAATAAAAATTCTTTATTTCAGACCAAGATCCATAGTGTGTTAGTAACAATTGACTTAAAACTAAATTAGAAAATTAAACATAGGTATTTTTGTTTTTTAAATAACAAATTGGGCAACGCCCTTGATCTGTCCAATCCAAAAAGATAAGATTGGACAATCAAATCTTCCCGCTATCGCATTTAGAATGCTGTTGTCGCTTGCCCTCACTCTGTCTAACAGTGACGCTATCTTTTTGCGCATGATCGCCTGAAACCCGTCTACACGTGCTTCGGCGAACATGCCTGATGCACTACACCTCCTCGGCAGCCCCAACAGCATTCTAAACGCATTATTGTATTGGACGCGCAGGGCGCCATAGGTTCGCTTTGTATACCCAACCCACAGGCTGCTCGAGTAAAAAGATTGCGTACTAATACATCGATTGTCCGACTTTCCGTTTATTCTAAAGCTATTTCAGATTAAATTTTAAAACTTTTTAATTTTACAACCCTATCCTAACCGAACCGAATATAATTGAAAAACTAAGTGGCCTGACTCAGCTGAAAACCAGTTTAGGGCAAATGATAATTCGGACAAACGTTGTTAGGGATTCCGAAGGGCACCAGTGATAGCGTATTGGAACACGTTTTTTTCTTCTATTGGAATGTTATTCAATTTTAACATATCGGATTTAGTGAAGGTCGTAGATGATCGTATTTAATAATTTGACTTGCGTAACGATGTCGAAAGCTAAGCGGATATTTGTAAGGTTAATATTTTTTGTAATTTTCGCGATGTTATTTAATTAAAATTCTTCTTCAATTAAAGCCCGTACCAACGGGCTTTTCTTATTTAATAAACACTTATATAACCTCAAAATGAATCGTTCTTGGCCAAAACAGCCGATTTCAGCTGAAGATCGCATTTCGCCCACCATTTTCCTGATTTTGCACCATAGATGTTTTTTTATGACAAAATTGTTATTTTACGCGAAAAGGGTCCATTTTGAGGTTATAAAGGTGTTTATTAAATAAAACCAGTGAGATTGAATGGAGTATAGGGTGTTTTAGTAACGACTTATATTATGTTTTATAAAACTTTTTTTCTGAAGTTAGAAAAGTATCAGGCGGCGTTTTGTTATCAAAAGGGAGCTAGATCTGGCTCTATTCTGCTCAGTAAAGCCATATTGCCTTTGACATGTCATCGTATTGTTTTTAACATCGTATTGCATACAGGTCGATTCACAAGAGTTGGCACGAATGGAACGAAAGTAATGTCACCTATCATTGTGTGAGTGCCGTCCTTTGAACCGATGTTCGAATTTCAAACCGAAAACCTGTTACAATTTTACACAATAGTTATACTTTAATTCACTCATTCAATATATTCGTGCCAATTCTTGTGAATCGACATGTAGGTACATACATAAACTCACGCCTTCATTCCCAGAGTGGGGTAGGCAGAGCTACAGAATTACCAACAACTCTAAAAACTTGTTGATAATTCTGTAACCACATCTTGCACATTTAGGCTAAGATGTTTACCAGTGTATTAGTGACAGGTTGGAAGCCCATCGCCTAACAGTACTACAAGCCTTAATGCCCTTAGCCGTCTCTTACGACATCAAAAAAAAAACGTTGAAAATACGATAACATGTCAAGGATAATATGGTTTTATCGAGAAGGATGGAGGCCCAGGAAAGGTCCCTTTGCGCGTTATGTAAAATAGTTCGATGTTTCGAAGTGCTGCGCGGGACTATGTTCGAATCTTGCCAGGTTCATCCAAAAGAAGCTATCCGCAGTCCAGTTTAGCGTGTCTACAAAACAATTAGTTTGTTATTTGTATTTAATTCAGTTGATTACGTTTTTTTGTACCGTGCAGGCAATGAAATTATACAGACAATGTGGGTTATAAAGTTTCAATAAAAAAGTATCTATACGATAAACTAAATAAAATAGTAATATAACCAAATTGTTTTGTAGATACATTAAAAACAGCAAAAAAGGATTGTATGAAAAAGCGAAGTTTGTATATACGAGTATACGTCCATCAATAAGTATGGCCAATAGACTTTGCAAGCACTTGGAGCCTACAGTCTATACTTTTAGGTATTAAAAAAAAATTAAAACTAAACCGCCTCGTGATATAGTCCATCAGCCAATAGAAGCAGAACACTGATACGTCAAAGTTCGATAAAAACATTTATTTAAGGACCTAAAATTATAGACTGTAGTCAAGATGCATATCGTTAAGTCAGCGATATTAGACAATCGACAAAATATGTAGAATTCGTTGCTTATGTCAACTCCATAGAAAACACTAACGTCACCAGCGTTCACGCTGACTACGCCTTCTTGTCTTTCTCGAAGCGAATTTATTCACTGCTAAAGAGTTGTAGGAAACTTGAACGATTGAAATTATTTGAATCTCTCTATAGAAGCAGATTTATTATTTATTTATTTAATTGTGTTACTAACCCCCGGTGCTATAGGATGTCAATTATTTCCCACTAAAAGTAATTTTTAACTGTTTCATGAGTTTTTTGGTCATTCCTAATTTTTCAAAGCATTTTAATGTTATTACAAAAAAAATATTAGGATATTAAAAAACTGCCAGTATTTTGGGTAGGAAGTAAGTATGTTACGTAACGTTATACTTATTTTATTTGAATGTGTTATAAGGGCCTGCTTCACTATCGACGAGTACCTATATTATTATATTACAAATAAATTATTTATTTATTTATCTATTTATTGCATTTTGCACAAAAGAATCTTACTTCTAAGTACAACCCTGTAAGAATATTGCAAAGCGATCAATTGATCAAGCGATTAATTGATCAAGCGATCAATTGATCAAGCGATCAATTGATCAAGCGATTAATTGATCAATTGAAATTTATTTGGCATTTAAAGAGGAAGGGTTAAATTTATCTGTCAAATACGGTTAACTTGTCGATTGTGAAACAGGTGGTTACTATCATAACGTAATTAAATCACAGATGTAGTCACTTAGGGCCTTATCACACTTGCGATTTGCGGGCGAGTTGAAAGAGAGACGAGCGCGCAGCGATTTCGCCAAAGAAATGCAGCTGATAGAAGCATTTTAAACTTCTAATTAGACAGCGATTAGATAGAGAGCCGATATGCACAGTGACGTCATGTCACTGGTCGGCCATATGCACTCAGGAGCAAAAGTATCGGGTCAGAGTGCGTTTTTCATACAAACGAGGCTATTTTGAAGCCTTGGTTCCTAGCCAGGGGTTGTTTTGAGTGAGGTTTAAAGGTGGGTACTCCGAGGTTCAGTAGAGGCGGTCAAAAGTTCTTGTCACCTAAATGATCGCACAATCAGTTGACACCACAGCGAGAGAGTTTGGGTTCGCATTTGGATTTCCTTACATTTTATTGTCATTTTAGATGTTTTTCTGAACATGCACAATTCCGGCGTTAACCGCAAATTCAAACAGTTGGGTGTCCTAGGCACTCTGGAAGTCCTGTATCGATGCTCGGGGCATCCATCGTCAGATTTCACTACAAGCATCCCCTGGCGAGGAACCAAGGCTTCGAAATAGCCTCGTTTGTAGTAAAAATGCACTCTGACCCGATACTTTTGCTCCTGAGTGTATAATAAAATGATGTTTTTCTACTGTTTGTAACATGAATCAGCTTTTACGAAAGCTGTGAAATTAATGATGAATATTCCCTATTAGTCTGGATTCGCTCGGGTGCGAGGGCTCTCGGGTTAACATTTGATATCGTAAAGTTGCTAATGCCGTGGCAACCCGGAAGACCGAGGCCTGTATTAAGACTGCGCCGGGCGTACGCCGGATGTACAGTGGCGCCCTCATTACTATTATTGTGTTTTCTAATTAACTTAAGTATTTTCTTGAAATTGGTCGGTAGGTTTTTGTACTACAAATGAAAACACAACTTATAGGGTATATCACATAGTTTAATAACAATTCACCTTCGAGTTATCAACTTAACGGAAAAAAGTAGCCACCTTTTCCCGTCAAGCTCACTACTCAAAGGGTGATTGTTATTAAAGTTTGTTACGTATCCCATAAAATGTGTTTTTACTTGCGCTACAAAAACGTATCGTCTGATTGCAAGGAAATTCTTTAGTTAATTAGAAAACACAATAATAGTAATGAGGGCGCCACTGGACGCTCGGCGTTTGCTCGGCGCAGTCTTAATAAACCAATCTCAACTCTAATGCTCGTCTCGAGATGCGTCAAAAATTACAGCTTCCTATGGCTTGACGCTTACTTTGAAATATCTTGTGACGCGCATCTCAGACAAGATGAGTTTATTAATACGGACCTAAGATGGGTGCCTCTATGCTAGTAACCCTTCAGTATATTTCAATTCAGTATTAGGTTAAATTTCAGATTGTTTTTATTTTATAGGCGAATTATTTTTTATGTTAGGCAGCCATTTAGAGAATACGTAACACTATTTTTGTTCGACATCATTGCATTTACCTTTTTTGTTTTGGCATTTTGCATTAACAAAAATAGAGAGAATCTAGTGAAGAACTTACCTGGATTTTAACAAATATGGACGATAACTACAGTGCCGTATTTACCCACCTTTGGCTATTTTTTTTTTCTAATTTGAAGATAATTTTGTTACTATATTTTGCCCTATGTAACGTAATCAGGCTAAAACGTATATTAGTTATTTGTTGAAGCCGTTATGAGACCAGTTCAAAACGAAACTGCCATTTTAAACCTAAATACGTTGACTAAACATTTTATTTTACATTGTAAATGCGATTTACAAGCATTTAAAAGAAGAAAAGCAATTAATAATATAATCTCGCATCTTTTTTGACTTGAGCATATATGCTCCTAATTCTTATTTATGGAATTTTCATTGACTCAATAGTTTGAAAGGCACAAGATGTCTTTTTTTTTATTAACATACAAACTGTGTAACATGTAACTATATTTTAACTTAAATTTATTGTTTACTCTGGACCGTACAAGCACAAGGATGTACAGTCAAGGACACCAATATGTATACACCGCAGGCAGTCTCAAAAATATGTACACAGACCTTGAGCTATGGTAATAAGGTCTATGTGTACATATTTTTACAACTTTGTGCGGCTATTTATTTTTAACCTTGACTGTACTTGTATGTCTGTATAAACTGTATATATTATGTTCAATGGTATTATGTACAAAATATTAAATAAATATAAAGTATTAAAACTTTTTTTTTCTTACCTTACAATCGCTCACTTTATTCCACCTTGGCTTAACCTATCTTGCTCCGATGTCTTACTTATATTGTTAATGTTATAAGCTCTATTCTCATCGGTAAAACACAATAGCTTCTGACATGTTATCGTATTGTCAATGATACAAAAGCTTTATTTACTTGACTATAATGGTAAAAAACTATAGCAATACGTGTGTAGACAAAGTAGAATGCAGCCCTAGCTCTTATCCACTTGACAGTAAGAGCTGCACTCTACTTTGTCTACACACGTCTACAAGCTCTGGAGGTCCAGACAAGATGCAAACGCCGCTATCGTTTTTCTGTTCTATCGTCTTGAAATGTATGGGATCAGAAATTGATCACGTGGTTTATCGAAGAGAATAGAAAAGTTCCTATAAATATTTCGAAACGAACAGAAAAACGCTATAATGATGTTATGGTTATAGCCAAACATTATTTTAAAAGCAAACTGAAGTTCCATCGGAATAACGAGGAACTAACAAGAATGGACAAACTCGTTAATTCTCCTAAAGAATAGAAATTCAAAACTTTTTGGAAGGAAAACAACAATTTGAAGCCTAAGGTGAGTCTCCCAGTGTGCGTGGGAGGCTGCGATGACCACAAAGACAGTCAACATGTTTCAAAATCATTTCAGGATAGAGCCGAGACTGGCCAGCGATGTGCAGGGTCTAGATGCTGCTAACTGTGCGAGTCCCCCTATTCTCATTACAGCTAAAGATGTTGCCTCTGTAATAAAAAAATGACTCGGGGGGAAAATCTCCCGGGCACGACGGGCATAATTTTGTTAAGTGAGGGATGTCGGTCTCAGACGGCTATAGGGCTGAGTGTGGAGTAAGGGGGGGGTTACGTCTCCATTACTCTTTAATATTTATGTAAATCAGCTGATCGTCGAGCTCAGCAACGCCATGGCCGGCTGTTCTTCGGTTCGAAACTTAAGTGGCGCCCTCTACAACTTTAGTGGCGCCCTCTACAACTTAAGTGGCGCCCTCTAAAACTTTAGTGGCGCCCTCTATAACTTTAGTGGCGCCCTCTACAACTTTAGTGGCGCCCTCTACAACTTTAGTGGCGCCCTCTATGAAAACTTTAGTGGCGCCCTCTACAACTTTAGTGGCGCCCTCTACAACTTTAGTGGCGCCCTCTACAACTTTAGTGGCGCCCTCTACAACTTTAGTGGCGCCCTCTACAACTTAAGTGGCGCCCTCTAAAACTTTAGTGGCGCCCTCTACAACTTTAGTGGCGCCCTCTACAACTTTAGTGGCGCCCTCAACAACTTTAGTGGCGCCCTCTATAACTTTAGTGGCGCCCTCTATAACTTTAGTGGCGCCCTCTACAACTTTAGTGGCGCCCTCTACAACTTTAGTGGCGCCCTCTACAACTTTAGTGGCGCCCTCTACAACTTTAGTGGCGCCCTCTACAACTTTAGTGGCGCCCTCTATGAAAACTTTAGTGGCGCCCTCTACAACTTTAGTGGCGCCCTCTACAACTTTAGTGGCGCCCTCTACAACTTTAGTGGCGCCCTCTACAACTTTAGTGGCGCCCTCTATGAAAACTTTAGTGGCGCCCTCTACAACTTTAGTGGCGCCCTCTACAACTTTAGTGGCGCCCTCTACAACTTTAGTGGCGCCCTCTACAACTTTAGTGGCGCCCTCTATGAAAACTTTAGTGGCGCCCTCTACAACTTTAGTGGCGCCCTCTACAACTTTAGTGGCGCCCTCTACAACTTTAGTGGCGCCCTCTACAACTTTAGTGGCGCCCTCTATGAAAACTTTAGTGGCGCCCTCTACAACTTTAGTGGCGCCCTCTACAACTTTAGTGGCGCCCTCTACAACTTTAGTGGCGCCCTCTACAACTTTAGTGGCGCCCTCTACAACTTTAGTGGCGCCCTCTACAACTTTAGTGGCGCCCTCTACAACTTTAGTGGCGCCCTCTATGAAAACTGTAGTGGCGCCCTCTACAACTTTAGTGGCGCCCTCTACAACTTTAGTGGCGCCCTCTACAACTTTAGTGGCGCCCTCTACAACTTTAGTGGCGCCCTCTATGAAAACTTTAGTGGCGCCCTCTACAACTTTAGTGGCGCCCTCTATGAAAACTTTAGTGGCGCCCTCTACAACTTTAGTGGCGCCCTCTACAACTTTAGTGGCGCCCTCTATAACTTTAGTGGCGCCCTCTACAACTTTAGTGGCGCCCTCTATAACTTTAGTGGCGCCCTCTACAACTTTAGTGGCGCCCTCTATAACTTTAGTGGCGCCCTCTATAACTTTAGTGGCGCCCTCTACAACTTTAGTGGCGCCCTCTATGAAAACTTTAGTGGCGCCCTCTACAACTTTAGTGGCGCCCTCTACAACTTTAGTGGCGCCCTCTATAACTTTAGTGGCGCCCTCTACAACTTTAGTGGCGCCCTCTATAACTTTAGTGGCGCCCTCTACAACTTTAGTGGCGCCCTCTACAACTTTAGTGGCGCTCTCTACAACTTTAGTGGCGCCCTCTACAACTTTAGTGGCGCCCTCTATGAAAACTGTAGTGGCGCCCTCTACAACTTTAGTGGCGCCCTCTACAACTTTAGTGGCGCCCTCTACAACTTTAGTGACGCCCTCTACAACTTTAGTGGCGCCCTCTATAACTTTAGTGGCGCCCTCTACAACTTTAGTGGCGCCCTCTATAACTTTAGTGGCGCCCTCTACAACTTTAGTGGCGCCCTCTACAACTTTAGTGGCGCTCTCTACAACTTTAGTGGCGCCCTCTACAACTTTAGTGGCGCCCTCTATGAAAACTGTAGTGGCGCCCTCTACAACTTTAGTGGCGCCCTCTACAACTTTAGTGGCGCCCTCTACAACTTTAGTGGCGCCCTCTACAACTTTAGTGGCGCCCTCTACAACTTTAGTGGCGCCCTCTATGAAAACTTTAGTGGCGCCCTCTACAACTTTAGTGGCGCCCTCTATGAAAACTTTAGTGGCGCCCTCTACAACTTTAGTGGCGCCCTCTACAACTTTAGTGGCGCCCTCTACAACTTTAGTGGCGCCCTCTACAACTTTAGTGGCGCCCTCTATAACTTTAGTGGCGCCCTCTACAACTTTAGTGGCGCCCTCTATAACTTTAGTGGCGCCCTCTACAACTTTAGTGGCGCTAGGTCATGCACCCGGTTCTGAAATACCCGGCTATACCCGATTCCTTTAATGCGTAGAACCGGTTCCAAAAGTAATAAACCCCGTTCTCAAAAATAAGTTAAAGTGGTTTAATTTCACAGAATTTCTTTCGCTAAAACGTTCATAAATAGGATGTATTAGCAATGAGGTTCTTGCGAGCTGGCATCGTCGCATGCACTACTAATGGGTGCAATATGATGATAAAAATCTTTCTATTAAGACGAAAAAATTATATCGGCCAAGTGGCCACCGCCAGTTTAGATGACGATACGGGCCAGATTTAAAAGCATGACTTGCCGGTACTTCCGGCGATAGGTTCTCACATTCTTGACGGATAATGTGTCGAGGGCTTGAAAAGTCTGAGACTTGTTTACATAGGCCCGTATTAATAAACACATCTTGGCTGAGAAGCCCGTCACAAGATACGTCAAAGTAAACGTCAAACCATACAACATTTTTGACGCATCTCGAGACGAGCATTAGAGTTGAGATTAGTTTATTAATACGGCCCTTAGACTCGGAACTTCAAGAAACCCTACAACAAATAAATAAATAAATAAATAAACAAGACGTACTGGACTGTAAAAGTCGGGTGAACAGGCCGGCTAGTGCAAATCACCAAAACGAGAGATTAGGCGACCCGGAAACAATCATTCCACGTCCTTGGGGAGTATCGTAATGTATGTCTAGTTGACGTGTATTTTGTATATGTTTACTTCGTATATGTCAAAGCAGAACTGACATTTGCCGCCATCTTTTTTTATTATAGCTGCTTCCTACCTGGTGGTGACTTTTGCGCCACCTAGTATAAGAGGAAAATAAAACGAGCAAGTATTTCTAAAACATTTATTTCTTAAACGTACTAGAGTAAGGCAGAAGGACATTTGTACTGGGCTTCGAGTGACATTCAAAACTACTTAAAAGCTGCACAGTTTAAAATCGAGTATAGCCGATTAGGCATGAAGAAACGCTTAAAAAAACCGCTGTAAAAACAAATCTCAGGCAAGGTTTATACATATTATAAAACAATAAAAACGCCAAATTTTCCAACTCGTCTGAAGAGTATTAGGTAAGTTGGTATAAACATAATTGTCTATTTTCAGCGGCCTTGGTGATGACCATTAAATTACACAAATATAATTATATAATTCAAGGTTTCTAATAATATCGGAGTCGAAATATTAAAGAACTACGTTTTTGGTACGACAACACGCCCAAGTATAAATATTTTGACATCTCGACTCCGACACACAAACACGAAATATGTTTATTTTACCTAAAAAGTACAAAGCTTTTTCAAAAAACAAATTTTTTACCCAAACCCTTTTAAATTTTATTCAAAATATTATTAAAAAAGCTAAGAATATCACTCGCGTCGTGACAGCTCAAAAAAATATCATGATTTGATGATTTTCAATTCGGATACAACTAAATAATATTCACTAATAATTTGTACGTAGCAACAATTTTACTGTCAATCGATAAATCGATTACACCGAGTAGTTCACTTTACGCTGAGTGGAAATATATTTAATTTTTCTTAATACATTAATAACGTCACATTATTTATTACATCAGTTAAATATTAACATTAACACGTGTTAAAAGGCTCGACTTGACCGGTTTCAACGCAATACAAAATATAACCTCAATTCAATTTTTGAGAAAACAATGGCCATGGCAATGGATTATGAAACTGTGTTTGACAGCTGTCAAAGAGGGCCTCGTATCTCGTATCAAACCTTTGAGAATCACATTAACGTCACATCTCGAGTAAACTAACTGATGCAATAAACAGACGGCAGCCATCGCAAAGTTGAATTCACGTTGCCAACTGTTTCATTTGTCCAACAATTCACATTATTATTATTTTCCTATCCTTTTACTTTGCACAATGTTTTAAAGAAACCTATAGCAAATAATAGCAAATGAAAGATGATGAATAGACATTCGCATTCACAAGACTGCAAAGCAATCCTAAGACTGCCTCTATGCTAGTCATTTCACCGGCTGTCTCATCCCCAAACCGGAACACAACAATGCGAACACTGTTTGGCGGTAGGTTAATCGATAAGATGGTGGTAGCGATCCGGACGGATTTTGCACAAGGTCCTACCACCCGGAAAAAAGGAGTCATGTATGAAAAAGGATGATGGGCAGTTTTGTATGGACACTGGCCTAAAAACCAATAATGACAAGCCATATGCCATTTTAAAGGTTTTTTCATATTCCACAACTTTTTGTATGGCGGGAAATCTTAAATCACTGTGTGAAATATTAAAAAATCTGGAACATCGAGACGCCTACATAGACGACTTTAGCATAATTACTTTGAAAAACCGCTGTCTTTGCAAGTCGATAACTTTTTCCACACAAAGATTTCGAACCACCTGCCATAGTAATAATTTTACAACCTATTCGGGGGCATATCGCTTGTCCTTATTGGTCATTAGGCCAATTAGCCCACCCTCCTTTAACTATCGAGTATTCATGTCAGCATGTTTTTTCCTTCCACACATCCCTGTCAGCCGTCATCTCAGCGTTCACTCCCTTCTCTCTCGTCACACTCTTCACACAATCCATCCATCTCTGTTAGGTGAGGGCATCTCTAACTTGAGAAAATTTTGTTAAATGAAACAGTTGGCACCGAAAATTCGCTGAGATAGCCAATACACAGTCACTTTTCTACGACATTTATAATATTACATTACAAGATTACATCGAATTAGGTTTCTGATATGTTCCACATTTATTGTTCTGTTACAATTTATATTTAATTAGTAATGTCACTCTAAACTAGCGAAAGATTTAAGTCAAGTCATTTTAGTGTACGACAGCATAACAAATTTAAATATTCAAATATTTCAATTCTATTAAAATAATATCGACATTCATTTTGTGAGGTGCTGCAAATAACAAAAATAACGAATTAATATTTACTTTACGTCTAATTAAGTACTTGAAATTTTGACAGTATGCAGTTCTTATAAAGGTGCCCTTGACCTTTAGTTTACTGACCTTGAAAGGGTGCGACCTTACGAAACGGGTCTCACCAATTATTATATAGATGACATTGGGCTTTGTAATTTTTTTTTACTTTTTCGTGTCAAGTCCAGTATGAAAAGAAAAATAGGTCCCAAACCATTCCCATAGGTACCCTTATGGAATGCCTAATCGACATTTATTCTAATGCGGAATTTAGGAAAACTTAAGCTGTCTCACTCAGCTGAAAACCAGTTTAGGAGAAATTATAATTAGGACAAACGATGCGTTAGGACAAACGATGCGTTAGGACAAACTCTATTAGAAATTCTGAGGTACAATATTTTTTACTACGACAGCAGTAATCAATTTATATTAATTCGTTATTTTTCAAACAAGTGATTTTTAACTTTGCAGATCTAAGCTTATTAATATAACTGGCAACATCGTGTGAACCAGCGTCCGCACCATAACGACAACCTTACGAATTTCTTACGAGAGAATAGATATTTGGAGCGATAAGCTAACATTTTACTTAGAATTAGACGAATACTAGAATTCATTTTACGTTTAATCTGCGTCTATTTCTTCTCGTTAGGATCGATTTAAAAATCCTTTCTTAGGCAGGAATGTTCCTTCCAATTTCAAGTCCGGAATTCACCGATTTATTAGGCTATAATGTTGTCCGTCAGTACGGAATTTTATGTGTAAAAAAATCACTATGAACGTCCAAAAACATTGTTTTAATGGATGAATAAAAATATTAGTAAAATGTGTCTAAATTGGAATCCCTAATCATCATTTGTCCTAATGCATCGTTTGTTCTAATTTTATCCTAAATTTATTTCCGCCTAAATTTTGATGGTTTTAATGTTGTTTATTCTAACCTAGCATAACCGCAGGTATTTTCGGAAAACTTAAAAAGTTAATGTGACTCAGCTGAAAACCAGTTTAGGACAAACAATCATTCGGACAAACGATGCTAGGACAAAGTAAAATACATACCACGCTTTTATGTTATTATGCACAAAGTAAAAGAAAAAAGGAATTTCGTCTGATTAAAAATCCCCGAGATTGTATTCCAACCATTAAGGCGCGAACGCTCGTCCAACCCCTACTTGTACACGTAACATATAACATTAATTACATTTTATTTACAATTATCTAGTGGCTTACGACTAACAGTTTATTATTTAGGTCAAATATTTGAACCAACACATTATAAAATATTTCAGAACATAAAACTATCGATTCCGTTTTCGTCATATTCCTGTCTCGATACATTCTTGTTTGAACACATTGTCTTGCCCAGACATATATGTACCTAATATACTTTTTAAGTAACTAATAGAAAAATCATTTATCTTATTATTAAAGGACAGTTACTTATTGATTCATGGTGCTTAGACAATTTGATGAAAACGAAATGTGTCCAAACAAGAATATGAAGAGAAAGGAACATACAAACATACATTAAATCACGCCTGTTTCTCAGAGGGGTAGGCAGAGACCACTTCTTTCCAATTGCTACGATCATGACAAATCAAGCAATAAAATCCGTAAGATATCATAATGTTACAACATATGCCTCTAAATACCGGTACATAAAACCTATTTAAATAAACATGTACCGATATTTATTACACAATCCGGTACATTATACAATTCATAAAAAATGTATTACCCTTCAATCCAGGATTGTTGACATCAAAATAATATTGGGTGGTATAATATGAAATTTTTATGGCGTTTTTTTTACGTGTTTTATTTCGAACGGAATGTATTAATTTCAATTTTAACTTCCAAATTCTTTTTAAATATCATTAATGCACTATGTTACAAAGGTTTTAGATACAAATCATATGGTTCAATTTCTTACTTAATGTTTAAAATTAAAGTGTTAACTCAACTCTTTTCATGTGCTGCGAGTTCAAGTGTTTCAATTACGCAGAGTTTTATGAAGCTAACTATTTTTAAGTAATTAAGGTATAATATAGAATGAAATAGAATTTTGTTTGGTTTGCATTTGACGTTATTAAATAATTCGCAAAATTAAATGTATGAAAACCACCGTTTTCATAAAATTATCCATATAAAACGCCAATGTCATAGGTAAGGACCTAATATATTGTACTGGTTCAAATATTTGACAAATCAAAAACAGTTTTAGGCTTACGTCTCGTATGTCAGAACATAGTAACATATTGCAGTAAAGCATAGTTTGGTCGGATTTATATTTAATTAGAATGATCCACTTCTAAAACAAAAAAATAACTTACATTATTACGTATATCAATAATTTTGTGTACCTTTTTCAATGAGTTTTTATTATATCCTAATTTAGTCATCGAGTTCTACCTGAATCGATCCAGCCGTGTGTCGGACACAAAACAAACCATCTTCACAACCTTTTAATTTTTAACTATTTCTATTAGTAAAAATATTTTTTTTATTAATCTTTTTAGAAATGGATCACGTATTTAGGCTGCTTTTCTTATTCTTACGGCTATGTGTCTAAAAAAAAACTTGTTGTTTTATGTTGCATTACAAGAATATATAATTTTACACATACATATTATGTCTGATGTTTTAGCTGCACTATACATATTTAATATTAATAGTAAGTACTTTTTTTAAATTATTATTTTAAGCTAAAGTGTCATTTTTACGTACAAGAGTGCTAAACTAAAAAAAGATCTTTTAAAACACTAAAATTAATTAATTAAAATTTTGATCGATTCTTAACTAAAACCAGTAAAAATATTTACATTTTAAAAATAATATCACTAACGTTACTCCTCATATAAATAAACAAAAATGGTAATAATTATTTGATGGCAACAGAATATATACTACATTAAATGCACTGGTGTATGTAATAGACAAAAAAATACCACTACGTTTGATATTATTTACATATTTTATTTATTTTAAATATACTTTGTTTATTTATTGTAGTTCTAAGGCACTATACTATTCACATACAGGAGAAGGCAAGATTTTGAGAGATCTCGAAAAAAATTACACGTCACTTTTTAACTCCCATCGCGAAAAGAGGGGCGTCATACAAACGCGTGTCTGTTTGTCTGTTGCGTCGTAGATCCCAAAAGGAAGAACCCGTATTTAAAATAGAAAACTTGTTTATGGCTGGTTCGTTCCGGTTGAGTCGATTAAGAGTTTTTTTTCAACTATCAGCTGTGTGGGTAATCTATTATCCGCGTAAGGCCCATCGTACTACAAACAGCCAGTTTTTTGTAAGTGGAACTTTGAAACTACCATCAAGGCAGTAAAGTTCAATTACGTTTGTTCTAAAATGCCATTTTCAATTTATTCAGGAAAAAATTGACTTGATAATGTACATCCTAATTCACTCTGGGCCTTACGAGGTTATAGTTGTGTTTATCGATGTGGATAAGCGTGGAGAAGACATCTGTCACTTTCTGCTTAGTATGTAAGTGCGATAGTGACGGATGCTCTATCCGCCGCGATAAAGGTGAGCATAATAAAGGCCCAAAATGTTTGTATGTCTGCTATGTACGTCTATTTGCTGCTCACAGCATTTAATATATTTTTTCTCACTGTTTCGTTTGTTGGGATCATCATGACAAAATAGTCCTCCCTAATCTCCAGATATGTCCCCAAAAATACGTATGGAACAGTTTCGTTTTGCTATCAAAATCCCATACGTTTCTCGGTGACAAAACGGAAAATTCCATGTATTATTTTGAGACAAACCCTTATAAGCATGATTTTTACCCCCATTTAAAAAAAAAACTATTGTCAATTAGACCACGTGACTCAAGTGCGTAGCGTGTGTGCGGAGCATGCGTGGAGTTCAGGCAGTTTTCAAACTTTCGCCGGCCAACATTCGGCAAATCGTTTTTACTTTTCATTAAATATGAAAAGTGTGTTATAAGACTTGTAAGCAAAACTATTGTCTACTTTTGGTTAGTAAATTAATCATGAGGTCCCCCTCATGGCCAATTAAAAGATGGCGTCGCATTAAAAAAAAAATGTACATGTATAGAAAAAAACGTAACAACAGTGAATTATTCTGATGATTTACGTCTTAATATATATTTGTGCTAACGCAATATTTTACTTGTCAAGTGGAAACTAGATAATATATTTTACAAGGTAAATACTTATTTCAAATACTCGGTAAATACAGTATTTACTGCTCAAATATCCAATTATATATATATATATATATCCAACAGATAAGTTGAACCGAACAATAAGTGAATACTCAAATATAGTTTATCTAGCTGAAATAATCTTGAATATTTCCTCAACAGAATTTCAGTATTAAGTATTCAATAAATTTAAACGTTTCACATTAGTCTTAAACACAATCACCGAGAGTATAAATACAGTATTTACCTAGTAAATACACAATTTAAATTTAGTATTTACCTGTTAAATAAAACCGAGTGTTTACCTAATAAATAACCAGTATTTACCTAGTGAAATTAATTTCCTCTCCTCTCCAGTCCCTCATTAACAAACGTCAAACTTAAAAACACACCGATCATCACTGATCCAAAACAAACTTATTCGCGTTTACATCATCTATTGCCGGTATAGAGTTCAAGCTCTTCCCGCTCTCTTTAACGAGATAACTCACAAAATTAACAAGTTATATTGCTGTCAAATGTCGAATACAAATACAGTATTTACCTAGCAGATATTCAGTTTATAATGTAGTATTTACCTGGCAAATATCCAGTTTAAAATGTAGTATTTACCTGGCAAATATTCAGTTTAAAATGTAATATTTACCTAGCAAATATCCAGTTTCAAATGTAGTATTTACCTGGCAAACTCCCACCAGAAACGGAGTATTCACGCGACAAATTCAACAACAAGAGTATTTACCCAACAAATAACCAGTATTTATCCTAGGTAAATTAGACGAAAGTGAGTATTTACCCAACAAATAACCAGTATTTATCCTAGGTAAATTAGACGAAAGTGAGTATTTACCCAACAAATAACCAGTATTTACCCTAGGTAAATTAGACGAAAGTGAGCATTTACTCAACAAATAATCAGTATTTACGCTAGGTAAATTAAACGAAAGTGAGTATTTACCCAACAAACAACCAGTATTTACCCTAGGTAAATTAGACGAAAGCGAGTCCCTGAGCATCAGTCGTCCAGCGCGAGCTCGTTGGCGTTCTCGTCGTCGATGTTGGGGATGGAGTTGAGGCTCTCGCCGCTCTCGGTGATGGGCCGCAGCGCGCGCGGGTTGCGGTTGACGTCCTCGTAGCGCGGCGGCAGCTCCACGTTGGCCGCGGCGGCCGCGTCCGCGCCGTACGCCGGCGGCGGGCCCGGCGACTTGCGCAGCGAGTACGGCGGCGGCCGCGGGTAGTTCTCGAAGTTCGCGCCCAGGAGCCTGGGGGTACATAACAGTACAAGATACAATACCATACAACACAAATACTCTTTATTGAACACCAAAAGAAAACAAAACACGAAACAGTAAATTTTAACTATAGGTATACAACAGGCGGTCTTACCGCTAAATAGCGATCTCTTCCAGACAACCTTGGACAGAGAAATAATAAAAACAAAAATACATGGCAGGCGGTGTAAACTAAATTATTCAGAACGCAAACTAAACTATAAGAAACACTTCTGTTATTGTAAAAACTACTTACACAAATATAAACTACATATAAATATACACATAAACAAAGTAAATTAGTTAATAAAAACATACTAAATACACGCTAAACACATACTATTATACAAATATAAAATATATATACATAAATTCTAAAAATCAGCCAAACAAAGATAACACACGAGGTCTAGGGCGGTAAAAATAAAAGTTATTCATCATCAACATGTCTTCAGCCACATCGCTCCCAAAGATAGTGTCATGAATCTTCGTTCGCGCAGACACGAGCGATTCCGATGATTTCCGAAAGCACGATTAAAACCCACGATCAGACTTGTACGTCATAGTTATAGGGTGCAAATTAAATTGCATCTATTTTTTCCATCTCACTCACACCTGATTAAATGACACGCGGGCGCGCGTCAACATGGCGTCACTAATAACCAATAACAGCACAGAATACAACCACGCTACGCTGATTGGTTCCCGCGCTTTGAAAATTCGTCTTTGGCACAGATACGAGTATATCGGTAAGCCACAGTTTGTGTTTTACTGTAGTACCTTGAGCAGGGTCTGTCCGAAACTATGTTATCTTCTAACCTACCGCCAAGCAAAATTGTTTACATGTTAGTTCCTGTGCAGGGACAAGACAACCGGTGATTTAGTTATTTAACTAACAGAGACATTTCATCTCAAACCTCAGCAACGCATTTGCAGTCTCGAAAATACAAATGTCACATACACTGAGAGCTGCAGAGTCAGCCGCCGGTCCAGCTCCAGCTGGTTCCGGTAGATCTCCCGGGGTCATGTAGCACAGCTCCCCCCTCACCTGATGGTCCTCCCGTTGAGCGTGTAGGTCTCGTCCAGGTCCAGGTCGTCGGGCCGCGCGGCGGCGGGCCGCTCGCGCCCGAACCGCGGCAGGCTGAGCTGGAAGCGGCCCAGCTGCAGCGTCAGCCGCCGGTCCAGCTCCAGCTGGTTCCGGTAGATCTCCCGGGGTCATGTAGCACAGCTCCCCCCTCACCTGATGGTCCTCCCGTTGAGCGTGTAGGTCTCGTCCAGGTCCAGGTCGTCGGGCCGCGCGGCGGCGGGCCGCTCGCGCCCGAACCGCGGCAGGCTGAGCTGGAAGCGGCCCAGCTGCAGCGTCAGCCGCCGGTCCAGCTCCAGCTGGTTCCGGTAGATCTCCCGGGGTCATGTAGCACAGCTCCCCCCTCACCTGATGGTCCTCCCGTTGAGCGTGTAGGTCTCGTCCAGGTCCAGGTCGTCGGGCCGCGCGGCGGCGGGCCGCTCGCGCCCGAACCGCGGCAGGCTGAGCTGGAAGCGGCCCAGCTGCAGCGTCAGCCGCCGGTCCAGCTCCAGCTGGTTCCGGTAGATCTCCCGGGGTCATGTAGCACAGCTCCCCCCTCACCTGATGGTCCTCCCGTTGAGCGTGTAGGTCTCGTCCAGGTCCAGGTCGTCGGGCCGCGCGGCGGCGGGCCGCTCGCGCCCGAACCGCGGCAGGCTGAGCTGGAAGCGGCCCAGCTGCAGCGTCAGCCGCCGGTCCAGCTCCAGCTGGTTCCGGTAGATCTCCCGGGGTCATGTAGCACAGCTCCCCCCTCACCTGATGGTCCTCCCGTTGAGCGTGTAGGTCTCGTCCAGGTCCAGGTCGTCGGGCCGCGCGGCGGCGGGCCGCTCGCGCCCGAACCGCGGCAGGCTGAGCTGGAAGCGGCCCAGCTGCAGCGTCAGCCGCCGGTCCAGCTCCAGCTGGTTCCGGTAGATCTCCCGGGGTCATGTAGCACAGCTCCCCCCTCACCTGATGGTCCTCCCGTTGAGCGTGTAGGTCTCGTCCAGGTCCAGGTCGTCGGGCCGCGCGGCGGCGGGCCGCTCGCGCCCGAACCGCGGCAGGCTGAGCTGGAAGCGGCCCAGCTGCAGCGTCAGCCGCCGGTCCAGCTCCAGCTGGTTCCGGTAGATCTCCCGGGGTCATGTAGCACAGCTCCCCCCTCACCTGATGGTCCTCCCGTTGAGCGTGTAGGTCTCGTCCAGGTCCAGGTCGTCGGGCCGCGCGGCGGCGGGCCGCTCGCGCCCGAACCGCGGCAGGCTGAGCTGGAAGCGGCCCAGCTGCAGCGTCAGCCGCCGGTCCAGCTCCAGCTGGTTCCGGTAGATCTCCCGGGGTCATGTAGCACAGCTCCCCCCTCACCTGATGGTCCTCCCGTTGAGCGTGTAGGTCTCGTCCAGGTCCAGGTCGTCGGGCCGCGCGGCGGCGGGCCGCTCGCGCCCGAACCGCGGCAGGCTGAGCTGGAAGCGGCCCAGCTGCAGCGTCAGCCGCCGGTCCAGCTCCAGCTGGTTCCGGTAGATCTCCCGGGGTCATGTAGCACAGCTCCCCCCTCACCTGATGGTCCTCCCGTTGAGCGTGTAGGTCTCGTCCAGGTCCAGGTCGTCGGGCCGCGCGGCGGCGGGCCGCTCGCGCCCGAACCGCGGCAGGCTGAGCTGGAAGCGGCCCAGCTGCAGCGTCAGCCGCCGGTCCAGCTCCAGCTGGTTCCGGTAGATCTCCCGGGGTCATGTAGCACAGCTCCCCCCTCACCTGATGGTCCTCCCGTTGAGCGTGTAGGTCTCGTCCAGGTCCAGGTCGTCGGGCCGCGCGGCGGCGGGCCGCTCGCGCCCGAACCGCGGCAGGCTGAGCTGGAAGCGGCCCAGCTGCAGCGTCAGCCGCCGGTCCAGCTCCAGCTGGTTCCGGTAGATCTCCACGGGCGTCATGTAGTTCAGCTCCCGGCCGCAGTTCCCTGGGGAGATCATTGTTGTTCAAGGCCACTGGTCCATCTCTAATATAATCCGTGGTGAGTGTATGTCCTGACCTGTCTCAGGACTGACGAAGAGCTCCCCGCTGTTGAGGCAGTAGGCGGGGCTGCGGTACTCGTCGAGGCGGGTCTGCGCGCGCAGCGGGGAGGCGAGGGGGGAGCCCGCCGTGGTCACCGCGGTCATCTCCACGTCGCACTCCGTCGGGACCTGGGGGCCAACATCATGTCTATCACATCACTGACTTAACATATCATGATCATAATTTGAACGTCATTTATCACTAATACTGTACCAGATGTATTTGTATTTGTATTTGTATTTGATGATCGAGCGTATAGATAAACTACCCATAATTGTGTTTCCCCAACATTTGTATTCCCATTTGCATTTTTCCCCATTTTCTATATTACCCAATCGTTTAATATTCTTCTCCTTCTTTTCCATACGCAAATTCCCCCATTTATAAATCTTAGACGCGCAGTTAGGTTTGGGTTATGTTAGTTTTGCAGCAGACCCGAAGGGCCAAAGCACCTAGAAATAGGAGCTCCGTCGTATCTGTGGAATTGATAGTTGAAACATGCTACTCGGAAAACGCTAGAAATGCCATAAATGCTCAAGGGGGAGAATGCCAATGTAAAAAGAAGAATAATATAGAGAATGGGAAAAAACGCGAATGGGAGTACAAATATCGGCAGAAACAATATTGGGTTTTAGTTTAGTTTATCTATACAGTCGAAGCATTCTTATACTCTATTGATAACCACATTCAACAAATGCTTATACTATAACTGTGTGTTAGCCGTCCGTGTGGTTGCCGGCTTAGAATAGTACCACTCCATGTCTTCCCGTGGAAGTCGTAAGAGTCGACTAAAGGAATAGAGGCTTGTAGCATTGTTAGGCGATGGGCTTGCAACCTGTCACTAATACGCTGGTAGATATCGTAGCCTGTTTGTGCAAAATGTGGTTATAGAATTATCAACAAGTTTTTAGAGTTGTTGGGAATTCTGTAGCTCTGCCTGCCCCACTCTGGGACGTAAGGCGTGAAGGTATGATGACGATGATGTTAGCCGTCATGGTATGACGGCAGATGTTAACCAACCTGTCGGTACCGCGAGGAGAAGATGGCGCCGAGCCGCGAGAGCCCGAACCCGGCCTCGGGGCTCGTCTCCTCGGGCGCCGCGTCCGGCGACACCTGCTGCAGTCGCGACAATAACAAGGGACACCAAATAAATCGAGTGGGATGAACATGTTCACCAATTGACAAGATTTCATATTTTCAAGACTTTAATTTTATTCGTTTTATAGATACTGTTTGGAACGAGAAAGACACTGTGTTAAAATTTTCTCTAGAATGAATAATTATTTTATTATTAATTTATTAAGATGTACTTATTCTAAAAGGGCGTAACTTCATTTCTACGACACAATGGACATATTACGTTAGTCCAATCTGTATATAAAAAAGTATCATGTCAACCGATAAAGGGCCACTTGCACGAAAAGTTTAACCCTGGGTTAAGACACTAACTCGAGTTAAAATGACAGTTATCGTATGAATCTGACGTCTACTAACTCGAGTTAGTGCCTGACCCAGGGTTAAATTCTGCGTGCATATGGCCCTAAGTATCTATCCATCTGTCAATAGTGTCAATGTCTAATTTGAAGTATGACAGCTTTTTTTCTCGTGAAAAAGGCAATGGTATTATATCTATTCAGGCATAGTATTGGTAAAACTCGATATTTTTACTAACTTACTTGTAATTTTGAAAATAAAGAAAAATAAATCTAAATAAATATTTTGCCGTGTTCAGGAGGTAAAACCCTTTCGATTCGTATAGTAATTTGCAGGTGTCACCAAAATGAAATGTTGTCAATTGGGATTGTCCAAAAAAAATAACTCACGGTTTTTACTTTCTCATTCGAAAGAATAGGAAATTTCAAGACACCAATTTCATTAATTTTATATTTGACCCAATATTTTTGTTTTAATGTATTTATTTATTTAGGAGACATTTTATGGATGACATGATTATTTTAAATTTGGGATGGCATTTTCTAATAAATTACAACAATTAAATGATATCCAATGAAAAAAGTGATTGTAATAGTGTATTAAAACATACTATTTCAAGCTGTTTTCGCCTAACCCGTAAGATACACCAAGGAGGGCCTCAAGCCGAAAACGAAAGTCAAACAAAGGTTAAATATACTTTTGTCGAAATATCCAAAATAGATAAATATTTCAAAAACTTAATAATGCAGAACGGCCTTAAAACCCTATTCCTCGAAATGGTTTTCGAATTGGAGTAATTGTAAAAATATGAACAATCCCAATTATGTTAATTTCATATTTGGGACGAGCTTTTGTTGCCGACTGTACTTTTATTTGCACAGTCGTCATCTACTCGTCAAGATGATTCTAACAAGCCCTAACACGACGGGTTTATCATGTGTAATTTAGGAGTTCCTACGGCCACCCTGAGTCTCCATCATCAGACCAGCTCGATGGTACTATATTATTGTATTGTCATCAGAACTAAAGGCGTATGCAAATTTTCAGCTTCATCGGAAACCGGGAGGTGGGTCAAATTTAACTTGTAAGAATTGATCCTTACATACATAACTAGAGTTGCCGCGAATACTCGCTATTATTCGGTATTCGGCATTACTCGTCATTTTTTTGATATTCGTCGAATACCGAATAATAGCTAGTATTATTCGGCATTCGGCGAATAGTCGTCTAAAATAAACTTTAATCAAACAAAAAAACTAATGAGTTAAAAATAATCATTTTTTTAATTATTTTCCCTAATAAAACAATACACAATGTCAATTATTATCTGTAATATGTGCCTGTGCCTATCATATTCATGACATTAAATTAGTTAGGCTTTTTAATTAATATTTAAAATCCAACAGAGGCAGATTGTGGTGCAAAAAAACAATTTGTTCTGCACGTTCGGGAGCAAGTCGGTTTCGTTTTTCCTCGTAAATTAAACCTGCCTCGGAAAATAGTCTTTCTGAATAAACAGAGCTTGCTGGTGTGATTAAGTATCGTTTAGCAAGCTTACTTAAAGTAAATCTATTCTTATTGGTACTCAAAGCCCACCATTCATATGGGTTTATTTTTCTGTCAGCCTTTGCTAAATGGGGCATTTCATATGAAGCGGACAAGAAAAAAAAAGTGAGGTTCCCAAATTTGTTTATATTTGGTTTAATTCTTCCTCTAGTAGATGTAAAACCGGATGCTGAATATTTTTTGTATATGATGGTTATTTTAGAAATTATGAGCTTTTAAAAAATTGCCGAAATTAAAATCCCGATTTTTTAAAAGTCGAATATCGAATAAGTAAAATATAAAACTTAATATTAAACTAAGAGTTTTGTATAGAGCTTATAATGGTCTTTACAATAAAGAAATAAATTTTGAAAAATAAAAAAATAATAATGGTCAAAACCGGAAGTAAACATTTCAAAACGATTTTTGAATAACTTTGACCACTTTTTTTTTACTTTTTTTTATCTTAAAATATAGCCTTTAATATGTTTCAAATACAATAGAAGTTTTAGGATGGGATCTCCATTGGTTAAGGAAATTGGTCAATAAATGTACATACATATCGCACTGAGTGCGACGTTACGTATGGTATATGTTAGGTGTTGGGCGTAAAATAACATGTCTTCAGTAAGATTGCAGGTAAATTAAAATGGTAACATAATGAAATAAGAAAGTCAACCATTTTAAAACAGTTTATTTTATAATTTTTACTATTTTACAGTGAGAATCTACTGTAGAACTCGTTCTTTTCACCAAAAGACCGTCGGTTTTTGGAATAAAGGCATGAAACTTTTTTGTTCCTGGAATTGTGCCTGCGGAATCAAACCTGGCTTGCAAAAATATCCTTTGACGTTCGATATCGTCTTTAGAACAGTAGTAAATCGCCGTTTGCTTAAGAGATGATTTTGCCCAGTCATACAATCGCATTGGTGATGTGATTGATCTACTTGGAGGTAACTGTAAACTTGCACGCGTCGCCAAACGTTTCAGATTCCCTCCGAGACCATCGCAGGGCCCTTTACCGTGAGATGTTGCGTGAAAATGTGCCTCTGCATTTATATTAAAATCATCCTTGTAATAAATAAGATTAACGAAGTTAAATCTATTTTTAAAGTGTTGTGAGGCACCATCGGTTATGTATATAATTTTAGATGCATTTATTTCTTTTTCTGAAAGGTGCTTGTGTAGTATTTTTTGGTAAGTATAATAGGTAGCTGTATCATGTTTCAAGTCGTCGGAAATCATGACAATACTCCCGTGTTTTATTTCAGTGCCATCCCTATAGTAAAAAACCGAAGTTAGGAGTGTAGCTTGATCGTTATTCCAATGGAACGATTGGGCAGAATCTTGGACTACAAAACTGTAATTTTGCAAAATCACACTGTACGATAATTTCCCCTTTATCAATAGTCTCTTTAAGATGCTTAAAATAAAATGCCTGTTCCTCTGCAATGTAAGCGTGTGGTTTCAAAGTCTCCAGGGCATCACACAAACTATCTACAAAATCATCAGAAGACAATATTTGAGTTGATATTGTGAAACGATGAGTGCCAAGCCATTTTTCAAACCGTACTTCTGTCACTTGATTGTTGTCGAAAACGACGTTCAGATGTTCACGAAGTGCATTTAAACCGGGACAAGATTGACAACACTCATTAGGTGGGGATTTTGTAGTCATTAAATGACACTTTTGTGTTGGATTAGGACACATCATCTGGCGAAGGCAATCCTTATATGTTGATAGTTCCATGGCAGTTCCCGCTGTGAGATTGGCAATAGCTCCACCTTCCAACATTAGCTTCACATTTTGATGGTAAGTACAAACACACACCATATGTGTTCCAGGGTTGCCAGCGAGGATGCATTGTTTCGGTCTCAGGGTAAAAAACTTTGTTAAACCTACTCGAATGTTCGGATACTCTTCTTTGAACTTCTGATATAGTTCGTTAATATTACACATCAGAAGTTGTTTCTGCACGTGGGTTCTTTTGTTGTCATCTAATTTAATAGATATAAAATCTTTTTTCCCTGGCATGATACGACTTATGTCTTCTCGGAGATAAAAACATTTAACCATATTTTCGACCTCAGTTGACAGTTTACGGCTGCTACCACGTGGGTTCGGAGAAGACAATATACCGAACTGGTCAACAAGTAGTTTTGCTTTTTTTGCCTGTCGCCTAGATGTTCCAAACTCTTCCGCTAATTTATTCTCTGTCCATGATTTTGGTGCTATTGTCAATATCATAGTTTTTATGGAAATAGATGTCGAAGGATCATTAAATTTCTCCTTTAACTGCTTTAAAATTTCCTCACTTTCTATGTCTGTATCAGTTTGAGTGGAATTATGTTTAAATTTATCTTCAGGAATAAATGGTTCATCTTGGGTGTTCTGCGAAAGTTCACTCGATGTTTGACTACATTGTACAAGATCTACATTAGCTATTGGAGGCACTGGAGGCGATTCATTTAAAAGTCGTTTCCTACAAGATGCACACACATACACATTTGGTGGACCACCCCACTTTTGCACTAAGCACGTAGACACTTTTCTTAAATTTTTAGTTTTTCGATGATTTACTAAACGAAACGGATTGTTACATCGGTAACCGTACGGAGCCATAATGAAATTGTTAACTGTCGTAAAACGTGCACATGTCACGGCAAGGTCACAGCTACAACTAAAGCATTAGCGGAAAATCAAAATGGCGTGGCGTCATACTGCCATCTCATTCTTGCATAAGCAACTAGTTCTTCTTACTGCTAAAAGATGGCGGTATTCGCGTTTAGTTATCATAGTTATTCAAATACCTGTAGTAATAAAAAATGTTTAAAAGCTTTAAATACAATCTATAAGATAATATATGTGAATACCGCCCAACACCTGACGTACACCATACGTAACGTCGCACTCAGTGCGATATGTATGTACATTAATTGGATTATTTCCTTAACCAATGGAGATCCCATCCTAAAACTTCTTGTGTATTTTATAAATACTAGAGGCTATATTTAAAGGTAAAAAAAAATTAAAAAAAAGTGGTCAAAGTTATTCAAAAATCGTTTTGAAATGTTTACTTCCGGTTTTGATAATTATTTTTTTTTTATTTTTCAAAATTGATTTCTTTATTGTAAAGACCATTATAAACTCTATACAAAACTCTTAGATTAATATTAAATTTTATATTTTACTTATTCGATATTAGACTTTTAAAAAATCGGGATTTCAATTAGGGCAATTTTTTAAAAGCTCATAATTTCTAAAATAACCATCATATATAAAAAATATTCAGCGTCCTGTTTTACATCTACTAGAGGAAGAATTAAACCAAATATAAACAAATTTGGGAACCTCACTTTTTTTTTCCTGTCCGCTTCATATGAAATGCCCCAAATGCGATGTAGTGGGCGGTTTCTTCAGCAGTGGCATTATTGGGTTGCTCTTCAGTAGGTTGCTCTATTTGCCACTTGCCAGCATTTAAAAATTGAAAATTCAATTTACTCCATATTGTAGGTATGTATAACATGAAACAGATTTCTTTAACTTTATTGTTTTCTTTTGCTCACAACCTTAGAAGAAATTAGAAATCGTTGCTTAAATGCAAAAGGGCCACAAATCAAAATGTGTTTGTGTTGCATTTAAATTCGGAATGCTATATACTTTAAGTTTTCAATCAAAGTATATATTTTTTTGTTTTGTGGCACTTTTGCATTTAAGCAGCGAAATATTTTTTTATTTTTTTTTTATGTCGAATAGTAATGTCGAGTTATTCGACTATTCGCCAAAGTGATTGGCGATTAATCGGTATTCGACTATTCGCTATAACCACTATTCGCGGCAACTCTAATACATACATTGAAAGTTAAATAAAAGCTGTGTTTTTTCGTGTGTGACCGTTAAGGTAGTTCAGTAGTGGTCTCACCATGGCGGGGTCGGGCGGCGGCGCGGGCGCGGCGGCCTGCTCGAGCAGCCGCGACGCCTCGTAGCACGGCGGGAACCGCGGCGCCTGACCACACACACACATACTTAGAAGGGATCTTACACATCGCTCATTGAATACAAAACGGACACATTACAAAATAATTTGCTATTCCATTAAAAATCGTATTCCAACCGCTTCTCATTTTATAATGCAACACTGACTCATTTTGGATTGTGTCCGTTTTGTATTCAATGAACGACATATTGTTGGGCAAAGGTATCGCACCTTTAGAATTATAGTGAACTAATTCAAAATTTATTTATTTCGACTTCGAGTCATAAATTGATTACTATAGAGACCTAACTCGAAATTCCAAATTTGTTAATTAGGTCACTATCATTCTAAAGATGCGAAGAATTATAGTGACCTAATTCAAAATTTATTTCTTTCGACTTCGAGTCATAAATTTAATACTATAGAGACCTAACTCGAAATTCCAAATTTGTTAATTAGGTCACTATCATTCTAAAGATGCGAAGAATTATAGTGACATAATTCAAAAATTAATTTCTTTCGACTTCGAGTCATAAATTTAATACTATAGAGACCTAACTCGAAATTCCAAATTTGTTAATTAGGTCACTATCATTCTAAAGATGCGAAGAATTATAGTGACATAATTCAAAAATTAATTTCTTTCGACTTCGAGTCATAAATTTAATACTATAGAGACCTAACTCGAAATTCCAAATTTGTTAATTAGGTCACTATCATTCTAAAGATGCGAAGAATTATAGTGACATAATTCAAAAATTAATTTCTTTCGACTTCGAGTCATAAATTTAATACTATAGAGACCTAACTCGAAATTCCAAATTTGTTAATTAGGTCACTATCATTCTAAAGATGCGAAGAATTATAGTGACATAATTCAAAATTAATTTCTTTCGACTTCGAGTCATAAATTTATTACTATAGAGACCTAACTCGAAATTCCAAATTTGTTAATTAGGTCACTATCATTCTAAGGATGCGAAGAATTATAGTGTCCTAATTCAAAATTTATTTATTTCGACTTCGAGTCATAAATTTATTACTATAGAGACCTAACTCGAAATTCCAAATTTGTTAATTAGGTCACTATCATTCTAAAGATGCGAAGAATTATAGTGACCTAATTCAAAATTTATTTCTTTCGACTTTGAGACATAAATTTATTACTATAGAGACCTAACTCGAAATTCCAAATTTGTTAATTAGGTCACTATCATTCTAAGGATGCGAAGAATTATAGTGTCCTAATTCAAAATTTATTTCTTTCGACTTCGAGTCATAGGTAAATTTATTACTATAGAGACCTAACTCGAAATTCCAAATTTGTTAATTAGGTCACTATCATTCTAAAGATGCGAAGTATTATAGTGACCTAATTCAAAATTTATTTCTTTCGACTTTGAGACATAAATTTATTACTATAGAGACCTAACTCGAAATTCCAAATTTGTTAATTAGGTCACTATCATTCTAAAGATGCGAAGAATTATAGTGACCTAATTCAAAATTTATTTCTTTCGACTTTGAGACATAAATTTATTACTATAGAGACCTAACTCGAAATTCCAAATTTGTTAATTAGGTCACTATCATTCTAAGGATGCGAAGAATTATAGTGTCCTAATTCAAAATTTATTTCTTTCGACTTCGAGTCATAAATTTATTACTATAGAGACCTAACTCGAAATTCCAAATTTGTTAATTAGGTCACTATCATTCTAAAGATGCGAAGTATTATAGTGACATAATTCAAAATTTATTTATTTCGACTTCGAGTCATAAATTTATTACTATAGAGACCTAACTCGAAATTCTAAATTTGTTAATTAGGTCACTATCATTCTAAAGATGCGAAGAATTATAGTGACCTAATTCAAAATTTATTTATTTCGACTTCGAGTCATAAATTTATTACTATAGAGACCTAACTCGAAATTCCAAATTTGTTAATTAGGTCACTATCATTCTAAAGATGCGAAGAATTATAGTGACCTAATTCAAAATTTATTTCTTTCGACTTCGAGTCATAAATTTATTACTACAGAGACCTAACTCGAAATTCCAAATTTGTTAATTAGGTCACTATCATTCTAAAGATGCGAAGAATTATAGTGACCTAATTCAAAATTTATTTCTTTCGACTTCGAGTCATAAATTTATTACTATAGAGACCTAACTCGAAATTCCAAATTTGTTAATTAGGTCACTATCATTCTAAAGATGCGAAGAATTATAGTGACCTAATTCAAAATTTATTTCTTTCGACTTCCAGTCATAAATTTATTACTATAAAGACCTAACTCGAAATTCCAAATTCGTTAATTAGGTCACTATCATTCTAAAGATGCGAAGAATTATAGTGACCTAATTCAAAATTTATTTCTTTCGACTTCGTGTCATAAATTTATTACTATAGAGACCTAACTCGAAATTCCAAATTCGTTAATTAGGTCACTATCATTCTAAAGATGCGGTATGATTTCTCAGCTTTTTAGTTGCTTAAAGCTATTTCTAGTGGGTGTGTAATGAATTGCATAAAAACTAATGTACTCATTTAGATTTGTCATAACACAAAATGCATTATTTCGATCTCTATAATAAACCAACGATATAGTAATTATTATGCATAACGACGAAATGTATGATGTCTTAAATCATAATGTTCATAGGTTTAAAAGTAGATATTTTTAACGTCTGTGATTTACTATTAATATTGATTTAATCTAATAAAAAAAAACTTAGTGTATAATAAGCGGGAATACACACATGGCATCTCTCTAAGTGGGAATATAGACCGTTAGCAACTCTCTAAGTGGGAATATAGACCGTTAGCAACTCTCTAAGTGGGAATATAGACCGTTAGCATCTCTCTTAGTGGGAATATAGACCGTTAGCATGTCTATAAGTGGGAATATAGACCGTTAGCATCTCTCTAAGTGGGAATATAGACCGTTAGCATGTCTATAAGTGGGAATATAGACCGTTAGCATCTCTCTAAGTGGGAATATAGACCGTTAGCAACTCTCTAAGTGGGAATATAGACCGTTAGCAACCCTCTACGTGGGAATATAGACCGTTAGCGTGTCTATAAGTGGGAATATAGACCATTAGCATCTCTCTAAGTGGGAATATAGACCGTTAGCAACTCTCTAAGTGGGAATATAGACCGTTAGCAACCCTCTACGTGGGAATATAGACCGTTAGCGTGTCTATAAGTGGGAATATAGACCATTAGCATCTCTCTAAGTGGGAATATAGACCGTTAGCAACTCTCTAAGTGGGAATATAGACCGTTAGCAACCCTCTAAGTGGGAATATAGACAGTTAGCATCTCTTTAAGTGGGAATATAGACCGTTGTGTGGTTGCCGGGTTAGAATAGTGCCACTCGATGTCTTCCCGTGGATGTCGTAAGAGGCGACTAAGGGAATATAGGCTTGTAGTATTGCACGGCGATGGGCTTGCAACCTGTCACTAATACACTGGTAAACATCTTAGCCTGATTGTGTAAAATGTGGTTACAGAATTATCAACAAGTTTTTAGAGTTGTTGGTAATTCTGTAGCTCTGCCTACCCCTCTCCGGGAATGAAGGCGTGAGTGTATGTATGTATGTATGTATGTATGTATTGTATACGCACCTGGTGCGCGCTGTAGTGGCGCGCGGCGGCGGCGCGCGCGTAGCTGCGGAGCGCGGCGCGCTTCATGTGCATCTTGCAGATCGCCGACACCAGCAGCACCGCCGCGATCATGAAGATCAGCGCGCACGCTGCGGGGGAACACCGATCTTATCTTATCTTACACATCTTTCGGATACACCCCGACCAAGGGGCGGAATTTTCATAGCAAAAAACAAACGTCAAGAGGGATTGACCATTGTGTTTTATCGACTATCGATGATTAATTGTCACTTAGCAGGACTTGATTTTGATGTGCTCTATAGAGTACCAAAAATAATTGACGTGTGTATAAAGGTTAACAAAATAATAAATTAATAGAACAGTAACTACTTTTATTTTGTTACAATTTAAATTTAAAACCGAAACGGAAATATTACACAGTATGATGACCGTAGAAGACCTTCATTCATAATAATAATAATAATAAATAATAATAATAAAGCTTTAATTAATTCCATACAAATTACAGTGATAAATTCGTAATATACATATAAACATTATTAATCGATTTATTTTATTAAACAACACATTCTATTTCTATAAGTTAAGTTCATGTATTTATTATAAATTTAAATTATTATTTAATTTCATTGTTTATTTAATTTCAGTGTTTATTATTTGTAAGGACTCCGTTCGGGTAAAAGCCTCCCCCAAGGAATACCACGCATCTCTATCCTGAGCTGTGTCCAGCCAACTCATCATAATAACGGCATCGAAATCTAAATCTACTACTAATTATATTTTCTTCATCTTGTCTGTAGTAATATTTATATGTATTTTCTCTACATTGCCATCATTAAAAATGGTCCTGTTTTCGTTGTAGATCCTTTTTATTTATAAACAGAAGTAATTTTATGTATAAAAATCGGCATACTCGCGAATTTTGTCATAGTTCGGAATCCTATCTAGTAAAATCGATAACTGGAATAGTCGATAAAACATAATGGTCAATCCCTCTTGACGTTTGATTTTTGCTATGAAAATTCCGCCCCTTGACCCAGACCCTTTAAGATCTTTTATGTAATTACCCTTTTACACACTCAGCTGTTCAAATGTGCAGGTTTCCTTACGATGTTTTTCGTTCACCATAAGAGCGTCAAACCAACAATATATCCTAAAAATATATATGGTTTGTCGCACTTAACCCAATGACGCTCTTGCTCTACCTGACCTTATCACTACATAGTATAAAACAAAGTCGCTTCTCGCTGTCTGTCCCTATGTATGCTTAGATCTTTAAAACAACGCAACGGATTTTGATGCGGGTTTTTTTAATAGATAGAGTGATTCAAGAGGAAGGTTTATATGTATAATAGATTCTGGTTTATGTACGGGTGTTACAGAAAACTCACATAAACCGAAGCGAAGCGAGGGCGGGTCGCTAGTTATATTATAAAACAAAGTTCCCTTGTGTGGAAAAATTGATCTGTTCTCCAAACTGATTAGTTCCGCGTCGCAAAATTTTCATTCGCATTTTTCCCTTTTTTCCAATTGCATATTTTCCCGTTTGAACAAATTATCCGTAAAATACAAGCCGTCTATTACGATTCAAAAGGTGCAGCTCTTTAATGTTACGCCAAACGGAACGCGTACGTAAGCGTAAAGAAAAATCGTGGTCATTTCATGAATGTTGGGATATAGAGGCGTACCAGTCTCTGCATGGTGAGCAGGAGAGTCCGGCAGCACGGAGAGAATTATACAGTTATAAACCACAATAGGGTAAATCGTCAAGAACTGGCCAATTTAGAAAGTGTCATTTAGTCACTAGCCATCAAAATTTCTTACCGACGGTTTTTTTTTTTTTTTTTTTTATGGCATACAGAAGGCAAACGAGCACACAGGCCGCCTGATGGTAAGTGGAAACTGTGACCCATAGACATTCGCATTCACAAGACTGCAATGCAATCCTAAGACTGCAAATGCGTTGCCAACCCTGAGGACTAAGATGGAATGCCTCTATGCTAGTCATTTCACCGGCTGTCTTATCCTCAAACCGGAACACAACAATGCGAACACTGCTGTTTGGCGGTAGGTTAATGGATTAGATGGCCCTACCACCCGCAAATAAATTGATATCGATAGTTGTGTAGTAGAAGAAAAACAAATAATTTTTTTATCCAATACAACATTTTACGTGAGGATTGTATAAAATTATATAGAGACAGATGCAATTTCTTCTTCGAATATCGGAATATACAGGCGTACCAGTCTCTGCATGGTGAGCAGGAGAGTCCGGCAGCACGGAGATAATTATACAGTTATAAACCACAATAGGGTAAATCGTTAAGAACTGGCCAATTTAGAAAGTGTCATTTAATCACTAGCCATAAAAAAAAAATACTGACGCTGTTAGTAAAGATACTTGGACAGTACTCCGGGTAATATATCCGGGTAGTTCGCGGCTGGTAGGACCTTGTGCAGGGTCCGTCCGGATCGCTACCACCATCTTATCACGCCAAATAGCAGTGTTCGCATTGTTGTGTTCCGGTTTGGGGATAAAAGAGCCGGTGAAATGACTAGCATAGAGGCATTCCATCTTAGTCCTCAGGGTTGGCAACGCATTTGCAGTCTTAAGATTGCATTGCATTCTTGTGAATACGAATGTCTATGGGTCACAGTTTCCACTTACCATCAGGTGGCCTGTGTGCTCGTATATGTACTCTATGCCATAAAAAAAAAAACTTAGTATCTAGGTATTCTAGTTTAATTGCAAAAATGTGAGCAAATCTCTTGCTTTACACATTTTATTGCGTCAGTGGCCAGTTACCGGAGGGTGGCCAGTAATAGGCGATTTACCCTATATTGAATATATTTCATTACGACCGAATGTCATAACGCCTAAAACTCCCCCCCCCCCCCCAAATCAAAACAAATTATTTAAGACTGCGCCGAGCAAACGCCGAGCGTCCAGTGGCGCCCTCATTACTATTATTGTGTTTTCTAATTAACTACAGAGTTTCCTTGGAATCAGACGAAATGTTTTTGTAGTGCAAGTAAAACACAGTTTATGAGATACGTAACAAACTTGAATAACATTTACCCTTTGAGTAGTCGGCTTAACGGGAAAATGTGGCCACTTTTTTCCGTTAAGTTAATAACTCGAAGGTGAATTGTTATTAAACTATATGATATACCCTATAAGTTGTGTTTTCATTTGTAGTACAAAAACATTTCGTCTAATTTCAAGAAAATACTTTAGTTTATTAGAAAACACAATAAAAGTAATGAGGGCGCCACTGTACATCCGGCGTACGCTCGACGCAGTCTTAATTGCTGAAACACGGTCCCACATATATCTCTCCTCTCTCTCTCTCGTATGACCCCTCTAAGTACGTGTCGTGACGACGACGTGTCGTGACGACGACGTGTCGTGACGACGACGTGTCGTGACGACGACGTGTCGTGCGCGCGTTACCTGTGACGGTGTAGATGGTGGACTGGATGAAGCCGTAGTCGTCGGGCGCGTGCCGGTCCTCGTACAGCGCCGGGTACTCCACGTCCACGAAACCTAAGTTAACATATTAATATGATTATAATGGGTCTCTATTGACTGCCATAATTATTTTTAGTCATAAAGTGTGTTAAGTCATAATTTTCGCAAGCCATAATGCATTTTTCTCAGGACACGGTTATTTTTTCAGGATTTTTATAAAACTAACCTAACTAATCTACACGATAACCGTTTATTAAAAACTGTAACTTCAGCCTGAAAGAAGTTATGACAAAAAAAAGTATGACTAACAATACATTATGACCAATGATAAGTATGGCAGTCAAAGGGATCCGGATTATAATACATTGATCATTGCCAACGGTACTTGATCATTGTACTAGACATTTTTGATCCTTGGTAATTTTTGATCCATGGACATTTTTGATCCTTGGATATTTCTGGTCTTTGTGTGATTTTGATCCTTGGTCATTTTTGATCCTTGGGACAATTTTGATCCTTGGGATATTTTTGATCCTTGGGATATTTTTTACGCAGTCGCCGGGAAGAAGCGCCCCTGATGAACAGTTCAGTACATCCTGCCCTGGACCCATGGTGACAGTCACATCTACTACAGTTACCTTCCCCCAGGCGGTTGTAGGGCGCGTGCTCGAGGCAGCAGCTGGGCTGCAGGCACAGCGCGGCGCCCGGCGCGCAGCACGCCGCCGCCGGGATGCAGCGCCCCGACGAGCAGTTCAGCATGTCCTGACCTGCAATAGTACATTACTACAGACGCCGGGAAGTAGGTGGTTGCAGGCCGAGTTCATATAGACGGCTGAGCGAAGCGAGGTCGGATAGTTACGAGGCTGGCAACCCCTTTTCACGGCGAGGTATGTATAGTGCTTTTCTCAAACATATGCAATGAAATAATAATAGTACATTACTACAGAGGCCGGGAAGTAGGGGGTTGCCGGCCGAGTGATATAGACGGCCGAGCGAAGCGAGGCCGGATACTTACGAGGCTGGCAACCCCTTTTCACGGCGAGGTACGTATAGTGCTTTTCTCAAACATATGCAATTAAATAAAAAATACATCACTCAAAAAAGTAAATTGATAAATGTCCACCCTAGGGAAGAAAAGTAATTGGGTGTTAAAATAAAGTACCAGGAGCGCAGCGGTAATTAGGAGGTATATCAGGCATAGCGCAACTTAGATCTCAGGCGGTGCGGGCAACCGGCGGGCGGGCGGCGGGCGCACACGACACAGCGCGGATGTCTCCCAAACGTTTATGCACTCCTAGTACTTGACGTTATAACATTTTCTCAAAAATTTTAAAAATATAATTTAGATATTCAGCCTGTTCGTAAAACCAGCTGTCATGGCCATATTAAAATTAAAAAAAAATTACTTCCCGGCCTAGGCCTTCAATTTTGTATGAAATTCCTTTACAGTTCTCTCGAGTTGTTCCGTCGGGAACGTGGCACTTTGAAGCCTAAAATAACTAACATAACGCCGACATTACATAGCATGTTTGAGAAAAACACATTACTCAAAAAAGTAAATTGATAAATGTCCACCCTAGGGAAGAAAATTGGGTGTTAAAATAAAGTACCAGGAGCGCAGCGGTAGTTAGGAGGTATATCAGGCATAGCGCAACTTAGATCTCAGGCGGTGCGGGCAGCCGGCGGGCGGCGGCGGGCGCACACGACACAGCGCGGATGTCTCCCAAACGTTTATGCACTCCTAGTATTTGACGTTATAACATTTTCTCAAAAAATTTAAAAATATTATTTAGATATTCAGCCTGTTCATAAAACCAGCTGTCATGGCAATATTAAAATTAAAAAAAAATTACTTCCCGGCCTAGGCCTTCAATTTTGTATGAAATTCCTTTACAGTTCTCTCGAGTTGTTCCGTCGGGAACATGTCACTTTGAAGCCTAAAATAACTAACATAACGCCGACATTACATAGCATGTTTGAGAAAAAGTACATTGTTGTAGAGGTTACAAAGGAAGCAATAGATGGACGAATTAGTTCGAGGACCGACGCGTAGCGGAGGCCCTCGAAAGTACGAATCCATCTATTGCACTTTCGGCCGAGGCTTAACACAGTGCTTTTCACGACTACTGCGAGGAAATAAAAATCAATTCTTATAATAAATTTTGAACTTATCACCGACAATTCAACACACTAATATTTTTATCAATGTGATTGGTCGACTTGCTCAATGGAACAGACCAACAATGTTATTGTTGTCAGTTTAAATTCATAGAAGGCCTGGTGGGGTATTATGACGTACAGTCAACCAATTTGATTCCTACGCCACTATGGACTTTGTCAACGTGACGTTGTAAACCAAATCATAGGGAGTCTCTTACGTTTTGGTTGACAACGTCACTTTAACATAGTCCAAAGTGGCCTAGAAATCAAATTGGTTGACTGTACTTGTGCAATTCATTTTACGCTGAGAGAAAAGGACAAAATTCAAAATTCAATAGGCCACATGAGGGCTCTTTTACACGTCGGTAATATAGGGTGAGTCTACCAGCGCTTCGGACGAGACCATCATTGCGGAGAAGAAGCGCCGCAAGAAACTCCAGTAGAAGGTCATTTTCAGACTCATGTCACTGCTATAGCTCCGTCCTTTACGCTCACCGCAAAATGAACTGCATAGCCATGTCATAATAACCCCCCTGCTCATTCAATATACAACTATTGATTGTTTTGGGGGCCAAGAACAGACCTTTCGCCACATTTCCGAGCCAGCCGAGCCGAGAAATAGTACATTGTGCATCAAGGGTAGTAAGAAGGGAATTACTAACGAGAGTGTTAGAACGAGGCTTTTAATGACTCGAGTTAGTAATCCCCTTACTGCCTGTGATACACACAATGGTTTTCATCACATTTGCGAGGAAAAAACACTTTTAACTCTGCAAAATATAAAGAAATAATTTTTGACGAACGGGAACGTAAATGGAAACGATATTTTTTTTGTGACCTCTACCACAGATAATAACTGCGTTTAGTTTCGACCTGGATTCGAGCCAGATTTAGCCAATTTGATAAAAATGTATAATTACTAAAATTAATGATAAATGTTGATATAAACTTGAAATAGGTATAAAAATAATGAAGTTTAATGAAGCGTATAGGTTTTGTGTAATGTAGGTTAGTCTATAGCTAATTTTTAAAGATGAAATTAGAAACCGATTTAATTTAATTGCCTGAAAATTAAACCTCCTAAGTCAGAAATGATGTACGAAAGAGTTGCAAATTTTAAAAAGAAAGTCATTACTCCCTAGGGATGACAAACTCGCCATAATTCCCGCGGGAACAATTTAGGCCATTGTCCTTCTGTATACAGGCATGGAATAACACCATTTACGAGCAAGTGTGATGAAAACGTCATATTCGGTTTCATATTAACACTAGGAATCGTGGTCTACGCTGTGGATGTGATGATAAAGCACTCACGCTGGCAGACGGCCCCGGGGCAGAGCGGCGGCAGCTCGTCGCGGGCGTCGGCGCAGTCGGCGCGGCCGTCGCACACGTACGCCGGCAGCACGCAGCGCGCGCCGCACGAGTACGCGCCGCGCGCGCAGTTCACTATGCCTGCCACACCACAACTACTCCGTCACACAATACGACTTCAGGCTGTAGGGTTCTCCGTAAACTTTTGCAACTTGTAAAAAGTCATGTCAAACTTAAGTATGATCAAAATTCATACATACATACACATACATAAACTCACGCCTTTATTCCCAGAGTGGGGTAGGCAGAGCTACAGAATTTCCAACAACTCTAAAAACTTGTTGATAATTCTGAAACCACATTTTGCACACTTAGGCGAAGATGTTTAACAGTGTATTAGTGACAGGTTGCAAGCCCATCGCTTAACAGTACTACACGCCTCAAAATCGAAATCAAAATTCGATAATAATAATAATAATAATTTATTTGATATTATGGTCCAAAGATGGCTGAAATAAATGATTTCGATTTTGATTTGATTTGATTATAAATTCAATATTTTATTCAATGAATTGGCCACATTAGAGCTCTTTCACACGTTGGTAATATGGAGTGAATATACTAGTGGTTCAGACAAGATCATTGTGGAGAAGCGTGGTAAGAAACTTCAGTAATTCTTTCAATTATAAAACACAATAATACTTAAAAGTAACTTACACATTCTATTCAAAATCACTTAAAAGAAGGAAAGATAAACAACGGAAGACGATTCAAAATAAACAACAAAAGTCAGGCAGGCGGACCTCAACATACAGAACAAAATACAACTAGCGCACTATAGGAAGTGAATAAATGAATATCAAAACACAATCTCACACTTTACCTATAGGTCTAAGCAGATGAGAAGTCACATCTGACATAACTCAACTATAGAGTTTCAGACTATTGACTTGCATACAACAGACTGCTGCAGACTGATGCTGGTGACTCACCCCGGTTCTGCACCAGCACGAACTTGGTGGAGCTGAAGGGGGGCGAGGAGCACATGTACTGCCCGCTGTCCTCCAGCTGCAGGTCGTTCTTCATCAGCATGCTCGACTCGCTGAGGGTTGCTTGATCTGTTGCATAATGCCTGTTGACAAATTATACACATCCATTTAGGAAATTTATACAATATTTTACTGACAATTCCTGCACAACAAACTTAACAATGACAGGTCAATAGCTCGGTTTACATAACTATACTCCGTTTGCTTAGGTAATTAACTAAATCTAAACAAAGCAAGCCAGCCAATCAGAACTGTTTGGTTGAGCTTTGATGTGACAGTGGTCTACTTACATTGGCTGTCCTAAATCACATGTTTTGTTTGTTTACATATAGTTAAATACCTAAACGAATGAAGTATAGGGTTCAGACTTTTCAAAGCGTGGTAAGACTAATACCAAAATAAATCAGAGCAAAAAATAAAATTTCTTCTTGAACCTTGATGACGATGCTTGGTGGAAGGCAAACGGGCACAGAGGCCATGTGATAAAGAGTGGGATCTGAGACCCGTAGACATTTGATTTTTCAAGACTTCAAATGCGTTGCCCACCATGAGGACTAAGGCTGGTTTTAGTGCCACACGGAATGTCAGTATGGATTGATCGATCTGTATTAAGCTTAAGGAGCGGTTTAAAGTAACAACTGTTGTTATCTGTATTAGATTGGTCGTGCGTAGGGATCCATACTGCGGACCGCATGACACTAAAATCTAAGATGGAGTGTTTCGTCTCTATACTAGTATTTAAACAAATGTGAAAACTGCACTTGTGGAATTTACAAGACCCTAGTTCACTTGAACTACTTACCTCTGAGCGGTGCTCCCGTTGGCAGCTACAATGACCCAGACAAATAGCCTAGGTGTCCGGTCCCCCTTGATCTCGCAGTTGAGAGTGAGGTTGTCGCCGACCCGCTTCACAAGCACTTCTGTGTATTCCGGGTCATCGGGGCTGTAGAGGGACAACCGTGGTGGTGGGGTGGGCTCTGTGAGGCCTGGAAAGATAAACATAACATTATTAAGGTTATATGCATCTAAATGCTATAAATTGGCCACTATCTCTGAATAAAAGGGTAAAAATAAAATAGGTTATAGGTTATCTTATAGGTAATAAACACAATAAACATACTAACTATATAGAGAAACATATAATGTAAATACGTACATAGAGAACATTCAAAACTTAAAGAAAAAAAAACTGATGCTTATCACAAAAATATGTTCCGTTATGGGAAAGTGAAACCTGGAACCGCTAGCTTCGTCAGCAGAGTACCCATCAATTACACTAAACGTGTCGACTTTGAGTCTTATCTTAATGAACTTAAAGACGGCAAATGATACATGAACAGAATACGTTTCTCGTACAATGTTGATAAGCTTGTTATTGTTTAGCTACAGTAACTAGATTATTAACTTAGTCACCTACAGTACCAACGTATTGATAACCACCACATACCTAAGCTTAATTCTACGTTGCACGCATGCAGTGGTAATTAATATCCGTTCAGGAAGTACATTGTCATTGCCACGCTAATGTTTATGGCATTGTAATTGATCTAATGCAGCCATAGAAAACAGACCTTCGTTTTAACCATTATAATAAAAAGTATAAAATACAGCAGCAGACTACCCATTAACCATGTAAAGCAAGTTCTATGTAAATTTTGCGAATCCACACGAATTAAGAAATATTTTTTGTGATACACACACAGAGTAATAAAGAGTAGAGTAAAGTGAAAGGGTCTTTTAATTGTTAAAATAAATGAAAAGTCCGTTAGAAATAAACAGAGAGGCAAATCGATGTCGCAAGGGCAAATTGACACATTGCAAGGTAAAATAGAACGAAGGTACAGTTTAAAGAGGAATTATAGCAAGTAGATGGGTTCCAGCGACGGTCCGGGGCCTTAATTGCTGTTAATATTTGATCAAAATCGACAAAACAGTGAAAATCCTTGAAGTAAACCAATATTTTACAACACAGTAATACGTATTAGAACAAATTAGTTTAAACTGTACTTACATATTTGTACTGCTGTGGTGAGGAAAATAAAATTAAGGAACACTAGCTTGCTTGATTCAAACATTTTTATTTATGAAAATTACTAAAATACATTTTACAACTTGACATTCAACAAATTACGCCATATTTGTTTCTTTATCTTTTTCTAATCTGCTAGACTAGACAAGGCATAGGAAATGTTGCAACTCCTTCGCAATCAGCCTTGTTAGGCTGGAGTTTTACTGATATCTCGATATGTTCAGTTTCCTGACGCGATTATCAGTACCTCAAATAGTTCAGATGACAAATTGTTGATACGTCAAGTTAGTACATTGATTGTAGTTGTAGCATTAGACATATCCTATAATCTGTGAATAGAGGTAGGTATTATAGGATAGGATACAGATTGTAGTCATTTAGTACCTACTTACTGTTAATTTGAAGCATTTTCTCAAACATTTGTTATTTTTCAAGTAACTGCACATGAAAACTTCTTAAAATGGACTTAAAAAAGCTGCCCAATGACAAGAAACTTGAGTTATGCAGATGGTATTTTAAAGGTGAGTCAAAACTTTGAACAAAAACAGGCAGTTCGCAGTGGTTAATTTTTAACAATTTCACTGTATAATTTCTACTTTTAATACTTGAAGACGTGAATTACATACGACTCGTAAATAAGCTAACGGTATAGCAGGCCAAGTTTTCTTCAGATAGCTGTTTATATCATGATAACAGCTAAGGTACTTAGTAAATAAAAAAAATACTTTGTTTTAGTTGGGTGCGCCTTGCTACCATTTGTATGGGCGGTGAACGCTATCTGGTTCTTCAGGGAAGCCTTCGTGAAGCCTCCGTACGATGAGCAGAAGCAAATTAAAAGATGTATGTGGACAAATCATTTTTCAGATACCTATTAATAATGTTATGTCAATTTCATCATTTTCCTGTCTGCAGGCCCATGATTTCTATTGGCCGCTCCGGGAAAGTTCCCAGGGCCCCGCAATCGATGGTGGCCCCTAGTTTCAGCTAGATCACTGACCAATAACAATTAAAACAGTAGTTCCCTGTTATAGATAGATATCAGATTATACAAAGACGATACCTAAAGTTTCATTTTGTTGTTCATCTGGAGTGTTTCAGAATTCCCGAAACATCAGAATTTTAAAATACAAGATTCTCAATGTATTGGAATCCCAAAACTAAACATTCGAATTAGGATTATGTTTAGGGGTGAATATTTGGGGTTTCAACCGCCGTCATTATTATTTTCGCATATTATTCAATATAAACTCAATAACTTTCTTGTTTTTTTAAATGGAATGGATACTACCCCCGGGTCCGCTAATTTTGACATCAAAAATTGCTGGTAGTTATCATTATTTTTGTCAATGTATTAAAGAGAATAATGACGGCGGTTGGAACGCCCGAATATTCACCCTTAGGGTATTGTTTATTATTTAAGTCTAAAATTGTTTTTTTTTTGAGAACATGGTAAGAAGAATAATTAGGTATTTTGAAATACTGGTATTGTGGGAATGAGCGCAGGGATTTTACTATAATCATAACAAAATGTGGCACTTGTACCGTTTACCGTTTTTGATGAAACAACAAATCAAATGTGATATAAATATGGTGTTGCGATTAAGGAGGTGTTCCCTTGAAACGCAGACAAAAAAAAATCTAGAAAGAAATTCTATACAAAAATTGTCTATGAAACAGTGTATAACCGATTAGTGATCCCCATTTTAGTTTTGTTTCTAAATCAGTCTCATTCACAACATACATTCACACATTCTAAAAGCCCCCTCATTGATATAGTACGGAGGATACTGTTCTGTACGCGTCGTACGCAAAGTATGTTACTTTTGCTGTCGATTCCCAATAAGGCTGCGTATCCACCAGGGGTCTCTATTGACTGCCATAATTATTTTTAGTCATAATCTGTTTCAAGTCATAATTTTCGCAAGTCATAATGTTTTTTTCTCAGGACACGGTTATTTTTTCTGGACATTTATAAAACTAACCTAACCTAACCTAACTAATCTACACGATAAACGTTTATTAAAAACTATAACTTCACCCTGAAAGAAGTTATGACAAAAAACTGTATGACTAACAATACATTATGACCAACGATATGTATGGCAGTCAAAGGGATCCGATCCACCAGAGGCAGCTAGTCGGCGTTGCGAGGAAAAATCCACCAATAGGATAGTGAGGCTAATAAAACAACATAATCCTATTGGTGGATTTTTCCTCGCAACGCCGACTAGCTGCCTCGCACAGCTCTGGTGGAAACGCAGCCTAAAGAAATACCATAGGTCCAAATAGGTTTCAGGACCGAGTTATATATTAACTTAGTTTGTTGTTGACAGAAAGAACTGATATCCATCCAATAAGCCATAAAAGGTTCTTGAATTTAAAACTGATCTCGTTTCTCTTTCCTTAAAATTATTCCATAAAAAAACCTTTTAATACTGTTATTGTTATCCTACATTTCCAGATGTCCTGATAAGCGGTATCGGAGCCCTAATCTGGTTCGTGGTGCTGCTGACGTGGGCGCTGGTGTTCCAGGCGCGGCGCGTCGAGTGGGGGGCGACAGGGGACGCCCTGTCGTTCGTGCTGCCGCTCGGACAGGCTTAGACTAAAGACAAATTTCAATTGCTTCAGAGCGGAGACGTTTGATGATTTTCTTGTGGTTTAATTAAAAGTAACGCAAAGATTATTTTATTGTTTGGCCTTGTCTCGTCCGCCACAGGTTTTGCAGTACAATATTTTAAACGGGCAACATTTACACAAAATTCAACAATGTTGCTGATGCTTTTACTCGGTTTTCTAACTGTTTTTTCCCAATACTATGAATGTGCAACCTTTTCCTTCACAATTACTTGGGTATTTTATTTGATATAAATTAGATTGTCATAAAATTCCGTTTGATATAATTAAATTTATGCTTAATGCCTATTTACAGATGTAATGAAAATACATAGTTTTTTTGGTCAGAAAAGTTTATATTTATCATGCTATCTCAGCCATCTTACCCAACGATAAGTTAATCAAGAGAACGAAGCGACCATACCTGGTTTGTACCCCGCGGTCACCATGTACCAATAAGTTTTTCTTACTTAAGTACATTACTTGATGCTCTTAAGCTGAAGGAAAAATATCGTGAGAAAAACTGCACATATGAACAGCTGAGTGTGTACGAGATTATGGCACAATAGATTCTATAGGATCGCAGTCTTCCCATACGTAACTATGTAACTATTCAGAATAGTTGATAGTTAAGTTAATAAAATACTAATTAATAATTATGGCAAATGATACACTATGAATTATGAAATTATGGCAAACAATGTTTTGCGCCTGCTGTGAACGCGCCTTGAATGTATTATTTTTAATGTCTATTTAATTGTAAATATTATTTATGTAATATAAGTTATTAATGGAAACATGTCTTTTATTTTAAATTAACTTTTGGCCGCTACTTCGTGTAGATTACGATTATCGTTGAACCCTCTGGAACTTTTAAATTTTCTGGGATAAAAAGTAACCTGTATTAATCCAGGGTATAAATTTTACCCAAGTCCGCCCAGTCGTTGCAGCGTGGAGTAACAAATAAACACACAAAACTTTCGCATTTATAATATTAATTATACTCTTAGGTTTCTTCCATTCTATATCCTCCGCTTTCTCACCTCGACCACATTCCCATTTGTGTCAAATAATCTAAAGTAATTAAATCTATCCATCTGTTCTGTATATCTGCCGCCAAACAGCAGTAATGGTATTGTTGTGTTCCGGTGTGGGGATAAGACAACCGGTGAAAATACTAGCATAGAGGCATTCCATCTTAGTCCTCAGGGTTGGCAACGCATTTGCGGTCTTAAGATTGTAGTCTTGAGATGTGTATGGGTCTCAGATCCACTTACCATCAGGCAGGCTGTGTGCTGTCTTGCCCTTCTCTATGCCATAAACAAATACGAAAAATAAAACTCAGTATACACAAAAATACTTTTATTACAGCCATATCTACACACTCGCACGTCTACTCTACAATCGCAGAACTACATCATAATGGGCTTAGCATTTGAGACTCACAATAGATCTATTAATATAGTAGTGACCGGCACAATACTTAGAATATAATATAATATTATATTATAACTGTTCCAAGCGTACGCCGGATGTACAGTGGCGCCCTCATTACTATTATTGTTTCTAATAAACTAAAGTATTTTCTTGAAACCGGGCTGTGATTTTTTGTACTACAAATGAAAACACATAGTTTAATAACAATTGGTCTTAGAGTTATCAAGTTTACGAAAAAAAGTGGCCACCTTTTCCCGTTAAGCCGACTAATAAAAGGGCAATCGTTATTAAAGTTTTTTAAGTAACCCATAAATGTGTTTTTGCTTGCGCTACAAAAAACCATCGTCCAATTTTAGTTAGTTAGATAACATGGGTGTTCCTCAGAATCCCTAACAACGTTTGTCCTAACACACCGTTTCCGAATTTTCATTGGCAACTTTTAAAGTTTTCTAATTACATCTGCGGTTCGGTTAGGTTAGGGTTGTATTATAACAACACAAAAAAGTTTTTTTTTATTGGAAATGGTTTTAGGATAAAAGAGAATACAGACAAACGATGCATTAGGACAAATGACGATTAGGGATTCCATAGGGAAACCAGAAAACAATAATAGTAATGAGGGCGCCACTGGACGCTCGACGTTTGCTCGTCGCAGTCTTAAGCCCGGTGTACATGTAACGACGCTGTTCAGTAACCTATTTACTGCTCTTAACTATAGCATAGAACGTACAAAAGGTCAGTAGCGGATCCAAGGGAGGGAGCTAAGGGGGTCAAGCCAAAAGCATCTTTAGTGCTCCTGTGAAAAATCTTAGTCATTTGTCCGAATCCTCGTTTATCCTAAATCCATTTTAGCCTGAATTTTATTTTTAGTGTTGTTATAATAAAACCCTAGCACAACCGTAGGTATTTTTGGACAGCTTAAAAAGTTGTCTGACTAAGCTGAAAACCAGTTTAGGACAATTCATAATTCGGACAAACGACGCGTTAGGATAAATGTTATTACAGATTTTGAGGGACACCCCTTAAATAAAACTTGATACTGGTATAATAAAACTTTAGAACAAAATATTTTTTTGTGTTTACGACCTATCGAGGTCGTATGCCGGGTCAAGCCCCTCCCAAACCAAAATCCTGGATCCGCTACAGGCTACGGCCCGTATTAATAAACTCATCTTGGCTGAGACGCGCGTCACAAGATACGTCAAAGTAAACGTCAAGCCTTAGAAAGCTGTCATTTTTGACACGAGCATTAGAGTTGCAATTAATTTATTAATACGGCCCTACGACTTGCTCCTAACGAGTCCAAAACTTCAAGCCGTTCCCTGATATTAATACGTAAGTATAGAACGTCTTGCGTCTTGGACAGGAGATGCCATGAGGAGGAAGTAATACAATATACTGACAACGGTAACTTTTATTGCACTATATCTGCGTCCCTTGTGGTTACTTATGTTTGCTTAATATAATGACAAGTGGACCACAAGGCGTGACCAAGGATTCTATATAGGAATTTCTAATCGTCATTTGTCCTAATGCATCGTTTGTTCGAATTTTCGTTTGTCCTAAAGCCATTTCCGCCAGAATTTCAAAACTTTTTAGTGTTGTTATAATACAACCCTAACCTAACCTAACCGCAGGTATTTTTGGACAGCTTAAACGTTGTCTGACTCAGCTGAAATCTAGTTTATGACAAACAATAATTCGGACAAACTTTATTAGGGATTCCTAAGGACACTCGAAACCAACACCAGTTAATTTGTCATAACGTCTAACTTGTGGTTACATAATATACTTATGACATGTGGACCTTAAGGCATGACTTCATTTCATTTCATTCATGATTCATGATTTCATTTGTCATGTCATCATTTGGCATAACGTTTCATTTGACATAATTATTTTTGTATTTAAACTAAGTACATTTTTTATACTTAATGTCTTTGTGTAGGTATGTAATAATTACGTTAGTATTGTAATTCTTCTTAATTATTTTCGTTATGTCAAATGAATTATTACGGCAAATGATAAATTATGGCAAATATTAGTAAACGTAATGGGTCCATTACTGACTCTCTCATACAATATCTTGCGTGGTCACGATCTACGCATTAAAAGTAAGTTCCACATGACCAAACTATAGAGTCCTTATTTACACTCGGATTTTTATTCTCACAGAAAAAATGTAAACAAAGTTACGTCACTGTCAAAGTGACATTTCAGGGGATCTTAAAGTTTGGGTCGGCAAGAAATATAATATTAAGTTATCATTTCGCTCGAACCGTGATATAAAAATAAATTTTAGATATAATTGAAATTAAAATCGCATAAATGAGTCACTGGAAAGCGATTACGACGGGAGCACGAATCGTGAAGCGAAGCGAGTGAAGTAACGTCTCAAATCTTTCAAGCAGCCGTCAACTTGTTAACACGGGTGTATCGAGTCAATGATACCAGTGCAATAAATAAATTATGAGTAAAAAAACGGTTTTCACGTTTTAAATTAACACAACAAAGAGTTTATATAAAAATGAAGTTTTCCATCAACAGATTAAATTCTTTACTCTTAATTACAATATATAGTTTTTTTATAGACAGTCGATTTCTTATAATTGTGGAAAGTAAAAATATTTTGAATACTGCAAATGTTTTTCGTTTACGGCAACACCTTTGTTTACATTTTTTCTGTGAGAATAAAAATCCGAGTGTAGCTAAAGTTATTGCTTTTAACACAATTACGTTATTGATTCAAAGTCAAATTTTAATTAGATTTATTTTATTATGCGTTGGTAATTTATACTCTATTTTAAGTACTTAAATAGATGGGAACAACACCTAGCCACCAATGAAAACTGTTATGTCAGTATTTGACATATCTGTGCTCTGGGCCGTTATATGGCTGCATTTATCGCGTGACAAAGTTTGAATAAGGCACCTGTCACCTTCTGACACTTGAATAAGTACGAGAGTGACGGATGCTTTATCCACATTTGACACGCGATATAGACGCAGCCATACTAGGGCCACTGCTCCTATTCGTTGACGAACTATATCACGTGGTTTTGTTCGTTAACACAGTGAGAGAATTAACCGGATTCGTATTGGGTAAATATCTAAATATAAGTGCCTCACGGGTAAAAATATCTAGGTATGATACCATTATTTTATTTATTGCATTAAACGTTTCTATTGTAAGATTAAAGGCATCGCTATCACTCTGCAACGTCAACCATGCCAGTATTGCCAGTACTATAATATTCATTAGATTTAAATTACTTACTGTTACAATGTCGAGCCATAAATGGCACATTTTTAAGGCCAGTAAATGCGTTACGCAAATAAATACTACGCAATAGGCTAAGTAAAGTTTTTGGAAGATATGTATATTATATTTATTTTCGATAGTCGTCATCCTAAAGATCAAGAAATTGCGGTTCTTTTATTTTTATTTCCTCTAATATTTTAGAAATATTTTTTTTAGTTATGAAGTTGACATTTGTACACTTTAATGACCGAATAGCTTGTTGCCTTCGTACTTAATGAAAAAGAAAAAAAAACACTTCTATATCTGTCATTGTCAAATCAAATCAAAGTAAACAAACGATTCAATACAACGGCTCTTTTCTGTTTGCTTGTGTTTCATGTGATCAGTGTTTTTAGATTTTTTTTTTAACGATCTCAGAACGAACTCCGGACTTTCGTTTTGCCGCTTTGCTCTAAGACCTTTGCACGATATTTGGTCTACGATTTATTTTCGAACCCTTTGGCACTTCTTCTTGGACACCGATTTCTTCCTTTCTCGACGACTCTTGCCCTGCTTTTTGATAGCCACGAGAGCACTTTTGAATTGTACAATCCACGCAATGAATTCAGGCAATCCCACACGGACTGTGGAAATGGAGTATTACAAAGATTTACTTGAATTTACTTATTTGAATTGAACTGTTTGTTTACTTTGATTTGATTTGACGTTGACAGATATAGAAGTGACAGTTTTTTTTCTATTTCATTAAATACGAAGGCAACAAGCTTGTCGGTCATTAAAGTTTACAAATGTCAACTTCATAACTAAAAAAAAGATTTCTAAAATATTAGAGGAAATAAAAGTAAAAGAGCCGCAGTTCCATGATCTTCAGGAAGACGACTATCGACAAAAAATATAATTTACATCTCTTCCAAAAACTTTACTTACCGAATTAATTTGTAACGCAGTGGTATTCGTATCGCGACAGCTTAAACTTAATTTAATATTTTTTAGGCAGATTTCTATTATTAATAACACTAATACTTATTTTGAAAGTCGCGATATTTATCTTATGTTTATATACATGACAAATGAAGGCTATCATAAGTTAATTATTCAATAGTCGGGCGTTTCTTACAAAGTTTGTACTTAGTTACTTCCAAAAATGAAGAAACGTTAACTTTTCCGCTGTGTTACGAAAATTAGTACTGATTTAAAATTAAGTACTGTTATAAGACATACATACATACATTAAATCACGCCTGTTTCCCAGAGGGGTAGGCAGAGACCACTTCTTTCCATTTGCTACGATCTTGACAAATTTCTTTCGCTTCTTCCACATTCATACATCGAGTCATGCACGCACGTCGGTTTCGGGTACTTAAGATTCGGCCCTTTTAAAGTATTTTTCCGATTTGACTCGAAAAAGTACGCCTAGGAATATTTTTTATAAGACAAAATGATGGTTATCTCAGACAAAACTCCTGCAGCAAGTGCAGGCATGTTACTTAAGGCTGCGGCTCCATTGAGGCGGAGTGGAGCGGAGCTGTGCCAATATTAACCAATAGAATCTAAACTAACGTGCGCAAGGCGCGCTCGACGTGACCGCATGCGCCTTCTATTGGTTAATATTGGCACAGCTCCGCTCCGCTCATCTCCGCCTCAGTGGAGCCGCACCCACGGGAGGATTGAATCTGCTTCATTTACTGAATATGAGATACTGCTAATTGGTGTTGAGAAAAGTATATATAAATGTGCGACTAATTTTCGTAACTCAGCGGAAAATTTAACGTTTCTTAATTTTAGTCCTTAACTAGGTACAAACTTTCTAAGAAATGCCCAGTTGGCAACCTTCTTTTCAATAGCAGGGGATGAAAAAGGCTATAGTGAACGATTTTCAAAAACTGTCAAAATGAATACTTAGTGTCCGTCCGGCAGCTGACTTCAATCATGATCATTTGATCATGAAGTTGCACTTGACTAGGGTTGCAGAAACCACAGACCAGATTGTTTTTTTTTCTCTGATGGTCCTGAATCATCCTGGTTGAATATGTCATGCCTAATATGGCTGCGTATATCGCGTGATAAAGTGTGAATAAGGCACCCGTCACCTTCGGGCACGTAAATTGCCACGTACTATGAGCGTCTACCCGCCAAACTTAAAAATGTACAATCCAACATCAAAATGTACATCCTTTTATTGGATAATCCGTGTTATTATACTCCGTGGATGAATACATGGAACTGGAAATGTAAATTTATTATTGTGTTGACTTTATTAATTTTTGTACATTATATTGACATCGGACGAGTGACCATTTTATTAGATGTGTAATTGTTGTTGTTATAATTATTATTTATTTTTGTATTCTTTGATTATTAGTATTTATGTTTGACGTTTCAATGTAATTTCGTATTTTTTGACATGCAATGCAATTAATATTGTAATATTACTTTGATGAATAAATAAACTAAACTAAACTACACTAATTGGTACGAGAGTGACGGACGCTTTATCCACATTTGACACGCGATATAGACGCAGCCATAGTAGGCCTGCTGTTTGTGTAACAATAAAATATATCGTCTTTCCTCCGCGCCCGGCTGTCCGACTTCCCGCCCTTCGAGCCAACCGAACAGTGCTTAGCCCCGAGATGACAGATAACACATGTCACAGATAAGTTACATATAAGTGTCCATACACTACAGTTCCCTTCATTGTTTTTCGAATACTACTGCGTTACATTACATTACTTAGCAAGTTATAAGCATGGCCCAGCAGGCCAACCTATAGGGTAGTCACTAATTATAACAACCTATCCAAGGATAATACCTTACAATAACTAATTCTACTAATTTGTTCGTAAACATAATACTGCCACTCAAATTAACTGAAGCCTTTAAAAAAATCCAGTTGTAGGAACAAAATAACTTGCTTTAACAAGTGACCAAAACATGCTTAAATAGGTTCTTAACAAAGGGGACTTACTATAACTTTAAAATTTTAAGAAAATGCACATTCTGTCTGGGCGCGCTTCGTTAGATATAACAACAGTTCACATAATGTTTCACATAAATTGATTTATAAATACAGCAAACATAACTAAACATGATTGCCAAATTGTTTGATATCTCAAATGTATTATATCAACAGCGCGCCTATTATATGCTAGCTTTATACTTAATAGCTGCCAAAAACGTTTAAATAAATTAAAATATTACGAATTAATCATTTAAACGAAATAATAACAATTTATTTAATACAAAGTTAATGAATTACTTAACAAATTAATTTCTTAACCTTTCTTCTGCCCTTCAAATTAAAAGAAATCCAAGGAAACCCGTGGAAAATCGTGTTACATATATACCCAAGAAATAAGACCTTACATTGAAATTAGACGTTGGAAAATTTATAACACGACATATTAAAAAAGGTAAATATTTACCTGGTTTGACTGTACCATCTGCAACCGACTTCTTTACGTAGTATCGGGTTATAATTGCCAACTATATTCGTATCTTTACATTAGTAACTATAAAAAAATATTTGTGTAAAAATACTTTTGTGTCTATCTCGTTCTATCATCATGTACTTTGAAATTAAGGGAGTGATCATTTGACATAATTTGTTATAATTCATCATTTAGTACAACGACATACATATGCAATTCAACTGCGTATATTTTTTCATGAAAAGTGGTTATGTGAAATAAAACATTATACCAAATGATTAATTATATCAATCACACATTATTTTAAATATTAATTTGGTGTTGTATTACCTGATAAAGCCAACGGTTAACTATCACTATTGTTACTATAATTGTTATACATTTTAATACTATTCTTATTGTTACATAGGCGTTCTATACATTACGATTATACTGAGATTCTACTTTATTCACATATACTACACTTAACCTAATGTTTACTAATGATAAACTACTCATACTAGTGGGAGATCTTAGGTCCCGATTTCTAAGGGAACCTTGCATTTTTGAGACAAAGCAAATCCCTTGGACCAGGTGTTCCTGGGGGTGATCTGAGCTGATTTAGGCCGGGTGCCCAGTGGTATCCCCCCGCAGGTGGGCAGGGGAGGGGGGGGAAAAGTGCATCCGGCGCACCTCACTCTAAATTTAATATCTCCATACATCTAGCAAGTATATCAAGTTTGGTATCTTTTTCTTATAATTCGAGGACGAGGAATTCATTTCTGGAACAAAAATTTTACCCACCCATACAAAAAAAAAGAGAAATTCAAAAATAAAAAAAAATCTATACATATTTTTTTCCGACAATTTTATTTTTTCTTAAAACTATGGTGATTTGCGTCACAAAAAAAATACTAGTAAATAGCCCAGTTATCTTACTATATAAAACAAATTACTTGTCATACATTATTTGTCTGAAAACTGTGTTAAAAAAAAATATTTTGTGCCGCGCGGCGGACCACGCCCAAATAGGTACACGCTGTCAGATTTAGTATAAGGGACGCATTCAATTTTAAACTTTGTTCTACATACACAAGTAGGTAATAAAACAAATACGTCTTGTAATTATAAAAGAAAGGGTAAATAAATTAAAAATTTCATTTTAACTGAATATGGGATTATCCTATTCTATAGGTAAAACTTTTACTTTACAAGCAATCAGAATGGGTCAATCAATGGACAAATTGGAAACGATAAGTTACTGGGTATTATTATGTTGTTAGAAACCAAGGCCTTTATTGTAAAAAAAACCGGTCGCGTGCTAATCGGACTCGCGCACCGAGGGTTCCGTACTGCCGCACATTACGTATTATTATATTCCAATCTCGAATCGAATCCACGCGACCCAACTCACAATTGACTATATTTTAGTATTGGTGGTTTTTCTTCAGGGTTTGTCATATCGCACCTTCGTTAGAACAAGGGCACAATGTACTATATGATTATAGGGGCAATTGTGCCCTTGTCCTACCGAAGGTGCGATATAATCATACCCAATTTGGCGCTTGTATATGTTTTACTGTTCTTACACAACAGCAAAAATTTAAAAAACCTTGAAATGGAACGTGTCGTGTATGAGTGGGTACCTCTTTATTATTTTACTCTTTTTTTTTTGTTCTAAATCTTCCTTAATACATACATAGTATTATGGTCCCGTTGGTCTCCATTCGGAAAAGTAATCCTTAAAAGGCAAAATCTTCATTTAGGGATTTAAATAATAAAACATACCTACGAGGTCCGGTCCGAATTGTTTTAGTTAAACAAAAATTAAAGAAATATAATAAAACTTTATTTACAACTTTTCAAAGTATTGCCCTGCTACATCTATGCACTTATGCATTCGACTAGACCAACTTTCAAAACAGGAAACAAATCGTTCTTGCGGAAGGTCAAAAAAGTCCCCTGAATTCGTCCACTGCTTCATCCGCCGTCGAAAATTTTCGTCCACGTAATGATTTTTTAACCGTGGGGACTAAAAAAAATAACATGGAGCCAGGTCAGGGCTATAGGGAGGGTGTGGTAGCAGTTGCACTCCCGATTTGTTCAAAAAATCCATGGTACTGGCAATCGACACGGCCAAGCCAATGGTAACCGTTTTCCGATCTTCTAGTGGAATTACGGCTACAGGCCCACTTCTTCGAAAAAAAACAGCAACCATTTTTTTGTTGACGCTTCGGCCGCGAACTACTTTAGTGGGTAAATCATCTTCTTCAAAGACCCATACTGTCGATTGTTGTTTTGTAAATGGGTCTTAGCTGTATATCCAAGATTCGTCAGATGTCACAATGTAGGTCACTTGTTGTGATATGCCTCCTTCGAATTTATTTAGCATAAATTTGCACCAATCGACACGTTTATCTTTTTGCTCCGGTGTGAATGTGGTATCTATCGAGACGAAACCTTCCGAACTTTAAGGTGATCATGCAAAATGGTTGAAACTGGCTGGGATCCAACCTTCAGTTCGATCTGAATCTCTCGCTTGGTAATATTTCGAGATTCCTTGATTAGCCACTTCATCCTGATGACGTTTTCTGGAGTGACTGCCGTTGGCGGTCGCCCCGGTCTAGGATAATCTTTGACGTCGCTCCGCCCATGCTTAAATTTACGGAACCAGTAACTGACAGTGGCAAGAGATGGAGATAATGCCCTAAAAGCACTGGTTAACTTTTCATGAGAATCCTTGTAAGTTAGCCCTCGTTTATAATCGTAATATATCATAGCACGAAATTCTTCCCGCGATACCTCCATCGTTGCGAATAAAAAGTAACAGACATATTTTTCTTCTAATTTGTAAAAAAATAACTGTATGTTATTGGTCAGTGACATTACACAAAAGACTTTGTAATGAAATTTGCCTTTAAGCTGCAATAAAATGAAATCAATAGGATTAATAATACGCCGTTGACTAACTTTTTTTGGACCGGCCCTCGTACGTTAGTAACTAACCGCGAAACAAACCCAGCGGTTGACCTTTTTTGCATAATTTCTCTTAATTTTGTTCATTTTGGAAACAGCTGCTCCAATCCAATGTTAATCATTGCTTACCACTTTACGCATCAAATACAGCAATAAAACGATGTAGGTATACTTATTCCGGAAAAGTACTTGGTTCGATTCCCTTTCCAATACCAAGGCGAAACCTTTAATTGCAGTAAGTATTACGTCCTATCCAAAATCAAGGCTTTGGTTCCTTAAAACATTATCTTACTTTTAGTTTCCGAACTCCCCGTACTGTGACATTTCAATTTATCACCCTGTATATTTATGCAATATGGCCGAGAGGAGGCTGCCTACGAAAAGTTGTCTCAACACAACTTTTCGTAGGCAGCCTCCTCTCGGCCATGTGGCTGACCGTACCGTGGGCCGCCTCGCGATACATTTTTTTTTAACACAATTATTAAAAAAATGTACCTACCTACGTCAAGTTTATTTTTTTATATAGTACGATATTTTTTTCTTAGGAGAATCACCATAATTTTAAGCAAGGAGAGGCTTTTGAAAAAAAAGTAAAGTTTTTTTTTTGTGTGGGATAGTAAAATTTTAGTTTCAGAAATGAATTCCTCGTCCTCGAATTATAAGAAAAAGACACCCAACTTGACATAGGTGCTAGGTGTATGCAGATATGAAGCTTAGAGTGAGGTGCACCGGATGCACTCCCCCCCCCTCCCCTGACCACCTGCGGGGGGGTACCACTGGGCACCCGGTCTAAATCAGCTCAGATCACCCCCAGGAACACATGGTCGAAGGGATTTGCTTTGTCTCAAAAATGCAAGGTTCCCTTAGAAATCGGGACCTAAGATCTCTAATACAATAATCCCATATTCAGTTATATTGTAATTTTAAATTTATTTACCCTTTCTTTTATAATTACAGGACGTATTTATTTTATTACCTACTTGTGTATGTAGAATAAATAAAGTTTAAAATTGAATGCGTCCCTTATACTAAATCTGACAGCGTGTACCTATTTGGGCGTGGTCCGCCGCGCGGCACTAAATATTTTTTTTAACACAGTTTTCAGACAAATAATGTATGACAAGTATTTTTTTTTTATATAGTTAGATAACTGGGCTGTTTACTAGTATTTTTTTTGTGACGCAAATCACCATAGTTTTAAGAAAAAATAATATTTTCGGAAAAAAATATGTAAAGATTTTTTTTTATTTTTGAATTTCTCTTTTTTTTTGTATGGGTGGGTAAAATGTTTGTTCCAGAAATGAATTTCTCGTCCTCGAATTATAAGAAAAAGACACCAAACTTGATATACTTGCTAGATGTATGGAGATATTAAATTTAGAGTGAGGTGCGCCGGATGCACTTTTCCCCCCCCCTCCCCTGCCCACCTGCGGGGGGGTACCACTGGGCACCCGGCGTAAATCAGCTCAGATCACCCCCAGGAACACCTGGTCCAAGGGATTTGCTTTGTCTCAAAAATGCAAGGTGCAGGACCTAAGATCTCCCACTATACCGTAAATGTAGCTTGGCAAAGGGTTGTCAATGAAGGCGTTGTTCGAAGTGACTAATTGGCATCATGATCCAATTTTCACCAAAACCTACTGATCAATCCCAAATGACTTTTGAAAGTATTTTACAGGAAAAGGAAGATTAAAAATCAATGTCACAAGTTACCGTATTGTAATTTAAAGCCTACTAGTTGTTGCCCGTGACTCTCTCTGCTACAATCTATCTCCTAACCCAATTCATCGAATTCAGCGGGTTAGCCGTGAAAGCTTAACATATAAGCGGAAGTCCCTTTTGCATTCACAATATGATAGTAAAGTATAGATATTTGTGTTTGAGGTTATAATTTTGTGACCTAGCGACATCTAGCGACAACTTGTAACAACTAGCTCGACAGCGCCATCTGCTGCGTCAGACAGCGCAACTAAATCTGACAGTGCGCTACCTCGCGCTAACGAAGTGTCTCTAGTCAGTTGACATATACAACTTCCAACATCATCCCAATGGACTTCGGTCCCCAAGCATAACACCTATTTGGGGAGAGATCTCGCTATTAACATATTTTCCAACAATTTATACTAGAATAGCAGCCCCTTATTTCACCATCCCGACAATGACAGGTGACAGGTGAAATTTCAGTGTACATGGCATGGCACAGTTAATATGATACCCAGTGATGTATTAGCGAGTTAACTTTGTAATGTATTACGAATTGTCACTTGTCACGTGACGTTGTCAAGATGGTGAAATAGGAGGCAGATAAATTTTGGATAAGGCATCCGTCACCTTCTGATAGGTAAATAAGTACACGTGTCAAAAAGTGACGGATGCTTTATCCACATTTCCCGCGATATAGACGCAGCCATATTAGGCTCACATGATTGACTTTTTATCTGCCTCTTACTGTAGTTTCTCCATCACGCCATTTTTATTGCCAAGCTATCTTTAATCTAACCTCACTACGTACCTTATTGCCATATCATAAAATAATTTAGGCCTTAAATTCTTTACTAGAGGCTGGATGGTTAGTATAGTCTGTGCCAATTGAAATTGCCAAAGATGTAAACACGACACAACGAACCAATTTACCATTATTACTCGATAATCTCGTGCTTTTTAAGATCAAATGAGGTCTTAACTATGATTTATACACTTGATCTTTACTTTCAAAGTTTAAGATTAAATAACTACTAATTGAACGATGTTTTAAATAAAAACACGCTTCATGAATATTTAAGGTTATGTGTCAAACAGCACTAAGGTCATGGCCCATAATCCTACCCGGTCAAAAAATGTTTGCGTACATGAACCAAATTGTTGGTAAATTATGCAGTTCTAACCCACACTTTATTTTAAGTAAATAGTTTAAAAAAAAACCATGGAGGTAATATGTAACAGTGCTAAGAAGATTGGCTATTAATATATCTTTGATTAGGTAGTTATATGAAATCCCTACTTAATGTGGGTAGTTCAGTCTTCGTAGGTTTTCGTTGTGATCTGTGTGTTCGATTTGATTATTTTGGCGTGTTTACTGGAGATTTTGCTTTTGGATTTGGATTTTTTTGATTTGGAAAGACTTAGTATGTGTAGCGTGTAACCGATCTGTGTTACGTCGCAGAAAACACAGTCTTACAGGAGTTTTCCTCGAAAGATATCGGGATCACACCGTGTTATTACTACAAAAAATAATACCACGTGAGGTAAGTTCGAGGATATACCTAATATTAATACACATTAATATTACACTTTCGCCCGCTGCTCCGCCCACATGGAATTCGGTTATTGTTGTTTCTATGGGAGCTTTTCAGATTTCCAGGATAAAAAGTACCCTAGTGTTAAGTTAATCCAGGTACCTATACCTCTATCGGTATCAACCTGTTATTTCAGACTCCATTTGATGGCTCGAGGTCAATTTGCCATGCAATTGCACATTGCCGAGATAGTATCGAGGGTTACTACTGCTCTTGTATACAAGGCCGCCGCACCATAGGAAGTTGTGCCCGCATTGCAAGCGTAGTCTACTATTTATCCTGGGCCAGACATCAAGAAAGTATAGATACACCTGCAGCCTTTTTGGACGATGTAACTTTAGATTTATACATTGATGAAGTTGAATAAAAGTTAAAAAAATCGCTTTATTGTTTCTTCTTTTATAATTACTAATGCGACATATACCATTATAAAGTATACATATTTATCTTTAATTCCCGCCCTATTGCATTTCTGTACACCCTGGGTATAGTTTTCATACTAGGTGGGCCATGACCTTTGTTTACATCTTTGGCAATTTGAACTGACACAGACTTAATAGCATTAAATTATAAATTTTGGATATCCCATTCCTTTCACTCGTCATTCGTGTCTGTCACCAGTGACATCTCTTGATTTTAATCTGAAATAACGAGCGAGCGGAATGCGTCATCCGAAGTTACAAAAGCTTATAATAGTACCTAATAAGAGTAATAAGTAAACACTCACTCCATAATCTGTGTTGCCAGATGTAATTTCATAGAATCTAATAACTATCTTTTGTGACTGGATTCACGTCTAGCGAAAAAATAAGCTTTTAAATACATCGTTTCACATGATCATAAAATTAAATAATACTTATTATTGTGAAGCATCTGAGATTTTTATAAGGCTGCCCTTTTTAAAGTAATTAACGTAGTTAAGAAGTTTCCGAGTATAAATTAGACAAGGTATAGCTATTATAATTATCCTAACGCCATCTATCAGAAAGTTTTGGAACTAGGGTTAAGTAGCTGCCTTGATATTCTAAAAGCATCGATAACTCTCAGTGTTTCTTGATATATATAAGTTTATAATAACGCCATCTACACGTAAGTCTCGGTACTAATTGCTATGTATAAATCTAAAGCGCAATATTCACAGCGCCCTCTATTGGCTAACATAATGTAGTAAGTAATATTCGATAGTTCATTATTTTCTTTCCTTTCTTTGCTTCTGAATTTGTAAACCGAAATTCGAAGTTCACAGCGAAGTATCAAGAGAATCGGTATTCGGTTTATAGTTCTTGAATACCATAGCGTTTTTTTACGAGCTGGATTGTCAAATCGGTACATTCCAGCGTAGTACCCGTAAAACATACGCTCCATAAAAAAAATGTTTAGTTAATTTTAAGCATGTTTTTAAACCTACCCATGGGGGATGGAAACTAGAGGCTAAGGAAGAACTTTGAGTTTGAGCACCTGATATCCGAATTCAATGATGTTGGAGAAAGCAAAGCGTCGAGACGCTGGCTCGGGGACGTGGAGACAAAAGGCGAGGATCGTGCCGTGAGGAAAGGAGAACGGCTGATGGAGCGATGAGGACCTAGACCTAACAAGCCACGGTCATCGAGGATTGGTTAAAGCGGACGCAAGGCCATGGCCATGGCGTAATCTGATATCAAAAGCAAAGGGACACTGCACTACAATATTTAAGTTTTAAATCTGTTAATTATAAATGCCATTGACTAAATTTTATTTGACATTCTATTAGTCACTAAAGAGCTCAAGATTTTGTTTTTGGGTACTGTAAGTACATATGTGTATATAATTGTATTACTCTGAGGTTCATGAAGCTCTAGTCGACCCGTGCGAAGCGCCGTATTACTAAACCTATCTTGGGTAAGATGGCCATCTCAAGACACATTTAGTTCAAGTTACATTCTTTGTTATATGGCTTCCGTCCAGTGGTACAGTCAGCATCAAAAGTAGCTAAGCAGAATGACATGTTCAAAATGATCTAGACACGACGTATTCTTTTGACACTAGTCGAGTGCAGATCATTTTTTTTTTTATGGCATAGAGAAGACGAGCGAGCACACAGGCCACCTGATGGTAAGTGGAAACTGTGACCCATAGACATTCGCATTCCTAAGACTGCAAGTGCGTTGCCAACCCTGAGGACTAAGACGGAATGCCTCTATGCTAGTCATTACACCGGCTGTCTTATCCCCAAACCGGATCACAACAATGTGGTTTCGGTTGCGTAGCTACTTCTGCTGCGACTGTACATGTCTGCCAGTTTCAAAGTGATGAAGCTACAATGAGGTAAGATTTTGCCAGTAGAAGTTCCTCCTAGAATGTTTAACTTCGCCAAATTGTACCCTAACCTAACCCATGCGATAACCTAAAAACAATATGGTACGGTCACGAGCGTTAATTTGGGACCCATTTCAAGAAAATTATGCTTGAAGTAGTCAATGTCATTAGAGATGTCAAGTCATTGTAACTTTTAGGAAACTTAACCTTATTGTTGTAGAATGTCAGATTGACTTTAGACCTAAGGTGGGTACCAAATTAAATCTCGTGACTGTATCAACAGAAAACTTTCGATGAAATAAGACATTGGATCAAATGAATCGGTGATTCAAAGGGATCCCTAGAGCTGCTAGAGATAGGAAGGCGTGGCGTGACCACATGCAGGCCTGCAGTGATATGGGATAGCGAGTTAATCGTTGCTGTCTGGCTCGCTGTCCCGCAGCGCCACCATGTCGGGCAGCTTGTAGTGCTGCATGTGGAACGGGGGCTCCGGGCTCGTGCACTGTCGCGGGACCTGCAAGTTATTTGTCATGTTAATAGCGAAAAAAACTTGTGGAATGTTCCAGGTAGGCTTTTTATTGTGTGCCTTTCATATTACTCGTATATGGATAAATTCAAGTTTAAGTAGCTACGGGTGTCACAGAGAACTCACATAAACCGAAGTGAAGTTAGGGCGAGTCGCTAGTATTAGTACGCTATGTTAAATTATTAAATTTTTAACTCCATTTCACCTCAGAAACACGTTGTTAAAATCTTTTGGGTACGTCCCGGGCACGGTGTATATACAGGGTGGAAGGGGAGGGGGGACCTTCCCGGAACTATAGCGTTAATTAAGAGGTACACAACCCAAGTAACACAGGAAGCATTTTAACAAACGAATAGTAAACTTATGTAGAACTTAAGGTCCGGATAAACTCTTATATAAGTTTACCGAGCATCTTGACGCTTTGTATTGGCATTTCAAAACGATTATGATGCTTTACACTGAATAACGGTTAGATAATGGAATATCAAAATGCTTTTGTAAAGCAAGAACTTCACGTTCCATAAAAGATGGCCTTGCCATGAAATGTACTTTTAAAAATATTTTAATGATACACTTACCATGGTACTGCGACCACGTCTTCGCTGAGGTAAGATGCCCTTTCTTGCCATGAAAAATCTGAAAAGACAATAAAAGTCGGATCACTTCGTTTACCCGAATTTCATTTGCCATAATTGTGTCACTTGCCATAATGTTAATTTGCCATAAAGGCATTTTTTTCTGAAACTAAACCTTTCAGGTAATTTTTACATGCCATCGTATAGAGCCCAATAGGTTAGGTTAGGTTTGTTTTATAACAATTCTGAATAGTTCACGATTTCAGAAAAAATGCCTTTATGGCGAATGAATATTATGGCAAGTGATAGAATTATGGCAGGTGACCATGACAGGTGACAGGTGACAATTCGGTATACATACACAAATTGACTAGCTCCTAAATAGAAATAGAAATAGAAACATTTATAAAATTTTGGTAAATATTGTATCAACTGTCCTCTACTTAAGTGTAGTTTATATATAGTTTATGTAAGTTTAAGTATGTATATGTAGAAATATATTTTGTTTCTGTATCTATTAATGTAGATATTAGGGTTTTTCTTTTGTTGTACAGTTGCCTACTCGATGCACAACCCTTCACTATTCTCAACCTCTCAAGGGTTAGCTGGAAGAGATCCCTTAAAGGGATAAGTTCACCATCGTAATTTTTTTTTGTTGTAATGTTCATGATAAAGTGTTTACACACATACATTGCAGAGTCGACAAGTTTTCACATCACTGGTATTCATATAAGCTCCACGTACACTGAAATGTCACCTGTAACCTGACATTGTCAGGGTGACTTCTCCGCAATGATGGTCTTGTCCGAAGCGCTGGTAGACTCACCCTATATTACCGACGTGTAAAAGAGCCCTCATTATTATTATTATTTATTTATTTATTATAACAAACACAAAGTTTACAGGTTATGCATTGTTCCACAAAACTGTTTGCACAGTTTGACTGCGGAATCTTCGGTCCAGCTTGTTGATCATTGGTATCATTACACATAATATAAAAGCGGTACTTAAATAGGTATACACTATGATTTTACTCAGGCTCACCCATAATTATATAATTAAAGGTGAGCATCGCATTCACAATGAATCCAGGAGATGCCTATGTGGCCTATTTACTGATTTTTTTTTTTTTTTTTTTTTAATTTTGACTCACCTTATAGTAGATATAGGTATGTTGAACTGGTGTGACACAGTCTGGAAGGTGAGCCCGCGGCTGACACAGTCCGCGGCCTGCCGGAGCACCACCTCGCTGCGCCGGATCCGCTTGTTGATGTTTATGTACTCTGCCTGGTTGGATTGTGATATTTGGGACTGGGACTGGAAAGAAGGCGTCATGAGCTCTTGTTAGATCGATATTCTTACTTAATTATAAATGGGACGTTATGTTTGTTCTTTTTCATGCACCACAAACAATCGACGTGTTTGATACAGGGATAGTTTATAGCCCGGGTTCGATTGGATACTGTTCCCGAAAGAATTAGATTTATGAATTATAGTGAACTAAATAGATACTAAGGCTATAGTGACCTAAATGACTATTTTACTTCTAATGATTAATGATTGTGTTTTTACGGAATGTTATTTATGAATGTTAATATTTATTGTATGTTTTTATTTATAATTGATAATTAAATAAATAAATAAATAAATATCAGGGGACAATGTCACACCAATCGACCTAGTCCCAAACTAAGCTCAAGGCTTGTATTATGGGTACTAGACAACGATATAAATACTTATATAGAGAAATATATAATTAAATGTATAGAAAACATCCATGACTCAGGAACAAATATTTGCGCTCATCACACTAATATCTGCCCTTACCGGGATTTGAACCCAGGACCGCTAGCTTCGCAGGCCTAGTTGGTAGTGACCCTGACCAACTAGGCCAACGCGTCGTCAAAAATTGTATTTTAGTTTAAAAAAAAGTCTATTTAGTAATATTTGCACGCTTGCACGCAGGCTGAACACAATGGATTCTTAATTCTCCAACATCTGCTGTATGTAATACTGTGCTCTAACCAATAAATATGATTTGATTTGATTTGAAGAAAAGCAAAAAAACTACTTATAATACGACGGAGCAAAGCAACATCATCAACTTAAGTCATATGTAATTTATCAGTCAAACTTTACACCTTAATAACATTTACAATATTTAGATGGATAATTCGAATAAGTTAGTATACATATATATTAAAATCTTAAGCAAAAACAATGTAATTAAAAAGTCACATTACAATATTCATGATAGTACCTAATTACTTATTTATTTTTAACTTAACATCTCTTCTTTAAAGGTCTGTCTGGAAGGAATCGCTGTTTAGCGATAAGACCGTATCGAGTGGACTCACGTGGTAATTTATTTTTGCATTTCTTTTCCATGCTGTTATTGTACGTGGTTTTCCTAACCTAGCCTTCCATGATCACTTAAATGCGATAAACCTCAAAGTTACAATAAAATTTCAAACAAATTGATGCAGATGCAGACCATGACTCCATCAGTGTACCTACACTAACGCCATCTAGACTTGAGTGCGGAAAGGTGCAGGCTGAGCACTCGCCCGCGCTCGCAGCACAAACTGAGTCTGTGCCTTCTGTCACAATTTTTTGATTATTATTAATTTTGTTTTGTACTTTGTAAGCTTTTACTGTACTGGTATTGGGTGGCAATAAATACTTCTTACTCTTATTTTTATCTATCCATAGTTTCAACATTGTTGTCATCTTACCCGGTTATCGCCGACGTGAATGACGTTGACAGAGGAGCCGTAGCTACCAAACTTGGGGTTCGGAGAGACCTCCACGAACGGTGCGGGCGTCGTCTGGATCTGGGCGGACTGTCGACAATATTTATAACTTAAAATCGGTGCATCTGTTAAGGTAGGTCGACACTACAGGGCTCCAACAGCCCCCTATTTCACCACCCTGACAATGACAGGTGGCAGGTGACATTCCAGTGTACATGGAGTAGCTAATATGAATCCCAGTGATGTGAAAACTTGTTAGCTCTGCAATGTATACCAAATTGTCATCTGTCACCGGTCATTGGCATGATGGTGAAATAGGGGGTAGATCGGACACGTAATTCTAGCGATCATGACACTTTTCGAGTTCAACATTTAAAAAAAAATGACAAAAAGGAGGCAGACGAGCAAGCGGGTCACCTGAATGTAAATGATCATCATTTGCTTTACGTTTTTTCTAGATTTTGTTTAACAGCTTTGTCGTAATTAAACTGTATAACTATGCAAAATTACACCTTTGTACTTAGAGTCTCTCGCTGACAGACGGACATGGCGGTACTTCAAGGGTTCCTGTTTTCTGCTAGAGTTGCGCCCGCTCGGTCAATCGGTCAAAGGAACTAGTTCGGTATTTTAGTTTCTTAGTTTCCTTTAGCTTCGGAGTAAGTTCTGACATCTGTGCAGAACACGCTTTGAAATAGGTACTACTGTCTCGTTCACATCGAGCGCCGTGCCGTGTCCTAAATATCACAATTATATACGAGTACTAATATTGTTTTATTAGTCGATTGTAGTTATTATTGAATACTTGTGATTGGCAGCACTGTTGAGTGCTTACATTAATTACAATCTCGAGTAGTAATACCTTTAATATTATCTGTGGTATTGTATATCTCTGGCAGCAGATCGGCGCGCTTGGTCGATGCGTCTCTTGAAAAAGTTTCTAGTTCTAAAAGTTATTAAGTACAGTTGCTTGTGAGTTAACAAAGGCGTTCTAATCTGAAGACACAGACGACTTAAGTCAGAGGAAGTTCCCTGGATTTCTGGTAGCAAGCTTTCACTATAAAGAACTCACGCTGACTTGGTGTATGATGAACGCGGGCGGCTCGTCGCGCGTGTCGTACGTGTGGTCGAGGGTGGGGTCGGGCCGCTCCTCCGGCGCGTCGTACTGGCACTGCACGTTGGCGATCGGGAAGTCTGGAGAGAAACACGTTAGCTAAACTAAAGAGGGACGCGTGGTACGAGTTACAGTGGAACACATGGCGTGTCGTGAATCTTCGTTCGCGCAGACACGAACAATGATTCCGATGATTTCCGAACGATTAAAACCCACGAACAGACTTGTATAGTTACTCTATCTTTGTAAACATGATGGCATCCTCGTTATAACCTTGCTCAAATTATCGTTTTTTTTAGCTGGTGGGGTGGGCTTGAGCGCCATATTCTTGATGTTTATATATTTTAAGTTTGATGTTTTATATTGCACAACATACTCGTACAAATTCAAAAAAAGTTAATTCGCGCTGCATACTGTGAACTAGTGCCGAACCCCACCCTCAAAGCCCCACTAGTCTGCACCCTCAAACCGACAGTGATCCGAACCCTCAAAGCCCCACTAGTCTAGCCCTCAAAGACACACTAGTTCAAGGTGCTAACAAGTGAGAAGTAGCTCTGAACAACCACAGATATTGAATCGACTGTTGGTGACTTCTAATTCACCTTGCTGAGTTATCTACGTGTAGACACTAACCTACATACATAAGTGTTTTGTATTGTATTGTATTGTACATACATACATACATTAAATCACGCCTGTTTCCCAGAGGGGTAGGCAGAGACCACTTCTTTCCACTTGCTACGATCTTGACAAATTTCTTTCGCTTCTTCCACACTACGTCGAGTCATGCACGCACGTCGGTTTCGGGTACTTAAGATTCGGCCCTTTTCCAGTATTTCTCCGATTTGACTTGAAAAAGTACGCCTAGGGTGGCCCCTTCAGACCCGTCCACGCACTTTCGATCTGTATATCTCTTTCGTCAATCTTCTTTCATCCATCCTTTCCAAATGACCGAACCATCGAAGCATGCCCTTTTCAATCTTAGTCATTACATCTTCTTTTGTTCCACATTTCTCTAATAAGTCCATGGATACAGGATATCATACGTGAGGACAGTTGTGTGGTAAAAGAGTATCCACATGGGGTTAGCTCCTCGCGCTTCTGTCCCGTTGCTGACTTTATTTATTACCTGTTGTAGACCCAAAGAACCCTATAAGGAAGAGGTATAGACCCATATGGCCATTCTTAAATGTCAACCTCATAACGCAGACTTGAGTTATCTCTTTTGCTTTTTCTCAGTAAAAGCAATCCAAAGTAAAAGCCGGACATTTCGATCGGCCATCTTCCCTACCCGAAGGTTACCGGAATCCCTCCTTAAGTTATCTCTTGATAAGTATTGCAACAACGTCAAAATATCGGGAATTCATAAAATAATCGAAGCGTAAGAACTTGTTTATGGCTATTACTGGTACTGGAACACTGGTTAATTAAGCAGCTCAATGTAAATCACATTACAATGTCGTCATTAATTTTTATTCACAAGGTGCTGTTGGGAGTAAATATTTTAATTTTAATATAATTCCTTCGTGCCGTTGCTGCAATAAAACCATAGTCCAATGTAGGTAGCGGGAGTATTGCTGCTACTTCATTATAAGTAACCTACATTTCAATTTAGTTTTTTTGGATCTAATTAGAAGCAGCGATAGGGGCTCGAGTGCTTGTTCACATTCTTCATACCCTAAAAAAAAACTTGCTAGTGTTACTATGAACCGTTGTGGAGTTACTAGGGCTTTGAATTCCAACATAATACCAATTTAATATTGTTATAGTTACTTACTTTATTTGGTCTGTTATCATCAGGGACAAATAGCATACAAACTTAATAGACAGTACTGAGTACAATTATTTAGAAGAAGCAAACTGAATAAATAAATATATAAATATGAATAATATAAGTACTTACGTAATGAGGAAATACTAACTAAATATGTTAAGAGTTGCCCTCACATCTAAATATTGTTGTGCCCTACAGGGTCCATAATGATCCTACAACTATTAAGTTAGTTTAAGTACCATCTGTGTACACATTATGGAAAGCAATAAACGATTGAAATTGAAATTGAATTAAATTGTTCCATTACAGACAAAGAAAACTAGGGGAAACATAATGAATACGGGATGAATTAACACTTAGGTATAGTTCGTTCGTTCAAATAGTTTGCATGCTTTGATGTGCCGCTTCAATTGGTATAAAAAAGCCGCCTCGGAGCAGTCGCAAGTTGCAATGCACACTATTTGAACGAACGAGCTATATAGTTCCAGTGACATCAGAAGGCCGTCGGCGATGTAGTTGCGTAGTTGCGCATTTATCAACGGAATTGGTGGTATGAAGGGGGCGGGGCGGGGGAGCACTCCGCCGGTGTGCTTGCGCGCACGCTATTGGTTGGCGACTGTACCCATGCGCAAACGCATGCCCTCCATTGTCGCTTAACGGCCTTTGTACGTGATGGGATCTGTACATGGTGCCTCAGGACCAAAGTAATTATGACGGTACCACTAGCTTCGTAAGCCATCCTTCTTCTTCCATCTTCATAGTTCCATCGAATTGTAGGATGATTCCTGTGACAGCTCTTAAAAACGGTTCTCTGTCGTTTGCCCGAAAGTCATTTGCCATAATTCTATCACTTGCCATAATATTCATTCGCCATGAAGGCATTTTTTCTGAAATCGTGACCTATTCAGAATTGTTATAAAACAAACCTAACCTAACCTATTGGGCTCTATACGATGGCATGTAAAAATTACCTGAAAGGTTTACAGTTTCAGAAAAAATGCCTTTATGGCAAATTAACATTATGGCAAGTGATACAATTATGGCAAATGAAATTCGGGTAAACGAAGTGATCCGCTTAAAAACACGTATTACACTTGTTTCTTTAACTTTACACAAACCTACACCTACGTTACTACACCTAGCGACGCCGTCCAGGGTTTTTAAAAACGGCTGTCCCAGGACTCATCCTAGATGAAACAGATCACTGAACAGGCTCACTGTGTAACTTCAATCAGCACCGTAAATAAAACATAACTTAGACGACAAAAACATTTTATTATACCCCGTTACAATAACCTCTTTGCTTATTCTAATCTGACTTCGCAATATTTAAGACCGTGTTATGCATAAAAGAATGCTCTTTGTCTGTTTGCGTTCTAATTTGCCACATCTTCAGTGACAAGTCTTCGTTGATTAATGATTAGAAACACTCGTTTTTATTCAAAGCTTTTATGTTTACAGCAATGCAACTAGTGTCGCCATCTGTATTTATTTTTCGTCAACGATAAAAAACTACTGGGGCATGTATTTTAGTTTTAAGTAAGTATTGGGAACGCAATTAGTTCTTCGATTGCAAACATCCATATAGTTTTATATATGGGATATCTGCTCATTTGCTTTCTGATCATAAAAAACATTATTTGAACGCCGTAGTAAACGTTTGAAGCATAACACAATCGCTTTACAAATAATTGTTGCTTAATTCATAATAAAACATCATTTTTAAATTTATAAGTCCGGTGATGATTATTTATGCCAAAAACTTATTTTAAACGCCAAAATGTTATATTCGTTGGATACAGATTCCAAATAGATGAAACAACAAGTTGTATAACAAAATCGCAGATAGCGCCATCTATATTGTAGACCAGACAACTAAACACCGTACAGCGACAATTATTATACTATTATTTTTAAAGGTTCGTCATAATACAATTTAGCATTATTATAATAAATTCTATGTTTACTTCTGAGCTATTCTTACAATAATTTACTATCAATCGAGTTACATTTGTGGAAAAATATAACCTTTCGTTTAGGCGTAAGGCCAGCCGCATATTCTAAGTTATTTCCATCGCAACTTTTCTTAAAATGTGTAGCCAGCCTAAAAAAACTAACATCACTCTAATACAGATATAGTGAGTAATCGTATCGTACTATGCTTTTTGGTCGAAAACGTAACCCAGCGACAAATGTGTACTACATATTTTATGTTATTCACTATATTGGTACTTTTTTATGCTTCCTCTGGTACTTACAGCCGTATATAGACAAGAAAAGTAAATCCTTGAGTAATAGTAATGTCAAATGTCAAATAAAAATCGCTACTTAAGTCATTACTTTTACTTAAGCAATTAGTTTTCTTATTAACAAATACGGGGTTAAAGTATATAGAAGATCATATAGTTCTATATAATCTGAGCTCTGGTTCCTACCGTACGTTTCAGTACGGAAAAAATATTTATTGCGTTAATAATTTTATTTTATTTATATAAAATAAAGTCCCTCTACCAAATAAAATTACCTCCATTTATTATTCATCTTAAATAAATTAAATTACTATAGTGACATCAAATAACAATAAAAAAAATAACAACTAATCAACAAATAATATTTAATTAAAATGAATCCTTTGGATGATGCTGCTCGATTTATTTACTTTACATTTGGCTTGTTAGGAACTAATTTTGTAAACAGAAATTAAATGTGTAGGAATATTTTTTTAATCTATTGACAAAAAGGCAGCAAATATTAAACATTCATAAATTAAGAATTTTAAACGATATTTGGGTGTTTTTCAAAAAAAGTGTACATGATCTTTTTTTTTCAGAATTAGTTTTTTTTTCGTTTTTTTAGTCAGAATCGTTGATACTATCGATCTTCATACGAGAAAAAAAGTGTCCTAAGTATTCCATACCAGATCGTCACATTTTTGTATGCAGTCTTTTTTTATTTATATGGACGTGACGCACTGGAAGAAAAAACTTGCATAGTAAAATCTGGGACACTTTTGTTCTTGTATGAGGATCGATAGTATCAACGATACTGAGTAAGGAAAACCAAAAAAAAACGAATTGTGGAAAAAATATGAATGTAGGTACACTTTTTTTGAAAAAACGCCCATTTACCATATTAACGATGTAAAATCAAAATGAAATTAATCTTAGGTAAAGATTAAATTTTAAAGTAAGAACGAAACTTGTATGGCTATGGTCGATTCCGTCCTAAGTAATAACTACCCCTAGGTTAAGACTAGACGAATATTTTATTAAGTACAGAATATGACTATACACTATCAAATAAAAAGGCATTTTTCACAAATGGCATCAAGAAACTTCGTTAAGACTGCGTCTTATGACTCATGGTGCCCTGGTCACTCTGATTTTTAAATTTCAATATTTAAAGCGAGGTTATATTGTATCATCGACGGCATATTTAACATCTCGTTCCAGTAACTGTTTAATCCAATCCGTCGTAGGATATCATATTCGCAAAACATGATATTCGCAAAACATAACATTCGCAAATCATCATAGTAGCAAAACATCACGTTAGCAAAACTTAACTGTTATTAAGACATGAATTAGACAGTGTCGACGGAGCTCCGCTACTGCGGAGCTCCTATTTCTGTGTAATTTGGCCCTCCGGGCCTGCTATAAATCTAACATAACCTAAACCTACCTACGATTTTATAACAAAACCCGACTATTTGTAAATATCATGTTTTGCGAATATCGTGTTTTGCGAGTATGATGTTATGCGTATATGATGTTTTGCTAGTATGATCTTTTGCGAATGTGATATTCTGTAGAGTAACTGAATGGAATCGTTTCAAGTAGGCTTATGTATGTACTAGGATCTAAAAATAATAGATTCCCGTTACTGTACTAAAACGAACTATTCCTTTGCTCTTAGTTTATTATGTCTGTGCGATCTGAACGACTGACCGACCAAAGGAACACAAACAAGGAGCATGAACAGACCAGTTTCTTTGAGTGTACTAGTGTAATAAAAGAACTAAAAGTCCGAACGAGTATACCGGGTGTAACATGAGGAAACCGAACAATTTTAACAGCGTATTCCTGAGGTCGTAAGAAGTAAAAAATGTTATGTGAATCCAGGTCGAAGTATGATTTATATTTTTATCCAGCATGAAGTTGTAATGAAATCTGCAGTAACAGTAACACCCTTCTCGTAATAGTACATTGTGTATTAAGGGTGGTAAAGAAAGAATTACAAACGAGAGTCTGTTTGAAGCCCGAAGCCGAAGGATGAGGGCTTTAATGACTCGAGCTTTGTATTTCCTTTACCACCCGTGTAACATACAATGTTTTTCATCACAATTGCGAGGAAATGAAATAAAATCAGACAAAAGATCATATTTTTAACTTATTAGCGGCAGACTACATCATTGTCTGTGACTTACCACAGATAATGTCAAACGTGTTTGGAGTCCCATTCTAGTGACAGTCGAGATCAATAGTTTATATGCGAGATTTTTAGGAAATTGTATGCAACTGACAATTCATCTCGAATGACACTTCCTCCTGACATAGTATTGTGATAGTTTGAGTCCACGTATAATATTTATAAAAAAAGCTATTACGCACGATAGGGCGTAATGGTAAAAAAAGGCCCACGGGTATTATTTTGGATTTACGGTCGATTTTTCTAGCATGTTAGGACACTACTTACGAGCAAGTGTGATGAAAAAAAAATTAATCACATTTCGACCTGGGTTCATATAACATTTTTTGCTCCTTACGACCTCAGGAATACACTGTTAAAATTATTCGGTTTCCTCAATTTACACCCGGTATATGAGCGATTTTAATAGTTTGGAGCGATCCGCTCAGTGAACCAGCGCACACAATGCTAGTTTCAAAGACAAAAATGGCTACAGCCATAAATAAGGAGTCGTGACTAACCGCCGCCTTGTACCAAGTATAGAAAATTCTATATATTATTTCACTGACAAGAGCATACATACATTAAATCACGCCTGTTTCCCAGAGGGGTAGGCGGAGACCACTTCTTTACACCTGCTACGATCCTGACAAAGCGAAGCCCTCGAATTCAATGGAATAAAGAAAGATGTTGGGGAACCTTAGCTACACAACCTGCCTCTGCTAAGACCTAGACCTGTGTTATGGTCGCCTTTATCAGTTACTCTACAGAATATCACATTCGCAAAAGATCATACTAGCAAAACATCATATACGCATAACATTATACTAGCAAAACACGATATTCGCAAAACATGATATTTACAAATAGTCGCGTTTTGTTATAAAATCGTAGGTAGGTTTAGCTTATGTTAGATTTATAGCAGGCCCGGAGGGCCAAACTACACAGAAATAGGAGCTCCGCTACTAGCGGAGCTCCGTCGACACTGTCTATTTCATGTCTTAATAACAGTTAAGTTTTGCTAATGTGATGTTTTGCTACTATGATGATTTGCGAATGTAATGTTTTGCGAATATCATGTTTTGCGAATATGATATCCTACGACGGATTGGCCTTTATCGCGGTGGATAAAGCATAGGGCACTTACAAGGTGGTCAGAAAGTGACAGACAGTTTTTATACACGTTTTATCCACGTCGATAAACACGACCATAATAGGCCCGCTAGACGTTATGTTCCGGGCATCGTGTTTCATCGCACTAGACGGTCAAGCACGAGCTTGTTCATCTGTAGTGAGAAGGGCACCAATAGCCACGAGACGCAATCACGAAATATAATTTACAAAAATGCTACAACTCAGTAATTATTAATTATTATTTGCCATAGTTTAAATAGTTTAAGCACATATACTTCTACTATAGAATATATTTATACCACTATTTTTTATAAATAAAGAAAAGCTAGTTACTTAATCTTAGCATTAATATATATTTTTCTTGTGACACGATTTATTTAATTTATAAGTAGTATAATTTTATTTTATTCCGATCTACTTACTTTTTTATTTATATTTTATTGCAAAATACATGGAACTCTTATTTAAGCTGAACATATTAAAATGAAATGATTCAAAATTACAATAGGATTACAAACCAACTGCAGTAACAAATAAAAAACACGACAGGGACTATTAAATTACCATTTCACAGCAAAAATATACATGTAAAAATATATGTTTAATCATAATTTATCGACATTCATTTTAGGATTTATAGCTATAAAAAATAAAACCCTAGACGCACGCGCGACTTCTGATTTCAAATTTAAAACCTTTGATTTAAATCTTGAGCAGCCCTTCTAATTGATCTAACCTGGCTAAAAACTACCTCAACAAAAACTACTAATTTAAAAAAAAAACGCACTAGAATTCGTCACGGAACGACACAAAATTTTCAAACTATCGCATCTAGGAAGGGTTAATAATAGGCAGTTATGATATCCATGATTCGTTTTATATTCGTTACACTATCAAATTAAGTTTCGAATTAATAAAGTAATTACGTTACTCATAAATTATGATATATTTTACACTAACTTTGGCTCTTATATATATTTTTGTCCCTGTAACTATGTATTCAGTAGGTAAGTCTTCTGGATTTAAATGTATAAATAGAAAAGCAATCCATAGGTACTATAAACAAAGTATTGCGTTTTTTGGATCTAGCAAAAACTAAAATCTAGTTCAAATATTAAAGGTTTTTCAAAATTATCGGTCTCTTAACTATTAAAAAAGAGCATAATTTATTTATTAAATTTACATAAGAATTGTATGAGGCAGTAAGTTTCATTGCTTTATTTTTTCACTATTAACATAATATTATGACAGAGATCGGAATACGCAGAGTTTATTTGCCTTTGATGCATGTTCATTCAATAATATATCCCCATCTGACTGACGCAGGAATTAATATTCCGATCTCTTTCAGGCATATTTGAGTCCACAGTCCAACGACGTTGAATTACTTTTTTGTCAGAGACAAAAACCATGTGTTTTTGACTGCGCCGAGCGTACGCCGGATGTACAGTGGCGCCCTCATTACTATCATTTTGTTTTCTAATAAACTAAAGTATTTTCTTTAAATTAGTCGGTAGGTTTTTGAACTACAAATGAAAACGCAACTTATAGGGTATATCACATAATTTAATAACAATTCTCCTTCGAGTTATCAACTTAACGGAAAAAAGTGGCTGCCATTTCCCGTTAAGCTGACTACTAAAAGGGTAATTGTTATTAAAGTTTGTTACGTATCCCATCAATTGTGTTTTTACTTGTGCTACAAAAAAGTATCGTCTGATTGCAAGGAAATTCTTTAGTTAATTAGAAAACACAATAAAAGTAATGAGGGCGCCACTGGACGCTCGGCGTTTGCTCGGTGCAGTCTTAACCATTTGTAAATACTAGATTTAGCTCCACAGATACTGAAGTTATCTAGTCCATACGACAAACCCTTTAGATCTGATACGTGTCGTTTAGAAAGTGCTGCCATCTTATATTTGGTTTTTTAAACATTACGTAATGCTTAGAAAGTGGTGCCATCTGTTATTCAGTTTTAACTATTTGAGCCTATTCTTTCAATAGTGTGAAACCTATTCATCAAATGTAATTTATGTATTATCTATCTGCATACATATGAATTATATAATTATAGTAGCTACTCCAAAACCTTGGGATATATTAAATCTTATTTATAATTTAATACGATCTATGGTTATATAAGTACTTTCATAATTCTATTTTTGGCAAGGTTATTAAGTACGTCATAAAGTTACTAAAGAAAAATAATGGCAATGTAGTTATTGATTTAAATTTTAAATTAAGTATAGTTTTTGTGAACTTCTTCAGCTTCAAATTTAAAATGTAATGTCTCTGAAGAATCAATTTGGTTACCATACTATAGTCGCTTAGGACGATGTTCTACTAACGAACAACTCATGATGACGCGTTTTTTGGCTTTTAAAAGAGCTCTTTAATGTTTATCTTGCTTCACGATTTAAATTTGTAATCCAGCAAACATTTTAGGTTGATATTACGATATACAATTATAATGGTAAGTAAGTGAAAAGAATATACTTCTTCACGAATTACCAACAACTCTAAAAACTTGTTAATTCTGTAACCATATTCTGCACAATAAGGCAGAAAGAAGTATAAGTACTAGAAATAGTGTGTGGAAATTACTCAAAACATTTGCCGGACAATCCAAATAGTCAATCAAAACTAAGTTAACAAGGCCTCATCATATCTCTCAGACCTGGTCTCTTGCAACAACTCTAACGGATCCAAAATCTGCGTAGACCGAGCCCCACGTCGGCCTTTAGAAAACTGGCTCTTAATATCATATTTCTCCATCCAATTTCTCAAAGTCTTCCGTGGTACGCCGTACTTGTTCGATGCCGCGTAAACACTGTATCCTTTCTTCACCGCTATCAGAGCATCTCTCAAGTGCTGCGAGGAATACTGTTTGTAACTTTTCTCTTGGAAAACGTCGGTTTCGATGTTCACGATCGCGTTTGGTCTCCGTCCAACGATGCGGGGTCTAGCGTGTATGTTGAGGGGAATGCCGTGGTCCATGTCAATGAAGTGCCGTGTCACAATTTCGGTGGAAGTCCTTACACCTGTAACAAGCCAGGAAAAGTGCCCGTTAGTGGGGGTGTGGGAAGCTGAAAGAGACGGGCGTCTTTTCCTGGCTTCCTACAGGTGGGAAAGACGAGGAAAAGAAGCACCGAAGATAGTCAACGAAGCCAGTTAAAATTGTAATGGATAATGTCGCGCGTTAAATTTAAATTGCGAGGTTTATAATGGAAAACTTAACTTCCCTGGTTACAACCATATTTTTTGTTACACAATATATTAAGGTTTGATAATTAACTTGAAAATAGTACTAAAGATGTTTTCCGATCCCTTATTATGATGCAGTCTCCTGGCAGTCTGTCTCGAGCAGGTTCTAAAAGGGGGGGGCGCCCTTATCCTGGCGCAACGGCATACGAAGGGAGCTCTCCTTCAATTCCTAAAGTTAGGCTTGCGTAATGTTGAATAAAAATAAAATGAATATTACTAAAAATAGCAAAATTATTGGCCACCGTCGCTCAGTTCGTAGACGTAGAAGTTGTAAAAAAAATTGGGGTACCAGGGATGTGCAGTTCCAAGCTGATTCAGTCCAGGGTGATACCAGGCGGAAAAAAACTTATGAATATGAATGTTGAGAGGGAACTCCGTGAAGGTAGTCAAGCCACTGTGTGCTAGCAAACCTAGGAGATACTCCTTGTATAATCGTGTGGTGAATCTGTGGAACACTTTGCCAGAAACTGTTTTAGTGCATTCTCATTGAACTTCTTTAAAAATAGACTAAATGTATGTGGGGTATGTTTCTAAAGACAAAAGACAGAAGTGTAGTGATACGCATCAGGCTCAAACACCTGTTTGTGTATTATAATATTTATAATATAAATAATAAAAAGTAATAATTGCGACCTTAACATACTAATGGTAATTGGAATAAAATGTCAATTACATTTTATATAAGTTTATTTCATAACTCCCGTAATATAGCAAAACTGGTACAATCATTTCAATATAATAGATAATATAATTATATAATTTTACAAATAAAATTACAGACAAACCGGACGCGAAGAACTAAGGCGAGTGTGAACTTGACTGATACTAGATAGTTTTGAAACAGGCACCGCGTATGAGATACCGAGAATTTCCACAAACTCCCATTTCACCATCCTGACAATGAACGGTGACAGGTGACATTTCAGTGTACACAGCGCAGCAGATATGAATCCCACTGTGAAAGCTTGTTAACTTTGCAATGTATACCGAATTGTCACCTGTCACCTGTCATTGCCACGACGGTGAAATAGGGGGCTGGTCCGATTCGTCTGTACCTATTCAATTACAAATATATTATAAACGGGCGGACATGATGATACCAACATAACAGCAACAACTACCAACACAAGCGCCGACCGACTTTAAGGCAACAGAAAAATTAAGTACAAATCATGTCAAGCTAAAATTACTTAACGAAAACTTTATTAACGTTTATGTAACAAGCGATATCCAAAGTAAATACTGCTTACGATACGACATTAAATACAATCGATGACATTTTATAAAAGATGATTATAAGTCAGACATGCTTTCATGTTGCCATTACACGTGATAACAACGCCATCTATATTTCATTATCCAGATCACAACTTTTTTTTTCCAAATAATTTCAATAATTTTATTATGAATGAAATCATGTCGTATTTATAATCTTTAGAAAAAGGCTGTATCGACGTCTTTATCATCGTTTATAAAAAGGGCGATTTTTTTAGCCTGGCAACTATGTTAGACAGGCGTATCGATACAACATTAAGTTATCTAAGTTCAGTATACAATAATAGTAGAATGTAAAACTACAGTAGCTCTTATATGCTATATATTATGTATATTTAGTTATATACTAGTAGGCACTTCATGGATTTGGGACGATCTTAAATCTGCAATAACAAAACGGTTGTTTCTCGAAAATACCATTTTCATTGTCAGTTTATAGCACTAAGCAATGAAAGAAACAAATCGTCGTTTAAATAATGTTGTTCTTTGATTAATAAATTGCACTTATCGTGCAATATTAAAACTGCAATGAGCAAACGCCGAGCGTCCAGTGGCGCCCTCATTACTATTATTGTGTTTTCTAATAAACTAAAGAATTTCCTTGGAATCAGACGACGGGTTTTTGTATTGTAAAAAAAACAATTTATAGGATACGTAACAAACTTTAATAACAATTACCCTTTGAGTAGTCAGCTTAACGGGAAAAGGTGGCCCCTTTTTCCGTTAAGTTGATAACTCGAAGGTGAATTGTTATTAAAATATGTGATATACCCTATAAGTTGTGTTTTCATTTGTAGTACAAAAACACACAGTCCAATTTCAAGAAAATACTTTGGTTTATTAGAAAACACAATAAAAGTAATGAGGGCGCCACTGTACAACCGGCGTACGCTCGGCGCAGCCTTAAAATATGTAATGTCGGCAACATAATATTATATATAAATCTGTAGAATAGAAATTTATAAGTTTTCTACATCGAGACCCTGGCGGACTATTTAAAGTAATTATTAGATCGTTAAAATTATTGCAAACAGAAGCGCGTCCACACAAAACAAAGTATACAGAAACATATTAAGGCAATTATAATATTTATTAAATCTACATGGAAATTAGGAACATAAAAGGCACTAGTTACAAAAATTACTAGAAATCCCAATCGATACTAATTAAGTCATATTTTAATTAAAAGGGGGACTCTTTAAAATATAATGTCAGTTTATTTTCAAACTGAGGAGCGTTCGGTAAGTACGGAAATGAAGGAAATAAAAAAAACAAAATTTGTTGAAAAAAATAATTAGGGCCCAAAATTATTATATAGTTTGTGGATTCTAGTAACTTTAGGTAAGAATGGTGCTTCTGGACTTATTAGTAACTTCTTCCTACGTGCTGAACACTGAACACGTCACCAATTAATCAAAAATCAATTAGCTAGCTGCTCCATTTGATTTTTCATAGTTTTTGGTTAATCGCAGAAAATAGTAATTTCTAAAATACTTCAAATAAACGTCCACAACACGATGGAAACAATAATAATATTAAGTACATTATTTTATAATTAACATAAATAAATTACAATTTATTGTAATATTTTTAAGCAGTTCGTAATTTTGAAAATTCTGCTGATTTTAGGGAGATTAAAAATAATCGCTGAATTATATTTAAAAAATAAAGATTTTTACATAAATGTTAAATGCCCATTAGGTTTTTTTTAATGTCCAACCCAGAGTAAAGATTGCTTTATATATATGCAATATAATGTTTATATTAATAGGTAAAATAAGTACAACTGTACCGTCTATAAGTAGGTAAATAATAATTTAGAAAAAAGCAAAATTGCATTAATAATTTTTGGTGTTCTTTTTTCTTTAAGACACTTGTTCATTTGCAACATTATTATTATACTTAATCTAAAAAACTAAAGTTTAAAATCTAACGATTTTTTTAATAGCCCTAAAACCATAGCAACTCCACTTTCCTTAACACTACTCACTAATTTCAATTTTCAAGTCTTTTCATTGTTACTGGACGCAGTCCGTTCAAGCACACTATTTCTCAAAGGCCAAATCGTTTTATTAATTTAAATATATTTAATAATTAATTATATATCTAATGACAATGTAACAAGATAATTTTTGTTACAACTGCGCAGTAAAATTAAAAATAAATAATAATATGCCTCGAAATTTTACCCATTTATAAAATCTGGGTACCACTGGCAACGTTAAGGTATAGCTTACTCTTTGGGTTTATATTGCAGGGAAAAAGTAAAATTTTCTTATCTTTGGAAATAGGAATAAAAATAATATTTATTTACTAAATACGATGATCTTTGCGTTCTCTTTGGCAGTTCTTTAAAAAGGTCGTATACACCTTACTTTTACTCCAATTACAAAATGTGTAGTATTATAATTTTTATTTTTTGGACGTTTTCAGAATAAAATATCATCCAAAATGTCTTCTTAGTTTACCAATAACCACCAAGGTTAAAATATATGTTCATCCGACTGCGTTTATTTTTGCGTGCTTACTTTTTAAATGGCGGCATGGAGAAGTCAAACAACATGGCCGCGATGGCCAGTAAGATCACCTGGTAGGATCCCCCACGTACAAAATTAATAGGTAGGGGATCCAACCAGGTGATCTTACTGGCCATCGCGAACATGGCCGCCATATTCCGTGGGCTCCCAAACCGTTGCACAATTACCAAACAATTATCAATTAAATATGTAGCTGTTCCGCAGTCAGACCTTTAGCAATTAGATTAAGATAGATTTTATCTATTTAACATATCATCAGAAAAAGAGCCAACCGCCTAACAGTACAAAACAAAATTTAAATTCTTTAATGCTGGAAATTCACCTGATGGTAAGAGAACTTTAGACCCGTATTTATAAACTAATCTCAACTAATGCTCGTCTCGAGATGCGTCAAATGCGTTGTATGGTTTGACGTTTACTTTGACGTATCTTGTGACGGGCATCTCAGCCAAGATGAGTTTATTAATAGGACTCTTAGACGCATGGGTACTTTAGCTTACCTCTCTTGAAAATAATAAGTAATTGTAATGAACCTCCAGGTCTTTTCGTACTTATATTGTTTAGTACAAAGTACTTCTATATTGCATTCAAATATGACTGTATGTGTTCTAAATAAATTAAAAAAAAAAAAAAAAAAAAAAAAAAAAAAAATTTGGACAACATATCATCAGAAAGAGTTTTATCTCAAGATACAAATGGAGCTTCAAGTTTCCAGTGGGTATAACAAATTACAAAAGGATAAGATCCATACTACGAGTATTATAATATTGAAGATAGTAAGAAACGGCAGAATCAGGTACGGTAGGTAGGTAGAACACAACCGATACGGCGTGTCGTGAATCTTCGTTTGCGCAGACACGAACAACGATTCCGATGATTTCCGAAAGCACGATTAAAACCCACGATCAGACGACGTAATACTTAAGGTGCAAATTAAATTGCATCAATTTTTTTCGCCTCACTCACGCACGCATGACGGCTGACTGAATGACACGCGCGCGTCAACATGGCGTCACTAATAACCAATAATAGCACAGAATACAACCGCGCAACTCGTGGATCATGCTGATTGGTTCCCGCGTTTCGAAAAAAAATCATCTGCGCAGGTACATCGGTAAGCCATATCTGTTTTGTTTTACTGTAATAAAATACCATCCCAACCATTCTGAATTGATAAAAACATTGAATGCTATGACAATTAATACAAACATTTCTAAATTGAATGCCCATGGTCCTACACTTTACTCTATTTTCGAAGCGCACCTGTGATTCCGATGTTACAGGTGTTTATGGGCCATGGATATCACTTACCATCAGGCGACCCTCTGCTAGTGCCACATTATTCCACTAATTCTCTCTACAAGAGTCAAGAAGGTCGTAATGGCAGTTCCAGGGGAAAAGCAATAGGCTAATCAAAACCTATATAAAAAATAAAAATAAGGCGGTTGACTCTTCTACACCCTAACTCATTCATGCAAAGACATATCAAGAGCAGCATTCGCTTCCTTCTTCTCATCTCCTTCCTTATCCTCATCAGAGGAAACAGCTGCAAAGCTCAAAAAATGCTTTCCAAAATCCATTTCCTCGTAACCTTCGGCGTCTTCCTTCTGTTCTATGTTCTGAGGCTCGAAGTCGAACTTTTTATCTTCTTGGTCCTTCTGCTTCTTGCTGTTTTCTACGAACTGCTTGAGCTGTTGCGGCATCGGGAAGGAGGACTTGATGTGGCAACGTTTCATCCAGTTGCGGAGGGATTTTCGGGGGACCTTGTGGGTTTGGGCCGCTCTGAAAGTAAAGGAACATCGTTAAACCCTTCTCCAGCAGTATCATCATCATCATCATCATCATCATCATCATCATCATCATCATCATCATCATCATCATCATCATCATCATCATCATTATCATCATCATCATCATTATCATCATCATCATTATCATCATCATCATAATTATCACTATTAAGGTAAAAAAATCGCTTCACTTTTTATACAAACGTACGTCGCTGTTATACGTAGATTTAATTATTGGGTGTCTTTCAGAATATCTAACAACGTTTGCCCTAACACATCGTTTATCCGAATTTTCATTTGCCCTAAACTGGTTTTCAGATGAGTTGGGCAACTATTGAAGTTTTCCAATTATATTTGCGGTTCGGTTAGGTTAGGGTGGTATTATAACAACACTAAAAAGTTTTAAAATGTAAGCTGAAATGTCTTTAGGATAAATGAAAATTCGGACAAACGATGTATTAGAACAAATGATGATTAGGGATTCCATAGGGGAACCTTAATAATTAATGTGTATTAAGTTGATTATTTTATTTGTAGAGGTAAAAAAATTAATAAAATTGCCAAAAACAATACCACATCCTTGTGTCCTAAACTATTAATACAAAACCAAACAAAACAGAAACATAGTACAAACTTTAACAAAATTTGCACATGCAATTTGATATGCGGTAATAAAATGACGAAGCTAAGTATCTAGACAAAACAATAATAGAACGTCTTATAGATATGTTTACAAACAGCGAAATACCTTTGTATGAAACAATATCTCTTCCTGACTTATATTTTAAATGGAAATGGATATAGAACTGTTTCAAATTACGAAATACGATTGTCAAATGTACCATCCTAAATGTAAGATAAAATAAAACCCTATCACAAAAACGTATGAAAAACCACATGACATTAATCGTAATCTGACTGTGACACGATTCCATAATAGCTCTTAAAGTTAAAACAAAACAAACAAACATCATAAAACAAAAACAAAACAACAAACATCTTCATGGTAAACATCTTCGCTTAAGTGTGCAAAATGTGGTTACAGAATTATCAAAAGTTTTTATAGTTGTTGGAAGTTCTGTAGCTCTGCCTACCCCACTCTTGGAATACTTAAAGGCGTGAGTGTATGTATGTATGTAAAGTTAAAACAGTACTTTGAAGTGAAGCTCACCTGTATATACTTCCTCCTTTCTTCACATCCATCAGAGCAGCCCACATGGCCTCATTGGAGTATCTCCTGTTAGGGTTGAACTTCCCCATCATGACCCTCTCCAAGTCTTTCCGAGACAACCCAGAGGAACTCACTTCCTTCCCCTCCAGAAACTGATCCAAATCAGACTTAAGCACAGTCTCACCAATGTCTACATTGCGGTCTTTAAAAATAGGAGGCCTGCCTCTCCTACGTATCTGCTTTTCTAGAATCTTAGGCAGCTCTTTTGGTTTCGGTATAAGTTCCACTTCAGACTTCTGATTCTTTATTTCTGGCTTTGGTTTTTTCTGACCGCATTTCAGGAGAGATACCTCCAGCTCCCCGTTTTGTTCTAACCAGGACTTGTAGTAGTCGTTTTCCGCTTTCTCCTTCGGGTCCTCTTGGCTGAAGCCGTATTTGGTGAACTCGTTGCGGATTTCTGTTGGATTCATCTTGGATAGTCGGCTTATGTAGTCAGAGTTAGCTTTGGCTAGGTTTTGGAGCTTTGTTTGAAAAAATAGCTCGCTTTCTGGTTTGACGCGGAGGTAGTTTTGACGGCCTGGAAAATATTGTTTCTTAGGAAGGAGGTGATGTTTAATTGGTAACTTTTTCAATGCTAATGTTTGTTGGTACATTGGCGTTGAAAAAGTTATAAGAGAACAAGCTTTCTTAATGATTCTTTACATTTTAAGTGAGAAAATTAATCTTTGATTTTACATTGATGATATTAAAGACGAAAGCAAAAAAAAGAAGGATATTATTACAGTAACGGTGATGCAGAGACACATGGTGATAGTATCTTCTTCAGTTATATTCATACTTTTTTTTTGTAATGAAGATCATGAGACGGTTTAAATTTATTTATAAATTGACGATCGATCACTAAATGATCTGCAAATAAATTATTATCATAGAACTGTTGGGTTTGTGATAGTTATAGAAACTTTAGTTTTTAATGTATTTAAAAAAATATATAAATGGTTTAGTGCAGTCTAGCAGAAGTAAAAGCTTGTTCTTTCGGAACCATGAATGCTTTTAAACACGCATGTCTGTAAGATAAGGCTTTTAAATTTAGAATATTGCGGAAAAAAACATTCATGGTCCGTCTTAAATATTAATACCAATTTTACTAATTATTAATATAAAATGGCCTACCTTACAGACACGTTTTTTTGGCAATGTCCATTCACAATGGTATCCGCGGACATGATTTTTGATTCACTCGCGAGAAACGGTTCAAAGGAAAAAAAACAAGCAAGTGACGAGGGGCCACATTGCAAATAAACATTGGTTTAACAAAAAATAAATTAGGGTCTATGGTACTTACCGGAAGGCTGTCCGAGACTGCTTCCGGGTTTGCCTGTTTCCTCGTCCTGGAAGAAATTATGTTTTTATAATCTGTTTAACGTGGGGACATTATTTTAACGAGAAATGCGGTTATTTCTTTTCAAATATTCCAAGTCAATTTTGACTGAAACGAGCTAAATTTAGGAATACAGAAATAAATCTGATGTCAGTGAAAAATTATGGTTTCTAAGAGCTGATTTGATGATGGAGTCAGAACGTGGGACAGGATCTCCGCTGTATTTAACATAGACTCACCAAATTGCCTTTAGTTGGATTGGTCTTAATAAGATCATGACTACAAAAAAAGTAAAGTTGGCAACAAGAGCGTCTCAATTATTATTTTTTTGATATAAACCTATTATTACGATGCAAGGGGACTTGAATCTGTTTTTACCAGGTCCACAGATCAAACCTGGAATGCCTCTAAGTTCTATCTGACCTGTTCTCTCTCACACCAGACCAGGGCGGGATCTAGAGGTGTGGAGGCCCAGGGCCACGAAAGGAGTGAGGGTCCCTAATTATTCTTTTATTTTTCGAAAAGTTGTACATACAATTTAAGTAGGGGCGCCTCGCTTGTGGAAGCCCTGGGTAGTGATTCTGTAAACAACGCCGGTCGTGCGGACTGTCGAGTGATACCAAGCGGCGAGATTAAGTAGTCCCGTCAGTGCGAACAAAACACATTGTAGCGCGTGCATTTTCAATTTAGCAGCACGATGGGTCGAACGTATAAGGCTGCTTAATTGAAAATGCACGCGCTACAATGTGTTTTGTTCGCACTGACGGGACTACTTAATCTCGCCGCTTGAATATCACTCGACAGTCAGTTGTTTACAGAATCACTACCCTGGGCAGTTGCCCCGGTTGCCCTCCCTTAAATCCGGCCTAGCACTAGACTACAAATAATGCAAACAACTATTGGAGGTAAGTCACAGGATTAGATGCTGGTAGCGAATCGGAGTCAGCACAAGCTCCTACCATTTGGATCCACTTTGACTCTTTAGGATCTTTTGTGCATCCTGTTACACACTCAGCTGTTCCATGTGATGTCCAGGTTACCTCATGAAGTTTTTCCTTCACCGTAAGAGCTTCGGGTAGTCTAGAAAATTGGAACTCCCTAAGCCACCAGTCCAGCGACGCTCTCAGGTCCTCCTGGGTCAAGCTCGAGTGCTCACCTCGTTGTACTCCATGTTGTCGTGGTCCAGCTCGCCGTAGTAGAGCCCGTCCTCCTCGACGGTCTCCTCCTTGACGTCGGCGCGCTCCTCGGACTTGCGTTTCTTGGGCCCGTTGGTCGCGCTCGCCGGCTTCGGCTGCGGCGGGGAGGGGCCTGCGGGGGGGGGGGGGGACGGTTAGATCGAGGTTGACGTAGTGCTGCAAAATTCTGATAACTACCTCATTATGAAGCTGTTACTAAAACAATTTAAAAAATATTGCTTTTATAACTTAATTTCATATTTAAAAAAAAAAAAATCAGTAAGTAGGCCGCACGGGCACTTTTACACGCCAAAAATCTACCAACGCTTCGCAAGATACCACTGCTGAGAAAAAACGCCGCAAGAAACTCAACAGTCAGTTGTTTTTTTATATTCAGGGTGACACCTAAGACGTAATACAAAATTATATTTTCTGGATCTTCTCATGAGTACGATCAACTTTTACTATGGGACTAATATCAAAATCGGTAGAAAAAAATTGAATCTCCCATACTAAAAGCAATCAGCCGGTTTCACAATTTGTATGGAGACGTCGATTTTGTTTACGTTTTCGAAGTTGGTCCCGTATTAATAGTTGATCGTAATCATGAGTAGATTCGGAAAATAACATTTTGTATTACGTCTTAGGTGTCACCCTGTATACAAATATAAAACTTAACCTAGCATTCTACAAAACAATGACCTACAACATACAATAAGAAATAAATATATTCACGCGTAATTGATCAGGATAATGTGTCTAATATTCTGATATTGTCGTCTATATAACGTGTTAAGAACCATGATATTTAAAACCCATGTCTCAGAGACACTTGTTTGCAAATACACTCAGGGGCAAAAATAACGGGTCAGAGTGCGTTTTTCATACAAACGAGGCTATTTCGAATCCTTGGTTCCTAGCCAGCGGTTGTTTTGAGTGAGGTTTAATGGTGGATACACCAAGGTTCAATAGAGGAGGTCAAAAGTTCTTAAGATACCTAACTGATAGCATTTGGATTTCCTTACATTTTATTGTCATTTTAGATGTTTTTCTGAAGATGCACAATTCCGGCGTTAGCCGCAGATTCAATCAGTTGGGTGTCCTAGGCACTCTGGAAGTCCTGTATCGATGCTCGGGGTATCCATCATCAGATTTCACTACAAGCATCCCCTGGCGAGGAACCAAGGCTTCGAAATAGCCTCGTTTGTATGAAAAACGCACTCTGTCCCGTTATTTTTGCCCCTGAGTGTTGTTCTATGTTAGGTAAAATTGGATTTTCAAAGTAGAGCATCAGCTGGCCTATTTCATAACGCACTCGCAATCGCTATCGACTTCGGACTGTCAAAATGTAAACGATTGGGATTGACCAAAAAAAATAACTCACGGTTTTTACTCTCTCATTCAAAAGAATAGGAAATTTTAAGACACCAATTCATTAATTTTGTTTTTGATCCAATAGTTTTGTTTTAATATCTTTATTTATTTAGCAGACATTTTATGGATGACATGATTATTTTAAATTTGGGATGGCATTTTCTAACAAATTACAACAATTAAATGATATCCAATGAAAAAAGTGATTGTAATAGTGAATTAAAATATACTATTTCAACCTGTTTTCGCCTAACCCGTAAGATACACCTAGGAAGGCTTCAAAGGTTAAATATACTTTTGTCGAAATATACAAAATAGATAAATATTTCAAAAACTTAATAATGCAGAACGGCTTTAAAACCCTATTCCTCGAAATGGTTTTCGAATTAGAGTAATTGTAAAAATATGAACAATCCCAATTTTCGATTGCAAGTGCGTTGGACAATAAACCTGCTGGTCACTGACCGTTGCTGGTAGCTTCTCGCTGCGCGTGCGCCACAAGCGCCTCAGTAGCCACCGTGTAGTCCTTGCTGTCTCGCTCTGGCTTGCTCAGCTCGGACGCCAGGCTGCTGCTGTCGCTCGAGCACAGCCCTGGGAACAAAGAGGATGGTGAAACCATTCTGTTCAAAGCATTAGTCAATCTTTTTACTCGAGCAGCCTGTGGGTCCGTTATCGAGCTTATAGCGCCCTCCGAGTTCAATATAACAACGCATTCAGAGTGTTGTTGGGACTGCCGAGATGGTGTAGTGCCTCAGGTATGTGTGCTGACGCGCGTACAGTCTTCAGGCCATTATGAGGAAAAAAAACACTTCACGCATGGGGCGCGTCAGAAATAGTTCCAACGACATTCTGAATATGATTGCTGGTAGATATGACTGCCACATCCTTATCTATTGGGTTTCACAGGTATCCAGTGGTATAAGATATAATAAATAATCCTAGCACCTTTGTTTTTGTTTTGTGTTGCTGTAGTTAAATATAAAATTGTAACTAACCTATTTTTAAGTAACATGTAACTAACCAATATTATGGGCAATAGCCTGAAATAAATGATTCTATTCTATTATATTCTGAGGTCCTACTTAGTTAAAAGTTACGATATCCCTGTCACTCGTGATTCGAGACTAAATCGAGAGAAAGGGCTGGAGCTAACGTAACTTCGAACTTGCATTTTATAAGTGGGGCTTTTTTTTATGAAAGGTCCTAATATTTTACGTATTGCAGAGTTTTTAAATAAAGAAAGACTACAAAAGTCACAGAAATCAGTGTAAAGGCTACTATTGAAGTTGGGTTTTATAAAGAAACCACTAGATCAAATTTCAATCTCTTACAAATGCTGAGCTGGAAACATCGCATTTCGATAATCGCATATAGATAAGTAATTGAAATGAAGTGAAATTTAGTGAAATTATCAAATAGACTCATTTAAGTCTAATGACGACAAAGTGTTGCGCTTGACAAAATAAGTATTTTTAAAAAAGCTGCTAGCACAATGTAGAACTGATATTATATTACTGTTAGTTCATATATTTATAATCCAATGACTCCCTGATACCACATATGACGCAATCAAACCTCTCGACTTGGATAAATGAACTACGACCTCCTTAATTTACATTACGTTGCAATTAACGCCATCTATCCATCATAAGTAAAGTTTAGTAACGCTGCTAAGTATGAGTTATGACTGACGCCATCTATGGGATACGACTGTTACCAGTTCAAAAGATAAAAGTATACACTTAATACACTGGCATTAGGAACAACGATAATCCAACCAAATACTGCTGAGGCACTTTGAAAATCGAAGTTCGAAATTACGTTAGCTCCATCCCTTTCTTTCGATTGAGTTGCGAATGAAGAGTGACAGAGATGGACCTAACGTAAATTCAACTTCGATTTTTAAAATAGGACTTCTAGACTGACTGATCATTATTAGCCGTTGGTGTCGCAGCGAAATTGAATAATTTTATATTTAATGTCTAAATAATTAAGTTTCGATAATCTCATTTAAAATAATGTACTTTTCAGACGTAGCTATAAGATACAAATTTTGCATCCTTTTTTAAGTAGAATGTACGCACATCTAATGTTTTCCACCTGTATCATTTCACTACATTCCTGCAAATAAACATTCTTATTCTTCTTATTCTTATACTTATTCTTAAAAGCTCGTCATTTAAAAAAAAATGTGTCTACCTATAGTTAAAATGTACTGTAAGTACCGTGTTTTGTTTTCTTTTGGTGTTCAATAAAGAGTATTTGTATTGTATTGTATTGTAAAGTCCACATAAGTGATATATCTCTACTGACCTCTGATCTGCAGAGCCTCTGCGCTCTTCAGTAGGCTCGGCAGCTCCTCCTGCGTCACGTTCACCTCTCCCTTGTACATGAAGTCTACTAGAGCCTGCATTTCGCTGAACCTGAAACAAAGCAACTCGTTAGACGATAAAATACAATAAAACAGATAATTTTCACTTTTAAAAAACTGTTATGTTGGCAACACTAGCTGCGTCAGGTTGACAGATATTAAAAATGGCGGGGTTTTACAAGAGGAATCTATATGTGGATGCTTGTTTGCTGTACCGCTTTTTAGTCTGCGCATTTAATTATTTAAAAAAAAAAAAAAAAACTAACTTTCTACTTTAATAACTCGATCCGTTTTCAGGTAACAGAAAGATAAAATGTTTATTCAGTAAGTAGGCCACACGAGCATTTTTACACGTCAGAAAAGAAAGAAAGCCGCAATAAAAAAACATGTAAAAGGGAGGCGCAGTATAAACAATTTTTATGTCGATTTTACCAAAATTTTAATAGATATTGTTAGTGGGTGTTAAAATGTATGAATTGATAAAGATAAAGATAAAGAGACATTTATTCGCAACAATACAAAACCACATTAGGTACATAGATACAAAAATAACAAGACAGAGAAACAGTTGCGAAACGGTCCCAACTCAGCATTCGCTAGCCGTAAAGCCATTAGCCAGCACTGGTCTTCCGTTGGAACCGCTTGGTGAAGTGACGGATAGTGACACACTTAACACAAAATAACGTAAAAATTAAAAACATGAAAGATTAAAATTAAAATAATTTGTTCGAGATTATCTCAAACGACCATAAGAGTAACACCCTGTTAAGGTTGGCAACACTAAGGAAACAGAAAACAAAAGACTAGTCTATGGGAATGTAAACAGTAAACACAAGCCATGTAGGTTACGTAACAATAACAAAAATTGGTACACTTTTAAGAAACTGAATAAAAACAATGTTTTGTTGGTTTTACATATACAAAAATTAAACTACTGTGCAAAATAACAAACAAACAGTCTACAGAGTGACAAACGGACGGCAATAAAAGGAATACAAAAACATAGCTACTGAGTCGTAAAAGGATGAACACAATAGGTGTACTATGTACGCGGCACATTATATTTTATCCGAAATAGGAAAGAAGCCAAATAAAGAAGGAAACGGACACCAATGCAAATGGGAAAAACAGCGAAGGTAGGTTGACCGAAGAAATAACATAAATATAGGTATTACAATATAATCAAAAACTATTTCCTCTTCTCCCGTCATATTGCACTCGTGTCATGCGCAAGCGTCCCTTGGCTGACTTGATGGTTAAAAAGGAAAGTTTTGAGTTTCTTTTTAAAATTAAAAATATTCTGCTGAATTGGATAACATTCATTAACATTTAACATCGTTTGGTGAAATTGGTACATAAAAACACAACTGCTGTTTGGATAATGTCGTCGCTATAACGTTTATATTTTTTTCCTTAGCCAATTCCACATTTTAAAAAAAACCCCTGCTCTGTCCCCTCCAAAGCCAATAAGCAGTATTCCAAATTTAATAACCAAACCAATTTTTGTTCTATTCCGTTAGTATATCGATATTGCTTTTTATCCCCTAGCCTATACGAGTTTCCCACTGCTGGGCCAAGGCCTCTCCCATTGATCTTCATGAGTCCCTATTAGGTGCCTCTTCCGGCTAGTTCTTAAGGAATGCGTCCATCTAGGCCTGCCCCGTCTACGTCACCCATTTTGCGGCACCCACTTACCGGTCACGCTAGTCCACCGGTCCGGGTGCATGCGGCAGACGTGACCGGCCCAATCCTACTTAAGCCTGGCGATTTTTTTCACCTACATCAGCTATGTGTGTTCCGGATACGCTCTGTCATTTTGACACCTAATATACTTCGCTCCAGGGCTCGTTGGCAAACCTTAAATTTGGACTTTTGACTCACTAAGGCCCGTATTAATAAACTCATCTTGGCTGAGACGCCAGTCACAGATACGTCAAAATAAACGTCAAACCATAGAACACTGACATTTTTGACGCATCTTGCTTGAGACGCGCATTACAGTTGAGATTAGTTTATAAAGGCCTGTATTAATAAACTCATCTTGGCTGAGAATCCCGTCACAAGATACGTCAAAGTAAACGTCAAACCATAGAACACTGTCATTTTTGACACATCTCGAGACGAGCATTAGAGTTGAGATCAGTTTATTAATACGGGCCTGAGTGACCATACATGAGTTTTATCTGAGATCCTAAGTACCTATTGGCTTAGTAACTTGGGTATAATCTGTGGCTTAGGGCAGTGCTTAAGTCATAGAGGTAGAAAAGTATGGAGGGTGTATAAAAACGGCTAATAGTGCCCTTCGTTAGTTTGCGTAAGTTTGCAGTCAGTGATGTACGGTTTATCAATAATATTGGCTACAAGTTGTGTTGTACACAGAAGAAAAAGGTGGTACGCATGACATTTGGTTACACGGGATCTATGTTTTCCTACATCTATGGCTAAAGTCGGTTTCACACTCACCTCATATCGCGCATAAGCACGATCGGGTGCTTGCAGGGGTTCTGCAGCAAGAGCCGCTCCAGGTAGGCGGAGCAGGCCGACAGCACCAGCTTGTGGCACCGCAGCTGCCGCGACTCGCACGCGAGGGTCACGTCCGCGAACTGCTCCGTCAGCAGCAGGCGGGGGAACACGGCCTGGGGAGGAAGCGGGTCTTGGCTAACAACTCATACAATATTTATTCTTATCCTATATATCTTAGCCTAATTGTGCAAAATGTGGTTACATAATTATTAACAAGATTTTAGAGTTGTTAGTAATTCTGTAGCTAAGCCTGCCCCACTCTGGGAATAAAAGCGTGAGCTTATGTAAGTTTTTATTTTTTTATGGTATAGAGAAGACAAACGAGCACACAGGCCACCTGATCGTAAGTGGAAACTGTGTCCCATAGACATTCGCATTCACAAGACTGCAAATTTGTTGCCAACCCTGAGGACCAAGATGGAATGCCTCTATGCTAGTCATTTTACCGGCTGTCTTATCCCCAAATCGGGACACAACAATGCGAACACTGCTGTTTTGGTTTGTGAAAAACATTATTATTTATTAAGTTTTTTAATATTATGTGTGTTTGCTACGCCCGCATTGGACTAGAGGTCGGAATGACGTCGTTTGTTTGTGACCGCGTCTTGTTTAATCTACATAAAATATCGATATCACTACATAGTATTAAACAAATTCGCTTCCCGCTGTCTGTCTGTCCCTATGTATGCTTAGATCTTTAAAAGTACGCATTGGATTTTAATGCGGTTTTCTTAAATAGATATACTCGTAGTGATTCGAGAGGAAGGTTTTTATGTACCTATAATAAATTCTGTTTTATGTCAGGGTGTTACGGTCACGTCACGAGCGTTAATTTGGGACCCATTTCAAGAAAAATATGCTTGAAGTCGTTGTCGTTAGAGATGTCCAGTCATCCGTAACTTTTAGAAAACTCAACGTTATTGTTGTAGAATGTCAAATTGACTTTGGACCTAAGGTGGGTACCAAATTAAATCTCGTGACTGTACAGAAAACTCATATAAACCGAAGCGAAGCGAGGGCGGGTCGCAAGTTTTATATATAAATAGCTGTTCCCGTGTCCACTTCGTTGGGCAAAACATTTTTTTTGAGTTAATAATTTTCCCGTTAATTCCCGTTCCCGTGGGAATTTCGGGAATTCCTTTCTTAGTGCACCTCTACGGTACCTAAGCTACGTCCCTTCCAAATTTCAAGTGCCTACGTTTAGCCGTTTAGGCTGTGCGTTGATATGTCAGTCAGTCAGTCAGTTTCTCCTTTTATATATTTAGATATCATCGCACGTGCATTTAAAAAACTTAGACTTAATTTAAAGTTTAAAGTATTCACTTACCGATACGATATTTTGTTAGTACGTTAATAATCTATCATTATAATTCGTAATATTTTAAAATTTAAGATAAAAAAGACAATGATTTTCTTACCTGTAAGTTGGTATGGTAGGAGTTCCACCGGACGCAAAACTGTTGCGGGGGCAACGCCATCTTTTGTTCCATTTACGAAACTCCACTTTTAATCATAGACAATAACACGCCATGTTTACTTTTGCCAAAACAGTCAAATTGCACGCTTGTATAAATTGCACACTCCGAAGTCTATCACAGATTTTTGTAAAATATATAAATATAATTAAGTACGATTTAATACTTTTTCACTTCATAGAAACTTTGTAGGACTAGAAATATGGTTTGAATACTGCCACTCGGTTGTTTTTATATACCTGCGAAAGAAAGAAAACACATTGTTAATACTTTTAATCTGCGAAAAACTAAACACGAAACTCCTACCTATCTCTTTCACTCTTTATTTATTATATTACGCAATCATGAAAAGAGACAGGGCTAACGTAATTCCGAACTGGGAGATTGGGAATAGAGGCAATGACCTCAACAATGTATTTTTTGCTAAACACGCGTGTAATAACCAAACCAAAGGTAAAGGTGGATTCATAATGTAGATAAACTTATAAGAAAACATGCGTAATTCAGTCGCAACTAATCAGAAGCAGCAGTATGACAAACTGCTCTGATTGGACAGGACAGAGCTACCTTCTCACGATTATCTCGCGAGTATCCTCAAATTGTAAATACACGATAAATAATTCAAAATTTTGATTTTAGCACTACGTTAGAGGCTTCGAATACAATTTTATATTATATGTATTTATTAACAGCGAGAACCAACTAGACTTAGTATTATGTAAAAGATCGAAAGACGTTTTCAAAAATAAAATTTATACTTGAACGCATCGCATCACTACTGACATAACATAACATTTCGTAATGTTGCCACTCCTCAAAACCGAAAATTATAATCGATTTTAACATAACTTGGGTTATCGAGTATCGATTTGATAGTTATGAATTGACCTACAATTAATTAGCAGTAGAAAAGTAGCTTAACTTTTTTATTAATTACATGTTAGGTAAAGGTTAAAATATATTCTCAACATACATACTAAACAAAATTAAACATAAAAGTAAACGGTCTTACTATAAAAACCTAAACACGTTTTCTATGACGTGGCTTTACTAAACAAATTTTCAACGGTTGTTAAGTTTTCATTGTAACACGGATTATCAATAACTTACGCCAAAATACTACGATATACCTATTTTCACAAAACCATTTCACTAAATACCCCGCGATGTTAAAAGCAAGTAACCCCAAAAAATAAGCTTTTCATAACACAACATCGCATTTTCGTGTGCGAGGGAGAGCGGGGCAAAGTTACAAACAAAAAGCAAGTGAAAATCGATAGACAGTGTGACCCTACGTCTCCCCCTGGTACATTGACCCGCGTGCAGTCTTGTTATATTCACTGGTGATATGGTAGAATTTTCAGCGCGCGTCGCTTAGATCCGTTACTACTGTATAAACCTGGTATCCTGGTACTCGTTGTTGATTATTATTTTATTTAGATAGACAACGGTCTAGTTACATTGTATTAGTTTTGATGTATTATTGAACGGCTCGACACATTTTAGTTTACATCGTGAAAGGTGTAATTTTGATCAATAGTTTTTATGTATTGATGATTTGTTTGTGTTACAATTTATTGCAGTTGGATTTTGTGTCATATTTTTTGTTTTATTAGATTTACTATAAATAGTAATCTTTTTGTCAATCGTTGTAAGTTACAATGATACAATACAAGGCCGACATATATTTTAAACCTATTTTGATATAATGTTTGGTCTTTGAGTTATAAATAAAATGATCTAGTATTCTTAAAACGAGCCAAAGTTGTTTACGAATACTTGAACAACGAGGCACGTGGTGACGAATTAGATTTTCGCGATCGATATTCCACGAATTTTGATTGGTATTTTTGAAAACTAGGAAACAAGCAATTCAACGTTTCAAAGGCTAACTGATTTGACAGTATTCATCGGAGCAATAAGGCCGTATTCTAATATTATCATGGGAAAAGGAACAAGCGCTCTAAATGCACGTTTAAGGGTGTCTTCCAGACAAAAAAAGACCCCCGCGGGGGGGCTTGGGGCCCAGGGCGTCGACCTTAGGGGCGACCGCTCGAAATAGACCGCGAGGGGGTCTGTGCTATATCGGGCTTGAGGCCAACACGGGCAATGCTTGAGTCTAAGCGTTGCAAAGAAAACTATTCATTTTCGGAACGTTTGTTACAGGAACATTCACAATATAAAGGTTTATGTATAATTATCTAAATTGAGTTGTCAATAATATAAATGTATGTGTGTAAGAGTTAAACCACGAAATTCTGTATGTTATCTTTAGACCTCAGTAATACTATTAAAAAAAAAACACAATTTAGAACTCGTGTCAATAGCCATTATACGGCGATGATAATAATTTAACTGACACTGCTCCAATATGACGCGATCACTGAATTCTTTAAGTAGCTAACAAATCTATAAGGACAAGAAGTGTACTGTTAATATATAAAAATTAACAATATGTTCAAAAGGTGCAATCGCAAACGGTTTCTCTGGAATGTTATTAATTGTACGTGTAATTCATGCATCTATTATGTTTCTTTTTAATCGAGGCGTTCGTTGACTTTGTTTTGTAGCAAATCAATTTTAAAAAAATAATGTTTATTGTACCTTTTGAATCGACAAATACAATAATTCTAAACATATGGACATATTTTTACATTCCATCGATCTCGAAAAAAACCATAGAATTATACTTTTAAATGCGTCGTGTTTGATTGTTTATGCGCACGTGTTGAAAAAGGACTAAATATATTCAATGCCATGCGGATGATTGTGATTCAAAATTACAAAGTTATTAGTTTCGAAAGAGTAAGACTCAAAAACATGCTAAAACGAGTCCTATTTGACTTCACACTAAACGTTTCTTAATTCGCTCTATTATTGGTTAGGTTTATGTAATATTAATTCATCACCTTCATTCCTTTTTTTTATGCTAAAAAAGGCAAACGAGCTAGCGGGTCACCTAAATTACATTTTTCAGGTTACAAGTTTCCCTTTGACACAACCTCGACCAATGACGACCAGCCATTTGAACAGTGTTGCCAATTTAGTCCTGTAAAATTGTTACTTGTAACTTTATAGAACGTGCTCCTGATGTTAAGTGATTACTCTTGTCCATTGACATTTGCAACACCGAGAGGAACCGCCGATGTGTTGCCAGCCTTTGAGAAAATATGTAGCACCTATGCTCATCTTTTGAATGTTAATTTCATCATTTCGTACTACAATAATATTAAAAAAAGCATGTCAAATTCACATTCAAAGTCTCCGGAAGAGATCGCTCTTTCGATCGGATCGCCTCTCTGTACAGTTTAACATTGTCTGCATCATTGTTAATTCAAAAACGATATTTAAAAGTTGTTGTCAAAATGATACATTACTTTTTGTCCTCGTGTAGGTACATGTTCCTTAAATACACTAATCTGTATAAACAAATTTCACACAATTTTCGATGTAAATGACGTAAGTACCTGCCATATTGTTTACTATGAGAAATAAATGAAACCACAATGAATGAGGGCACATTTTTGTGAAACTGCTGACACAGCCCGACTCAACGTAATTGTCCCATTCACACTGATTTAAATATCTACGCTTCTTAGAAATAAATTACTTCACTCATCACTTATTCAATGTGTGTTTTTAGGCCTTAAGATTTCTACATTTCCGCTTACGAAAATTCAATAAGATACAACCTATTTCTTCTTACTCTAATTTGCTAAAGAAGCCAAGGCAATACGGTGTACCATGATTTCTTGATCCCCAGACGAATAAAAAACACGCAGTGGGTGGTGTCTATTACGTTGGTTTGTCTGGGTGCTTCGTTACATTGCTACAGGTCACTGAACTGACATTAAGTACTCTATTTTGCCTCATAAACAAAATAAAGACAGTATGTAATATATGTAAAACATAACAAAACCAAGCTATTCTGCAAATTCTCAAACGTCACATTACTTGCGCCCTTAGCTAAAGAAATTTACGGACCCATACAGAGCGTTAGCTCTTAGTCTTCAGCATTCTACTTCTCTCTCGTTTTTTATAATATCGAATACCCTCTTATACAAATCGACGAAAAACTTTTTAAAACCTTTTGCACTGTACATATCAATCATGCTCTAAGATTTCATTTGGAGAGAAGCCATTTCCATAAAGCTAATACCTATGGCTTCACTGTGAAGCAGCCTTATTTTGGATCTCCTGTAAAACCAAGGACCAGCCATTGAAATCATGTTGGTCAAACAAAGTGCTATTAGGAATGTAGACATACCAAGATACCTTAAGAACTACGGATCAGGTGAGATTCCTACCAGCCCCAGAGCTAGTTGCCAACCTCAGTTAAGTTTTCAAACAAACATTTCGAAAATATTTTACCGTCTAATCATAAGAAAAAATAGACGTAAGGTTTCTAAGTAGCCTCCCGCGAAGTCACTTGTACTCCCAGGAAAGATGACTGGGTTTCAAATTTCGTACGGAGAAGACCCTGAACCAGATCAATATAGTGCAAAGTGTCTTAGGAGCGTGTCAATGAACTAATATTAACCTGAAATATCCGTCTCAAGATAACTAAACTAAAGGTAGAGTCAGAGAACACTGTCATTGCAAACGCGTTTTGAGACAGGGTATCGTACTTACGATAAATCAATTTAAAAGGAGCAATTTTAAAGAAAAATATATTCCGAGAACATATCGCTAATACAAATATACTTGAAAAATTTAAGACACTGTTTAAGCCTCTTCTTTAACTTTAAATATGTTGACTCTCAAAATAAAAAACGCTTGTGAAAACATGAAAAAATCGTTTGAGGGTATCCTTCAGATTATAAAATTTTCATCCAGCGATTGACCCATATCTCACTGATAGTAAGCAACGATAAGACTGAGTAAAGAGGTCGCTGGCTCAGTAACAGCCTTTTCGAAACACAATTTAAAACTTTACTGAAAAACATAGATAACTCTAGTATTTTTGACCACCTCGCTCAACAAAATTAATATTTACTGTAACATTATCAACAATCCTTACGCTCTATGTAGTATTAGATCAAGTTAGCAACTAAAATGATGTCATGTGAGGCGTGATGCAAAAACTCAAAACAATAGCGATCGTAATATTATTATGTAGTACTTAGCATTAGGAGTAATCAAAGACGTATATTTAAATAATAACAAATGGTCCGTCAGAGATGCAGATGGTAAATAAAAGGGTATTTAGTGATGCAGATCGAGGAAAAGGATTCATCAGTATTGTTATCACAGGAAATCCATTTTGGAGACTACAAGATGTACGAGAAGGTGTCATTGCAACGACTTTGTTTAAACAGAAAGACTAGACAGAATTGCTTTCTGTGACCATAGAAAGCAGAAAGAACGAAAATAACACAAACTCGATGTATTGTGATCTTCCTCCTTTTTGTTTTGTTTTTGTTGTTGTTTGGAATCGGTTGAAAAAGTAATTATGCAATTGACGAAAGCTTTCAGAGAACTTGAAATGACGAAACCATACGAATGTGACGTATACGTTACTGAATCATGATGTATTTAGACCTTTTACTGAATATTTTGTACATTGAGTTTAATATGACAGCAAAATTCTGAGCCAAGACGATTTACAGATGTTTTGCCATCGTTTTTTGTCGGATAAGTTCGTATTGATCTTGCTTCATCAATAAGCTTATCGATTGGTACTAAAGCTGACTGAGACAGCTAGATAAAAACGAACTTTTCCGACAAAATAGCGTTGGCAAAACATTATTTACTGCATCTATAGTTAAAAATATCATACCAAATACCTTTGATGTTTAGAAAATTACTTGTTTTTATTTCTACGACTTTGACTGATCTAGTGTTTTTATTTGTAGCAGCACGAAGTGAACAGTCTTATGAATAATTGAAGATAGCTCCAATTTGGATATTCATGTAAAAGAATTAGTGTAACAAAGTATCAGATTCAAATTAGTTGTGTCCAACATTGTATTGTGACCTACAATGCGATGCTATTTATATTAGCGTTATCCGGGACATTTGTTAATATACAGTTGTTGTAAAGACTACGGAGGTAGACCCCAGCGGAGACGGTGAGCCAAATATCAAATAAGCTACAATCATTTGAGCAAACTAAGCAATGTACTTGACAAATGGATGACAATCGCAACAGTCCAACTTCCTATATACTCCATTGCTTAGTAAACACTTATAATTATGACCTCCAAATGCATTTGTTTTTGGCTATAATGGCCGTTTTCTCGTGAATAATAGAAATAGAGATCATATTTTGCACACTATTTTCCATATGGATGGGAGCATTTTGAGATTATAAAATTGTTTACTTTTTTTTTTTTTATGGCATAGGGTAGACAAACGAGCACACAGGCCACCTGATGGTAAGTGGAAACTGTGACCCATAGACATTCGCATTCACAAGAATGCAATGCAATCTTAAGACTGCAAATGCGTTGCCAACCCTGAGGACTAAGATGGAATGCCTCTATGCTAGTCATTTCACCGGCTCTCTTATCCCCAAACCGGAACACAACAATGCGAACACTGCTATTTGGCGGTAGGTTAATGGATAAGATGGTGGTAGCGATCCGGACGGACCCTGCACAAGGTCCTACCACCCGCCAAAGACAAGAAAGACAAAACAACAAAGACAAGTCAGTCGGTATGGAGAATATGATTAGGTACTGATCACTTGCAAAATTTCCGTGAAGAATACGTAATTTGTTACATTTCCCGCTTCGATCATCCTACGGGAATTGGCCTTTGGGATAAAAGTGTCTGAGCCAACTCAGGGTAAAAGCTATCTCCATTCCAAATTTTATCCAAATCCGTCACTGACTACACAGACAGACTTTTGCATTTATGATGTGAAAACGATCACAAAACACTGGTACTTGTTAAGTTGGCATACTCCTGCCGAAGTGTGATCCCATAGACATTTGCATTACCGAGGCTACAATTTTAGGCCCGCAGACTGTGTGTGACGTCCCCCCGCCCGCCGTGACGTGAGTGCTTGTTCGTGAATCATTGATTTTTCTCCACCACACACAAGGACGCAAACCTTAAGTGATTTATCGATGACGCCGCCGACAGATGCGTAAAGAAACTAGACAATTAGATTCTATTATGAAAATACTGTCTTGTGGTATAATAAACAATAGTAGGTGCGCTACATAACTACTAGAAAGTAGTAAATAATAGTATTCGTCTGTAGCCGGAACTATACCATAATAAAGCTAAGTGAATACCATTTTCGCAGTACTTAGCTCCTAAATTGTTAGTTTTAGAAACACGTAAAAGTTAAACGGAAATACTGTTTTCTAGTTCTATAATTACTCACGCCTCCATTCCCAGAGTGAGATAGGCACTAGGCAGAGCTACAGAATTACCAACAACTCTAAAAACTTGTTGTTAATTCTCTAACCACATTTTGCACAATTAGGCTAAGATGTTTACCAGTGTATTAGTGACAGGTTGCAAGCCCATCGCCTAACAGTACTACAAGCCTTTACTCCCTTAGTCGTCTCTTACGACATCCACGGGAAGACATGGAGACGGGACTAATTACTCCATCATCCTAAATAACCATCAATACTTTTAATTTAAACATCATCAAAATAGTTTTTTTTTTGTGAATGAAAGGAAAATAATAAAAAATAGGCTACTCTCGATCATATTCGTTTCCTGAAGGATCAGCTCGATTAAAATTTTTTTTTTTACTACGGTTTCTATATTTAGTAATAAGATCCAGTTGAACTCTAGGAGCGGTACTCGTGCCGATTGTTTATCTCAGACCATGTTTATCATCCGGCGATGCTCGTATTTCAATAATTCCGAGATCAAATGTTTCTATAATCAACTATAGACCCCTTTAAATAATCAACTATGGATAAGTTTACATTCCTGAGAGTTACACACGTCTAAAGCTTCTAGACATACTAAAAATATCCTTTGATTCCTTTGTTTTTTTAAGAACGAACGTCTTATTCGTTCGTATTTCATTGACTTTCAAGTACCCTAATATGTTTTTAACATTGATCATTGAATTATTATTCGTTCTTTACATTTTTACGTGGTCACTTTGCTCATTGAATACAAAACGGACTCATTCCAAAATAATTTGCTCTTTCATTAAAAATCGTATTTCAACAGCTTCTTATTTTAAAATGCAACACTGACTCGTTTCGGATTGTGCCCGTTTTGTATTCAATGAACGACTTAACGTGTTATGTTATAAATATCCGCATTGAATGTTGGTTAGATTATTTTGTGAGTGGTGTCTATCGTGTTATTTTATTTGCGATATAATAAAAGGCAAAGATGACTCACTGATTTATATATCAACGAACAGCCCACACCGCTGGGTTTTGGTATTAGATTTGGCAATTAGGTTCCTTATGAGGTCTCAGGGTGCACTAAGAAAATATTTTCCGAAAATCGACCCCCAACGGGAAATACTCTCAGAACTCGCGGGCGTCCTCTAAAATTATACAACTTAAGTTTTGTTTTAAGCGAAAAACGGTCGTACAAGATATACGCCATGACCTTTATTTTTAAATTACAGTTACAGCAAATCATACGATCAAGATACAGAGCCATATTGTTAACTTGTCGTTTATAATGTATGTGTATTTAGCAAGGCCATGGAACAATCGGATGGGAACTGCAATTGTCGGTAAATGCCTGACATTGTTTGTTCTTGAAGTGTTTGACCAAGACATTTGGGAGAACGTTTTTTAAAATATTATGTTTCTCCCGTTGTTAGTCCCGTGTGGTTGCCGAGTTAGAATAGTGCCACTCGATGTCTTCCCGTGAATGTCGTAAGAGACGACTAAGGGAATAAAGGCGTGTAGTACTGTTAGGCGATGGGCTTGCAACCTGTCACTAATACGCTGGTAAAAATCTTAGCCTTATTTTGCAAAATGTGGTTACAGAATTATCAACATATTTTAAGAGTTGTAGATGATACCGAAGCTCTGCCTCCCCACTCTGGGAATGAAGGCGTGAGAGTTTATGTATTATTATTATGACTTATTATGTTACTCAGTAACATTTAAAAAAAAACCGCTGGTCTTTCGATTTTTTATAGGTAGGTACAAATAACGATTTGTGACTCTACTCATCATTGCTCATACTGTTGTTGCTCACATTGTTTATACTTTTTTAAGTCGTAATTATCGTAAATCATGAATATCATGATGCATTTTTTCAAAAATCTGTCACTTTTGTTAGATTTTTATAAATCTAACCTAACCTAACCTAATTTTATCTACACGTAAGATATTTAAGATATTCTGAAAAGTGTACGGTTCCATGAATATTGGCGTTATAAGTTCAGATGATTATAAGTTCCGATCATTAGTATTAAAAAAAAATAAGAGTGAAAAAATCATAAAAAGTAACAGTTTCTTAAAAAAAATGCATTATGAATTGCGATAATTATGACTTAAAAATTATGAATAAAAAAGTATGGAGAAAAAAAGGGTGCGTATCTACTCACATAACTTTTTAAGTCCTATTATCGGAAGTCCGAAAATGTTTCTCATACCATTTTACATCATAATGATCACTCTTCATACTCTTCATAAATAAATTTAGTACTAACGATCGGAACTCATAATCATCAGAATTCATAACGCCAATATTAATGAAGCCGTACACTTTTCACAATTTCTTAAATATCTTACGTGTAATAAGGTTAGGTTAGGTTAGGTTAGATTTATAAAAAATCATAAAAAGTAACAGTTTCTTAAAAAAAATGCATTATGAATTGCGATAATTATGACTTAAAAATTATGAATAAAAAAGTATGGCGAAAAAAATTATGAAGAGTGATTATTATGAATACAAATCGGTAGGAAATCTAAAAATAGGAATAAGAATTTTATGTGAGTCAATATGGACCCCGAAAAAAATTATGAAGAGTGATTATTATGAATACAAATCGGTAGGAAATCTAAAAATAGGAATAAGAATTTTATGTGAGTCAATATGGACCCGCGCCAAAGTTCATACAAAATTGCAAATTAGATTATTGGAACTCCGAAAAAGTATCTCATATAATTTTACAACCTAATGATCACTCTTATTTTTTTTTAATACTAATGATCGGAACTTATAATCATCTGAACTTATAACGCCAATATTCATGGAACCGTACACTTTTCAGAATATCTTAAATGGGTCCATATTGACTCACATAAAATTCTTATTCCTATTTTTAGATTTCCTACCGATTTGTATTCATAATAATCACTCTTCATAATTTTTTTCGCCATACTTTTTTATTCATAATTTTTAAGTCATAATTATCGCAATTCATAATGCATTTTTTTTAAGAAACTGTTACTTTTTATGATTTTTTATAAATCTAACCTAACCTAACCTAACCTTATTACACGTAAGATATTTAAGAAATTGTGAAAAGTGTACGGCTTCATTAATATTGGCGTTATGAATTCTGATGATTATGAGTTCCGATCGTTAGTACTAAAAAAAATTGTGAAGAGTATGAAGAGTGATCATTATGATGTAAAATGGTATGAGAAACATTTTCGGACTTCCGATAATAGGACTTAAAAAGTTATGTGAGTAGATACGCACCCCTTTGGCGCACCTCGTCATAAGAGCTGTTCCCATCAGGGTAAGGGGAACAAGACACATCAGAGCATTCGAATGCAAAGATGGAGCCGGAATCCACTAACGATCTTTCCAATCATATTATATTAATTTACATATTGATTTGGCCTAGCTACACATTTTCACAAGTTGTACGGATTATTACTTTTATATACTTAACATTACTGCTGAAATTTTAAATGGAGATTATAGGTACCTACTTAATATTCCCGATAACATGGGAAATATACAAATGTATTTTTAGGTTATGGTAACACTATCTTTCAGTTAAAAAAAGGTTGTGATTCTGTTATTTCATTCAAAACCTAAAAAAGCAAAGGTTTTGTTTTTGGTTAGTTTCACAATATTCCTTGCGAGCAGAAGTATTTTTGGAAAGTTCCTGGAAATATTCCCGCACGGGAAATAGGTAAATGGCCCTGGAATCCTTTAAATTTCACAACAAAACGAGATGATATTAGAAACTTATATGCCTTTTTCGAAAGCCTCTGAAAACAACATAAATACCAAGTTGTTATTTTAATTCCATAAATAAACAAATAGGATTCTATATAACTTATTTTCTTAATGCAGTGACAACCTATGTTACAACTGTAAAAGTTAGTGAGAATCACGCAGGAACATATTTGCTAAATTTAGATAAACTAAGCACACAGATAAAACCGGTCAAAGGCGTGTCGGGTTCGCGCCCCGAGGGTTCCGTACCGCCAGCACAGTAGGTATTATTATATTCCAATTTGAATTTGAATACGAATCGAATCAATGGCACGCCAACTCATAGGTACTTGATTTACGTTTTATTTTTCAACTTTTAGTAGGTATGTCCATTATTTTAAAAAGAAAATGTTACTAAATCCGCCGTAATAACATACCTATTCAGAAAAAAAATGAACCCGTTATCTATTACGGTTCAAAACATACAGCTCTTTAAAGTTAAGACGGACGGACGGACAGCGCAGATTAGTAATAAGGTCCCGTTGGACGGCCTTCGGATACGAAACCCTAAAAGAGTCCTGATAACGACATTTTTTATCCAAAAAAAGAATTTCCGACGAGCTTGTAAACTACGCGGGCGCAGACATCAGCGGCTTTGTTTTATAAACAAATGTGAAATGCTGAGAACCTCCAAAATATAACTTGCCCGAAAGCACATGTTTATTTATGGTATGTTCCGAGAATGCCAAGTTATTCGGGTCCCTTGCGAAACATGATAAACGTTCTTCGATTGGTGAATCACGACTCTGATAAGGATGATTAGAAAACTGCCACTTTTCAGACACAACGAACATTTGTAGTGTTTTTACGACATTTATACGTCAAATTTACAATTATTTAATAAGTAAAATACCTAACTAATACGACTAACTATCAAACTTTTATATACACTTTAATAATTTGGTGCACACATAATCACATAATCTAGAGGCATTTGTTTTATTTTTCACTGTTACATATTTTGTGAGCCGTGAATAAATAAATAAAATAAAATACAATAGTAAGTCATTTTATACCTACAGCGATACATTTTAATTTTACCGGCGTCTCTATATTTAATCAAATTAATTTAGTGTAGGTACTTCATCAGTTCATTACAGGTAACAGAGTAAAAGTTAAGTAGGCACTGAATTCAATTCTTAGCAAGTAAGTACAAAAGACCTTAAAAATCTCACAAGGCCCCTATCTTATCAGAGACTAACGTTCCAAAGCAGTAAACATTAGGTTTGGTTATTTGACCGATAAAAAAGAACATTACTCTCAAAATGGAACACGGAAATGAAAAAAATGCACTTACCTGGTTTTGTTCGTAATATTTAGTCGCGAGATCTACGGTTTTTGGCTTTTACAGCCGCGCACGGGAGCCTAATGATGTCTACATGAAACGAACATTTGGCCGTTCCAAAAATAGGATCAGGCCCCAACTAATGTTATAAACACCGTCCTGACTCACACAAGCGTACCTCAAAAATCAATATTTAACAAACCTGGCCTTACACTTACAAATAGGTACCAACCAACGCAATACTACAAAAATGGTGGTTAATACACTGAAAAATGTGACTTTTCACTACTATGTTATGGAAAAACAACTGAAATTATACTCACAGCGAACACCGCGCGTCAACACATCTCGTATGCAATTAGTTGCTCTGATGTTTTTTAACGATGAAAAATCAATAATTTTTAAGAGCACGAAAATGTTCATATTTTTCCATTGGGTCCGCTTTTCCGTCTCAGTCGCGCGGGGCAATAAAAATGAAAAACCTATTGCGAGGAAACCACGAGCGAGCGGGACGGCTATACGTCACCGATTGTAAATAATGACAGCAAGGAATCATAACAAACGAGAGGGACGACTTGAGAGCCTTAACAAAATACAAATAAATTACGTAATTATAATTCGCCTATACAATCTTACTAAACTTACCGTTATTCTGACTAATGTGCTAGTGGTCACAATACACTGCTATTATACATTGATTTAAAGACCGCGAGTGCATTCTAACGTCGACCACATCCGTCATGCGGCCGCCATTTGTATTTTAGGTAGCGTGCACCGATTCTACGGCGTGCAATTTCCCCTTACAAACGAAGTTATTGTAGTTTAAATATTTAAATATTAGAGATGACTGAAAAAATAACTACTAAATTTAGCTAACTGTTCGATTTTAGAATTATTATTAAATGTTTTATTCGGAATGCTCGAGTTCTCCTGTTGTTCGATTATCGATTTGTATATATTGATGTGGCAACATTTTTAAACGTCACGTGAACTCAATATGGCGGGAAGTAGGAACTTTAGTTCGATTGTATTTTGTTTGATTTAAAATTAATATACTTTAACCGCCGAGGTTTTTAAGTCTAACTTAAACTAACACTATCGTTCATTTACTGTTTATTGTTTGAGGTTAGCCTGCTTTTCGAAAGCGAGTTTATTTGTTTGAAGTGCAATTAGTGAAGTATTCAAGCGGCTGCTCTATAAATATGAGTATTAATATTCTTAGCAGGGACCGGCCCGCTATCACATTCAAGGGGTTTCGAATGGGTTTTTATAAGGATTCATTTTGAAAAGCCGTATCGCTAGAAAGCTGTTCGATTTGATTTTTAAAGTGCTGTTTACAAGGGTTACCCTTACCAAATCCGTTTCGTGTACGTCTTGCTCGATTTTGCTGTTGTAATGCTATTTTTTGAGTAATACCTATATCCCTTTAACTTAAAAAAGCCGTTCGATTGGCTTTTTAAGCGGTATTTAAGGGTAACCCTTATATTTGGTTATGCAATAATAGTGATATCCATTTATTGCTGCTCTTTAGGTTTCCCTTATGTGATGGCTAGTTTAACAAAAAACTAAGTCGTATATTTCTTCCAAATGGGTCATTCTTTTAGTGGGTTGTACTTCGAGAGGTGAGTCTTTTAAAGGCTTTTATCAGGGAATTAGTGGTTGGGTCCCCGATTCTTAGATACTGCTGATTTACTCATATTATAACTACTAAGCCATACGTCGATGCTATTATATTAATGTAATGAGTATGTATTACATTTTCAGGAGCAATTATTCGTCATTCTACTAACTTGAGAAAGTAAAAGAGAATGTCACTAAGATTGTTGTGCTAATGGTAAGTACTTTTAATTACTTTAAATTAGCACAAGATCCTTTTGTAACCCTTTAATTTACTGATGTTGCTTACTCACCTACTACACATTGGACCTCATTACAGCTGCGCCTCTACTCTAGACTGTAAAATCCAAATCGTATTTGACCACGGACTCTAGACTGACTGTTGGTGTTTCACTCCACTCTCCATCCTACCTTGTCCAGGGCCTTTCTTTGGAAGCTGTTCCTTGCCTCTTTTGACCTCTCACTGGTGCTTATGACACCCTTGGCCATCTCTGATCAGTTCTGCAAGTGCAGACTGGCAGAACAATGCTAAACTATTTTGTTGCGTGTAAACGGCATTTTGTTTCTGCTGTCAACATTATCAATATTAAGAAACTTCATGGTTGTGCTATGAGTCAAGATTGACTTTATTATCTGCCTAGTTCTGTTATAGTTCTCACTCCTGCGTAATAATATTACTTAAATAGTTTTTCAGTGCGGTTACTTACTTTTCACATCTACCTTTAAGCTATTGTAGCATTGAGCAAACCATGAACTGTGATATTTAAGTTGGTTGGAGGTTGACTACACTGTTATATTATTATGTATGTATGTATGTATGTAAACTCTTTATTGCACAAAAAAACAGTTACAAGTAAGTACAGTCAACAGCATAAATAAGTGATCATTTATGTACCTTGTCACTTTAACGTCGTGTTTGAAATGTTATACAAAATTATCAAACGATTGAAAGCGACAAGGTACAGAAATTATCACATATTTATCTGATAGTAGTCACGAGAATGCAAATGTCTATGGCTCTCAGATCTCTCTGTGATGTGGCCTGTGCCAGTCTTCTCCTTTCGGAACCAACGCCCAAATAATGACCTGATTACTAGGTTTAGTCCATAAATAATTTCATACTGCAGTTGTTTTAAGAATTGTATGAATCTCCAAGAAGAAACTCTAGCCCTAAAACGGATACTAAGAATCCTCGAAATGACACGATCGGATTTCGTAGTTATTAGTTTAGTTTATTTATTCATCAATGTAATATTACAATATTAATTGCATTGCATGTCAAAAAATACGAAATTACATTGAGATCGTCAAACATAAATACTAATAATCAAAGAATACAAAAATAAATAATAATTATAACAACAACAATTAAACATCTAATAAATGGTCACTCGTCCGATGTCAATTATAATGTACAAGAATTAATAAAGTCAACACAATAATAAAATCAATTTACATTTCCAGTTCCATATATTCATCCACGGAGTATAATGGATTATCCAATTAAAGGTTTCAACGCTGATGTTTAAACGCTTCGTCGGATTGTACATTTAATTATGGTGTGCCACAGTATAAACAGTAGTTTACCTTCAACCAAAGGTATAATGCTTTACCTGTGTGCCTTGACTTTACGCGTCATGAGCCATCACAAGCCATCACAAGCATACTCAACAGGAGGAACCAAGCCGGTTTAGTCGGGCGGGGCCGTGCCGTTGCCGTTTGGTTGAGTGCGCAATAAGAATCAAGCCACGTGCATCCATGCAACCCTAGCGGCCGAGCAGCAATAGGTAACAGAAACTTAAAGGGTTGGAGACCTACTTTTCTATTTATACTATGGTTACACTCACACATTAGAGGAAATACAAAGACAATTAATTTTAATTTTAATAATTTTAATCCAAACCATCAAGCGCCGCAAATATTCATCTTTATTAAATAATTACGAATTTATGGCGCTTGCAGTAGAGACTATGGGACCTTGGTCAGCCGATATGAAAAGTTTTATAAAGGCCCTATCATCCCGGCTCATAGACGCCTCCGGAGATCCTAGAGCTGGTTCTTACCTCTCCCAAAGGATTGGGCTAGCTATCCAGAGAGGTAATGCAGCCAGTGTTATAGGGACTATGCCGCGCGCGGACCTGCTAGAGGGGGTATTCTTTTTGTAGTGGTGATTTTTATTTTAATCTTTAATTTTTCAGTAGCTTAGTTTTATTTTAATTAAAATAAGTTTAGTTTTTAACTTTGAATTGTAGATACGATTGTATTGTAGTATTACAATAAAGTTGTGCTAGTATCATTTAATATTAAAAAAAAAAAAAAGAAAGACAATTGCATTTAAATAATTTTATTAATTTTTATACTGCAACATTAACATGTTCACTTTTGTGTTTTTGTTAGAAATACTTTTAACTCTATATGTATTGATATAAACTGCGGTTCGGGCTTCATCCAACAATCTGTAACAAACAAAAAACTTGAATTAGGTAAAGAAAATAAACAATAGTTTGCTTAAATTCAGTTTCCAGAAATGTATCTATAAAAAGAATGTTTGTCTTGGTAGACTTGAATTCTATTAAACATTCCCAGACTACGGTGAACTGCCCTATTATTGGCCATCCACCAATTACTGACCTCATGAACTTTAATGTATAAGAGACCATAATTCATTCGCTGTTTTACTACTGCAACTCAAAAAGTAATGATTGTAGCTGTCTATATGTCTTATTCTCTTGACAGTAACATCATTGTCATAGCGTTAACAATATGAACAGGTTTTTTTAAAGCCTTATGAAACGGATTCAGTTGTTTAAGATTTATCAGCTGAAAGTAGGTTTTACAATATTATATCAGGGATTTTAATTATCTATTGAATATTGTTAGTGTTGTATTTTATAACAGTAGAACACAATTTATATGGCGTGTCGTGAATCTTCGTTTGCGCAGACACGAACAACGATTCCGATGATTTCCGAAAGCACGATTAAAACCCACGATCAGACTTGTACTATCAGACCATTGGAACCTTGACCCACCATAGAACTGTGTCACAGAGACGTTATGATGCAAGTCATAAGAAGTGTCAAACAAATTGTTTTTTTAATGTCACTGTGACACCGTTCTATGGTGGGTCAGGGTTCCATTGGGCTGATAGTACGTAATAGTTATCTATTTTTTCCACTCACTCACGTCCGTTTGTCAGCTGACTGAATGGCACGCGGATCATGCTGATTAGTTCCCGCGCTTCGAAAAAATGACATCTGCGCAGGTACATCGGTGAAGCCA